>VWZF01004536.1:1003709-1131159 GCA_013396755.1 Sclerurus mexicanus | reverse complement strand
GTATCAAATCCCACAAGACATAAACCTTCCTTAGGATGTCATGCTTCCTGCTGCCATGGGTAACAGTGCTGTGGAGCACCAGGAGAAAGCTGATGCCCATATAAAGTGAATCCCAGATAAACACTGAGCTGTATCAGTTTACACACGTGGGCTGCTGAGGAATATGGCTCTTGTGTGCTCATCTGTGGGCCTGTGTGACACTTGAATTTAGGGACAAAAAGCTGTTTGCTTTTGGCCACATTCCCAAAGCATCCATACAAGACACAGGAAGTTTTGCTAACACTTTCACTTACCACCCTGTGATGGAACAGATGGGATACGGCCACTGAGTAAAGCTCATAGGAAAACCTGACTCTTCAGCTGTTTTCCCATTTTTGGGGCTAGAAGAGAGGAGTTTTGTGTTTCCTAATCTGACTTTCATTCTACAGAAGTTACTTGATTGTATCATATTTAAGGCCTATTTTTTCCTTAAAACTAAGGCTTGAACAAAAGATGGCAAAGGCACAAACTTCAGCTGTTTTAAGTACTAAACATTTATAGCTCAGGAATAAGGAAAGGCTTTAATCTGGCTGGTTTCTAGAAACTTACGTGCCCCCCTTCAGTAAGCCTACAAGCTAAAATATGTCTGCATTTTGAAAACAATGCCAGAAAAACAGCTTTACATATTCCACTAGTGAAACTTTCATTCCTGCCAGGAAGCAGGATCTGTTCTCTGCTCCGTTAGTCCAAAGGCAGCAGCAGAACTGAGGTGTGCCCTCTTCCAGTATGGCTGTTCAGCACGTCTCACCTCAGGCTGGAATTCTTACCAGGAACAAGGGCCTTTTGTTGAGCACAGCACTGATACCTGAGTGAAGATGAGGTCTTCCAGACAAACCGCCTTGGTTCTTCCTGTAACATCTTCACGACTGTACTAGGACTGGCTGGGATGGAGTTAACTTTCCCCATGGCAGAGCTCACAGTCCCGGGAAGGTGCTGAGAGCACTCTAGTGCTTTGGTCGCTGCTGAGCTGAGCAGCGCTCTGCAGCATCCAGGCTCACCAGTGGGCTGGGGCAGGGGCAGATCTTGGGAAGCAACGAGGACTCGGGACAGCTGACCTCAACTGACCAAAGGGTGTGGGCTGCTCTCACTGCAGGGCCACAGGTCCCTGCCAGGAGCCTGCTCCAACACAAGCTTACCCACAGGCTCACAGCCTCCTCTGAGCACGCACCTGCTCCAGCATGGGCTCCTCCATGGGCTGCAGGTGGATCTTTGCTCCACCACGGACTTCCAGAGGCTGCAGGGGCATGGCTGCCTCACCATGGGCTGCAGGGGAGTCTCAGTCACCTGGAGCACCTCCTCCCCATCCTCCCTTACTGACCTTGGTGCCTCCAGGGCTGCTTCTCTCACATATTCTCCTCTCTCCAGCTGCTGTTGCTGCCACACAGGAACTTTCTCCCCTTCTTAAATCTGTTATCCCAGAGGCACTATCACTGTCACTGATGGGGCTCAGCCCTGGCCAGCAGTGGATCCGTCCTGAAGCCGACTGGCATTGGCTCTGTGGGACATGGGGAAGCTTCTGGCAGCTTCTCAGAGGAGCCAGCCCTGTAGACTCCCTGCTACCAAAACTTGGCCATACAAACCCAATGCAGTGACAAATGGAAACCTTTAGACAAAAATGAGTCCATCACAGTGGCAAGGAAATAAACTGGGCCACTGTGCGGCAGCTGCAGGAGGGAGCAGCATCCTCTCCCACTGCCTTTGTTCCTGAGAAAGATGAACAAAAAAGACTGTCCTCAGTCACTCGGGGGGCTGTGGGAGATGGGGCTGGTGTGCTTGATAAATTCTGGCTGTAGCACAGGCAGTGTTGAAGCAATTTTCCTCCTCCAGCATTAGGAACTGCGGTCCAGCACTGAACTGGATGCACAAACATGCTGAGATATCTGTGCTTCCTGGCCAGGTAAGAACAGTGAGGAGCAGAGGAATGTCATCAGTCTCTATTTAACGTGAATTCTCATCGTTAGCACTGCACTTCTGTTCTGCTACCACCCTTACCCTGCCAGTGCACATCACTAAAACATAGCTATTATGCAATTTCATTTACTATTTTTAAATTCTCTCGTGCTTCTATGACACACAGATGGAACCTGTGTGGTCTTGAAAAGTCTGAGGAAGGGCACCATTGACATTCAACACTCTGCAAGCAGAAAGTCTTTAAGAACCAAAATACAGAAGTTTTCCAGCAGTTCTTTATTTATAATGTAGGCGTAAGCAATCATTACAATGTAGAAGGGAGACACACTTACAGCAATTATTTATACCAGTTTAGAACAAAAAACTGCACAGGGAGAGGTCAACTCTCAGTACAAACTAGCAACTAAACCACAATAATTTACCATTAGAAACATTTTATTTTTTAGCTGTGACACTGCTTTTACAATATGCAAAAACACAAACAATAGAACTATCCAAAGTGTTTTGTCACATTCTTTCTACATTGAATTTGGCAACATTTTATATTAAATTTTACTGATTATACTAACGTTTAAGAACTAAACAAGTGAAAAGCTGTACTCGGGTACAGTTACATCCATTTATTTCAAAGGTTTAAATAACACTTTTAACTATTGAGATTATCTCCTAGCAGTTTTTTTTTATGCAAAAACCATCTCAAAGCCTCATTTGCACAATGCATCAGCTACTGTATAAAGATTGGTGGGCTACACCACAGGCACTACTGTTTATTATACTCTGTAATAAGGAGCTTGTTTTTCAAAGAAAGGAAGGTTTAATATTTTCTAAGAATCATGCTTTTTTTTTCTTTTTGCTTTTAAGCCATAACAAAAAAAAAGGTTAGCAAGCACAGCAGTGTAAAATGTCATATAGAACACAGTGACTACACAGTTACTAGAAGTTTCACATCCAATGCAGTTATGTATTAAAGCATAAGAAGTCATGTAGGCAAGTCTAGAGCCAACAGAAATCTGCAGAGCACGTGGTGGAAACCAGTCCCTTATTTGCATTATTTGGTGCATTTTTAAACAATCCCGGATCCGCAAGTCTGGTATCCATCCACACGTGGGTCTGCTGTGGGTGGGCAGACAGCATCCTTCTGGATTGTCTGATGGCAACCTGTGTCATGCCAAGGGGTCTGCGTATTTCTGTCGGCTTTAGGAGACGGGTATTGCAGCAATAACTTACTTTTACTTTAAGGAAAAAATCCAACTCTTAATGATTCTATCAATAGCGTTCCAAAAAACATGACTTAAAGTACAAAAAAAGAGAATATAGCGGTCAGACTCCCAGTATTATCAAAAAACCAGTATCTCTTCCCACCCCCCACCCCTTTCTTTTAGGTATTTAAGAAAAGCCAATCAACTGCCGTTTAAAAGAAGTTAAGAAAAACAAGCCCCTGTATTGGAAAGAAACATTTGCAGTTTATTAGATCACAAGCTGGTTACACCTGTCAATTTTTAAGTGTTTTCTCAAAATAGTTGGGCTTTCCAAGGTGCCCAGCCTGCTGGGCACAGTCAGAAAAAGGCAATTTGATAATATTTAAGAACTCCCTGCTTGCATTTTAAAAATGTTTTCACGTTTGTAACTGCCTTAAGCCTGTTGTCCTTGTTTGTATTCAGCGGAAGGATGAGTGGAACAAAAGGTGACGGTGGAAGAACCAAGCCTACACAGTAAAGGCTGCATGCATGTGACTGAGAGTTGTTGCTGTGCAGTCAAAAAAGAAATGTGGAAAAACCCAGTCTTAGAACACCCTACAGAAACAAAACACTGCAATCCAATATGGCTTATTCTGATGCATTTACCATGAAGCTACTAGTAATCCATCCTACTAGGCTACTTTTGTGCAACAGCATCTGCTATTTTGATGGCATCTCCCTCCCCCCACTACCCCCCAATAACTCTACCAACTGCAGGTTTCTTCCTTGCATTATATATTGCTTTTATTGTCAATTTTTATTCCTCCTTGTCAAACTTTTTTTTTTAATACTTAAATGAGAATCTGTTCCTTACAGCTTGACTTAAACTAGTAAGTCCCATTGTTTTGGTTTTTTTAACCTCACTATTACAAGGAGCTCTACAAAAGCTTGCAAAAAAAGCCAAATTTTCATTAAATCCCTTTGCTGAAGTTAACTACTTGACTTTTTTTTTTTTCCTCCTATGATTTAAAACTTTACAAAGAGAGTTATAAAAAAGGTAAATGGGATTTGGCACCTTCAGAAAAAATTAAAAGTGTAACTTAGATCAAAAAAATGCAGAAACAAAATCATTGATATTTACAAATTAAAACACCAGTGAAGACTATGCCTTACTATGCTCTTTCATTTGTTTTCTCTTTTAGAGTACTTTCAGACTGTCTATTACCGAGTATCTTAAAAAAACTCATTGATTACAGATTGGAATGGATAGAGACAAATTAGTTTCCTCACAGTTCCTTCTCGGCAGGAAGTCTGGTACTCTGGCAGCTTCTCCACTCCTAGGAAATACGAGGTGCTGAGCGATCATTCGTGGTCGTCTTCTTCAGTTTGACCCCGCGCCGAATGGCGTTCAGCATATCCTCACCCTGCGGGACGTCCCCGGGGCTCAGCTCCCCGGGATCGAGCTCCGCGTGGCCCGCGGGCGCCAGGGCACCGACCCCATCCCGGTCGCTTTCTTCCCCCTCGCTCTCAGGAACCGCTTGCCTCTGCTCCTCGGCAACACCCAGTTTCTGGCTTGACGACGGAGGGTTGACGGACGCTTGTCCGCTCCACGAGGGCACGCTGGTGACACCTTGCCCACCGTCTCCCGCTGCCGGAGACTCCAGACTTTGCTCGGGACACTCTTCGGTCCCAGCGAGGGCGCCAGGCAGCCCGCCCGGGATATCGGGGACAGTCGGTGTTTTGACAGGAATCACTGGCGTCTTGATGGGAATGGGCCCTCCCCCGATGGTGCCGCGTCTCACGGAAGGCTTGGTGGAAGGGGTCCGTCGGATGGTGGCGACGCCGGGCGTGACGATGACCGGTCCAAGCGTGGTGGGCAGACCTGCGGTGGAAGCAGGACGCTTGGTTTGAAACATTCTGCGATAGGACTGGCTAATGTCACTGTTTCTTGGGATGGTGGAAGATTTGTCAAACTCTTGTTGTTCTGCCTCCTGGTCACCACTCACAGAGAAATAATCATAATCTGAAACTGATGCCAAAAGACAGAGTTAGGAACACACTGGAGCAGACAGCTGAGTCATGTCAGTAAGTCTAAAGTGTGTATATATAACCAAAAAGCCTGGGGAACAGTAAGAATTAAGAGTGGTTCCACCTTCAGGAGGAAGAAAGACTGAGGTCCTGTGGCCAAGATTCACAGACTGTGTGACTGAAAGCACCCCAGCAGAATGACCCTACGTCTGCAGGGTGCCCAGGGCTCTTGTGAAAGAAAACAACAACCGTACACACTCAGTCCCTTCTCCAAACTAATTAAGTAACGAAGGCTCAGGACTTGTTGCTGACAGTAAGATACCAACACCAGCATCCTACAAGCCATCTGCCACCACTTGAAGATAGAAATACTTACAAAATTTACTTTAGATTAGGCAAGTGGGGCTCAGAGGACCATGTACCAGTGATTTCAGCAGCAAATTTGCTTATTTTTCAAAGTAAATCCCAGCTGTCAGCTCTGCAAACTCAGCCTCAGCTTTAATAATTGCATTGGGTTACTTCCTCTCCACGTAAGTGCTGAGCCAAGCTTGGCCCTCCACAAGCTCTGCTGCCTCCTGTGACTGCACAGCACAAAAACTGCAGCTGAGCAAACAAGGTCTGAACTGCAAACATCAAACTCATTCCCTCCCAGCTTGCTGCTGGTTCTGAAATAGGGCACAGACCCCAATAACCTACTGCACCTTCCCAGCTATGCCCAGGTTCCAGTCTCCAATGGATTCTTTTTCCAATTATAAAAAAAAAATTGTAGGAAATCGAAGGTCACAAAGGGAAACCAAGAGCAGATTCAGAGTGCTGACAGAACATGAAAGCAAAGCTCACGAGTATTTGCTGAGACAATAGATCAGAAAGGACGCTACTACCACAAGAAGTGTATGATGCAACACCAGTGCCATTCCACTCAACCCACAAAATATAATTTCAGGATCTTCTTTAAAATGGTGACATCCTCAAGCTGTAACTCATTTGAGGAATGCACAATCGTTCAGTACACTATGAAGCAATCCAGGTTTCGTGTAGTTAATAAATCCAGGCTGCATTCCAAGCTGGAAAAAACTTCACAGCAGCAATGTTCAGCCTTTCTCCCCATCTGACAACAAAGCCAGTGAGTGATAGCTGTTGGACGATAGCTCCTTGGCACGGTGGGGTGAGTGTGTGATGGCCAGGTGGGAATGCTCTAAAAAGGAACATCTCTTGGATGGGTACCTTGAGACGGGATCGTGTCCTCTGAACAGCATGGAGTTGTTGTTTGGGTGCTGTAGCCGCTGGAACACTGCAAGGAATCCCGACTGCTCCTCTGGGTGTCCAGCTGCAGCCCTCTCGACAGAGCGAGCGCCAGCTCCTCGCAGGCCTCCATCTCCTCACCCTGCTGCTGACACACAGAAAGAGACTTGTTATGCCTGGAAGGATCAGTCACCTTCACCCACTTTAGCTGCCCCTCTTCCCCAGCAGAGCTTGTCACCACCACAACCCAACAGGATTGTGCCCAACCGTTTACTTGGGCTTAGAAGCAGATGGCTCTTTGGAGGATGTTGCCCTACAAAAGCCAGGACACAAAGCTTATTCCCTCGTGCCCATAGGATTTCTACTGACCACACCACCGCGACACCAGCACCCCTTGCTGGATAAACACGTGCCAACACAAAGCACACCAAAAGTACTGGCAGGAGCCAGCACATCCATTTCCTTTGCCCCAGATATTGTGGCTGAAATTAGAGCTTCACCCTTGCGGCAGCTGAGACTGTCATGCTCCGAGGCCTCTGGGCCTCCTCGGGGGGCACAGGGGGTCCGCTCTGAGCTCCTCCATTGAGATCTGGCTCGCGCTTTTCTTTGCGACGCTGCAATGTGTTCACCACTGGCTGATCGTAGGGGCCTGGTTTGGCCCAGTCCTAAGGAAATGCACTTGTTAGTGAGAGCTTCCATCAGTAACTGTGCTTTAATTACATGTGAAACTACGCAAAAGGACAATTTTAATGCAACAGATTACATATCAAACTGGATATGCATTTCTGAATAAGGCAAGGAATAAATTAATTTTGAGGATACTGAAAATTTTCATTTATATAATCTATTTCCTTTATTAAAGGGAATCCAAATTTCCTATTCTACCCAAGTGTTCTTCTATGAAGATATTTAACACTTTGATACTATAGTTTTATCTAAGTGAAATTCCATTGTGTTAAAGCCTATATTTCAGAATTCCAAGTACAAAAATCACTGGCACAGAGCACAAAATAAACGTGAATGTCCAATCAGAAATGTAACTGTTCTAGACATACACAAATTCTAGTATTATGTGCTGTTATGCATGTCCTCAGTTCTGAAAAATTAGGCTTGAACAGATTTTTGATATAGGTCACAGGAGCAAGTTACTCTGAGCAATCTCTGTTTACTTTCTAGCTGAAATCAAGTTTATAATGATAATCTGTAATGAGGAAAGACTAACTTCACTCTGAATTACGGGTGCTAAATTTGAAACAGAAATTCCTCAGGCCATGAGAGCTGTATTCACTCAGGGCTCTGTTAAGCAAAGCCCCGAGGGTGCCCAGAACCCACATGTTGCACACAAAGAGCAGCACTGATCCATGTCCTGTGCTGGGACCAGAATCACTGCTAAGCAGCAATTCCCTAAATGTCAGCTGCCCAGGGGCAATCCCAATCCTAGGAGAGTCTTTCCTTCACTGAGACAAGGGCTGCTTTAAAAATAAAATAAACAACCTGGGCATGAGAATTGGCCCCACACCCACCCAGCTGCCTGCTGGGCAGCTTCCCACTTCCCAGCTTCTCATATCTAATTAATGATGGGCCAAGACCATGCTATGGATTTTCACTGACATGCATCTCAGTCCAAGGTAAGAGAAGTGCACAGCACCTGAACTGACAGACTCCCTTGTACAGACAGGTATTCTGGTTTTATTAACACATATGAAACTCCACTTTGCCTTAATATCTGTGTCTCTGCTCTGAGTGTTTTGCTGTCAAATATACTGGCAAAGTGCTTCTAGCACAGACACAACTAATGACTCTGATGCCCCAGGACCACTGTGACCACCCTGGGTGTATCTCAATGGTCTCCAGCTGCTGGAGAGAGATTAGGGGGATCCATTACATGATCTCTCAGTTTAGATGTATAAGCAGATCTCAAGGTGCATATGCAGTATTACATAACCATCCACAGGCACTTAAATCCTGCACAGCCACTGTCAACTGCACATCAGCCTGGTAAGGATTCAGGGCAACAAGAGACCTTCTCCCCTTGCTCCAGGGCAGTCTCCCAAGGGAATCACCTGGCAGGGATGAAAGTCAAGCCTCTGGCAGAGCAGAGATGTTTTACTGCCAAGGAAGATCCCTGCAGATCCAGCTGGAGCAACTGAAAGTTACTGCTTTCTTTTTCAGTGGCCTCCCAGAAAAGAGCAAAACAAGCTGGGTGAGCACTTCCAGTCTGTGGCAGTAAGGCTGGGGCAGCTTCAGTCAGCACTTGGGTTTACCTGGTGCCGAGTGCCTTCTTAAGCCACTCCAGGGGGATCTAGGAGAGCGTGTCTGCCTATGGCCAAGGTGGGAGCCCAGCACAGCCACCACAGGGAGAACATCGGGGTGTTGCACGTGGCCTCACTAAGCCAAGTGGATGCCAAGCCTGCCCTTCCCTGCTCAAGTGAGAGCTTTGATGGTGCTAACCAAGCTCTTTTCTCACTGAATAGAGCCCAGAGTGCTTTCACCAATGCTCCAGTTAAACTACTCCTTCCTACCTAGGTGTTTTCACCTTTAATATGCTTTAGTTGGTGCCAGAATAGATAAGGTCATTCAGAAATACCCACTACTGGATTTTAGCTCTCCGATTTTCACCAAGCAGTGCCCATTCAGAGTGATATTAAACAGAGCAAATCAACAAGTAATTACATGGACCGAAAGGTAGAAACAACTGCCATGTGCATGCTGTTGGTATGAGGAGGTGAGGACTGCCACAACAAAAGGAACACAAACCTTCCAGCTAGGGATCTTAGATGATGGAAACATGCCTGGCCCAATGGTGTAATAATGAACGTAGTCTGGAAGGAGGGCTGAGGGAGCCCGAGTCCACGCGCGGGAGACAGGCGGGAAATGAGGGAAAGGACCTGCACCAACTGAAGCTACGGATGGGTCACTTGATAAACTACAGTGATAAAACCCATTAGACAACTGGAAATGAAACAAATAAAAAAAAAAACAAAAACAGAGAAATTAATATAAACAGAATGAATACGAAAATACACTGTGACTGATGTTTTAGGGAGAAAATTTCTGTATCTTAAAACAAAAGAAAACTCTTAACTCTGCTGCAAATAAAAACCAGAAAATTGATACAATGCTTGGTTCAGAAGTGAGATTGCTTGAAAATTGTTATATGGTATAACAAATTTCAGGCATCAAGCTGGTGGTCACTGTCTCCCGGCTGAGCAGCTTTGCCTTCTGTCCATGAAAGCAGCACACTGAAAAAGCCTTTGCAATTTAGGTACCCTGTACCCTGTGGACATAGAAACAAAACTTTTCCAATCCTGGAGGCATTTGCATTGGTGGCATTTAGTCTATGCAGCTGGACAGAGAGGAAAAGCATACAACCCTCAAACATGGTGTATTCTGGCTGTGTGATGATATAGAAGAAAAAAAAAATCAAAAACCAACAGCAAGGATTTACCAGATGAGAATGGAGACTGATCTCACTTTCCTCCTGCCCCCCTGATTTAGAGTGGATTTCACCTAATTTAGTCCAATAATGTTTTTTTTTCCTTTTCGGTTCAAACCCAGTCTCAATTACTCAGTGTAATGTGTGCCATCTAACGGGAGAGAGGGGAGAAGCCACAAACAGCACGACCTGGGCAAGAAGCTTTTTTAGGCAACCAGCTGGGTTTGGGCAGCATTCCACCACAATCTATTCGAGTAGAAAGGATGGACAATGAGCTTTTCTTGGAAAATTACCTCTGTAAAATGCTCAATTTGTAGCTTCTCCTAGCAGCTAGTTTAAAGGAAAATGTGGTCTATTCAAAGAGATTAATTTCTAAAGGAATGTGGAACAGTTCCTATTCTCATCTTCACAAGGAGGAATCCTGGCTGCATCCCATGCATTTTTTTTTTTTTTGTCCAGATGTTGTGGGGTTTGGATAACGAGCTAATAGGTTTGTGTGTCTTGGAGATGAAGTTTTTCACCTTATCTGTGGAGGCCCAAGCCCCCATGGTGGAGCCTGAGCTGACTGAGGTGGGGGAACTGCACTCGCTCACTGACTGGCAGGTTTCAGAGGCTTCTGAAGAGGCAGAGCTGGACGAATTCTGCAGCGTAAAACAGCACCGCAACACAGGGAAAGGATACACAAGCCACCAAAAAAGGGAAAAAGAATCACAAACAAAAAGACAAAAAGCACATACACAGAGACACACAGGAGAGAGGGAAGGATGAGAGAAGCAAAGGGTTAGGGTTTTAAAAATTAATTAGAAACTGCTCAAAATCATTGCTAATGTTCAGGAAATCTATGAGAAACAAAATAAGCAATTTGCTTAATGTGAGAACTTGCCACACTGCTCAGGAATGAGGGAATTGAGGCAGTGATCCCAACTCCTCACTGCAATTTCAGCATCTCAATTCTGTTAGCTGTCTCAGAGCAAGAAGCTGAGGGAGCTGAGGGCACCTGTGGTCCAGACATGCAATATACTTAGACAACTGATTTATACAGAAAAGCAGATTATCAGTACTTCAAAGACACAAAGTTTAGATTTAAAACACGGAATAGCAAACATCACTTGCATTCACAAGTTCTCAGATATTCTGATCTGCAAAAGGGCTTGTGGAAAGCTCATCCGAGTTCAAATATTACAGAACAAAGAAGTAATACTTACCAAACTGGAGGTTCCCAAAGTGCATGACCTGTATGCATGTGCCTCTGCAGGTGGGATGCATACACCAAACACACTGACTCAAACCTTCCTGCCCAGCAGCCAGTGTGAAGGTGCATGTGCTCTGCTGAGTGCAGAAGAGGTGGCATGTGCTTGCCACCTGCTTTCTCTGAACAGCAGAGCCAGAAAATATCAGGGGCTTGGATGGAGAGCAAAGGAAGATACAGGACATGAAGTGTCCATTGAACATACCAAACATTTTGCTCCCAGGTAGGAACTTCTCCAATTTTAAGTGCATGCCTTTATGTACATTTGCCACTTAAACCCTCTACAACAGCACCTAATTCAACTACAGGCAGGCCAAGGGGAATAACCACGGGGATCATTTTGCCTACTACAATGCTCCTCTACAGCTCCCCCTTGAAAGCTGCATCCTGCTCCCTAGGAGTGTGTGTCCAGGTCCGACTGAATGCTTGGAAATGGTTAAGAATACCGGAAGAGTTGTCAGGACAGTGCTGAGTTCTATTCGCTGTCAGGAAATTCAACACTAGGCAAGACTAATTCACCCTTTAGTAGCCCTGGACCTGGTAAACAAGTCTATCTAAGGCTATCCCTGGCATTTTGTTTTATGACAGCAGAGACAATGTGCTCTCATACCAGGCTTGTGTAGCAAAGCCACAGATTTCAAGATGTTGAAGAGGAAGGGAAATCTCATCTGAAATAAAATGTCATCAGTTAACCTCAAGTGAGATCTGGTGTGAATTTGCAATAAAAAGACAGCTGGATAAGAAGCACTGCAGAGGACACAAGTTGTCTCACTGCTCACCAGAAGCTACATATGAGGAATGTGCAGCCAATTGCCTGGGTGAAAGGACATGTAGGTCTCTGAGATGGAACACTGCCACCATAAGGACTGTGGTGAAGACTACGGGGGCTGCTGAGAAGTCAACACAGTATCAGCACGTTAAGCTTACCAGGAAACTGATTTTACTGAAATTTTGCAAAGGGTGTTTAAAATTTTTAAAATTGAGGCATGCAGTGTGATGGACCATTTTGTAAAAATAACACATCCCATCCTATGCTGACATAAGATCAGATCTGCAGGAGACCTGTCAAATATGTTCAGGGTACAAGTATGCTCAGCTAACAAGGCTTGTATTCAAAGAGCAGTAAGAGCTGAGGTGAAGGTAAGATCAGAAGAAACTGCAAGAAATGACATGTAGCTGTTGAGAGCAGGGAAAAGTGTACAGTGGGGCAACTGATGATGCAGTGGCTTGATGTTTTGTGGAACTTGTCACATTCTTGATTTACTGCAGCTCCTTTCATAGGAGAAAAGCCTCTAAAAATAAGAATACCAAGAAACATGAGCTGCAGTTGACTCTGCTGTCAGACATAAGTATGGTGCACCAGATGGAGATGAGCCTGTTGCTTCTATCCTTAGAAAAAATACATTATAGAGAATTAGCTTTCATAGTAAAACTCCAGACTTCTGCCTGACATTCCAGGTACCTGAGGAAAGAAGCCCTGTAAGAATACTCATACTAGTGTTATGGTTTGGCCAGGAAAAAAAACAAAGGGAAAAATATAATTACAGAAAATCCTTTCTTTTTCTATGGCCTGAATGACCCTCCTGGGTCTGCATACTCTGCACATGGCAGGAGAGACAGTGAAGGGGCTGAGTTCCAAGCATGGCATCTCTCATGCCACCTTGTTTTCTGCAGATGCCCCAATGGTGACAAGCAAGAATTTGGAATTCAGATCTGATAGATTGTTCACATTTGCAAGACAGAAATTTCACATGATTATGACAAATAACATTAGAAATGGCTCGTAAATGGAGGTTAATTAGGAAAAAAGATGCATGTAGCAAATAGACAAAAAGGTCAAAAATGCGAATTTTGAAGGTGCAAATTATTGTTCAATCTACTTGGTATACAGGGAAAAAAAGACTAGAACTGATGAACTTATGTTTGCAGTAAAATGACTCCTCTGAGGGGAAAAAAGATGACAGAAAGGACTCTCCCACTGATTCAGCATGTCCATTTTCAGCAGAAAAAGCCAGACAAGGCTGAACCAAGATGTCATGGGGAAAACAGCCCGGGAGCTGAAGGGAATCCACCACATGGTGGTACAGAAAGAGGGACTCCTCACCTTCAGAAACCTGCATGGCACAGAGAAGGGAAGCCTCTGGTCTTGCTAAAAAAGGATTACAACAATAAGAAAACAATGGAGAGGGAGGCAGAATACTACTGAACTCCTGAAGGAAAAGTGTTAGGAAACGTGACTGGCAGCAGGTCAAAGACTGCCTGGATCAGACTGCAGAGGCACTCCTGAGTGGTTGAATGTGGGAAGTACAGACCACCCTTCATTTCTTAGCAGAAAGTACATGCGGGACTGAAAACAGAAACTACACAGTTACTGCTTAGGCAAAAAGTCTCCAGCCCTTGGAGTGCTGGTTTCAGACGCACACCCTTCTGGCACATGCACTCCTGGGAGCACACGCACAGGCAAACACCAGGCAGAGCAATTTCTACTCTACAGCCAAGGTGTGAGAAATTTGACTGTCAAGACTTTTCCAACTTTAGTAGATTATTTTTTAAAAAATGATTGTTTCAGGTGAATCCCTTTTAAAATCATTCTTTAATTTTACCTGTTTTAACCCTGGGAGATTTCTTTTCCACACAGCTGTGATAACGGTGGTTCTGCTCTTCTCAGTTTAAAGTTAACAGTATCAGCAGAAAGCTAAAACTGTGCTCTGCACACCAACATGCAGCGTCTCAAATGTACATTATACAAACGTAGCTTGGTGCCTGCTCTCTCAGACGTTTGTGCCATGGCTTGTTCTTGGATAGCGTCCCGCTGCTTGGTGGGGTGTGTACGAGTTCCAGCAAGGATATAAAAAAAGACCTGTGTTTTGGGCTACTGGACTGTACAATTACATTTTCCATCTGCTGTCCTACTAACCTATAAAAGGACCATGGTGATCTTGGATTACTTGCATCCTTTGTTTGTTATGTCTTCCATTCACACACAGTATTGCTTTCTTAGCCCCTTCTCTTTCTCAACTATGAGACAGAGTTTCCTGGACAAGGGTTTCTCAGGAGACCAAATCCTAATGACAGGCTTGGTCCAATGTCCCTATACAGTCAGTGGAAGATGGTCTCAGCTACATTTCAAAAGGTTCTGGACAGAGACTCACAACCACCACCTCAATTTTTCTCACTTGCAGGAACCTGTCTCTATTGACCCTTCTTTCTAGTCAGGGATAAACTGCTGGGAAACATAACTTAGAAAAGGAAGCTTAGGAGAAACAAATAGCTGGTGATAACTTATAGATACATTTCAGTTTGTAGTTGTTTCTAAGTTTTGGAATTTTATTTTTTTTAAAGTATTATTTGGGAGCATTTCTTAATTGAAATGGAAAACTGAATGTGAATAGTTGTATTTCCCTTATTCTAACTTTCAGCTATTTCAAACAATGGAATTTCCTCAAAAGCAGAATCTTTCCAGCTTGATAGCCTGTACATGCAGAAGCAAGTTCACATTCAGTTTTCCTCTACTTTACTGCAATTTCCAGAGTATTCTCACAACAGAGACTTATCTCACTCCTGTTTGACAGCACATCAACATTTTAATCTTCATCTGCTTCTTTCACTCCCTTTGCTTTCATCCCACAAAATCTAAGCAACCTATAAAATCCAATTGTGTGCTTTCCCCATGCATGTTCACTCCAAATCCAGTGGATTCCGCTATTATCACCCCCCTGAATCAACCATAGCTATACTACTACCATCTTATTTCATCACCAATACTCCCAGACCCCAGCTTGTTTACTACATAGGGCAACACGTAGGCTTAGCAGCACCAGCCATGTCCAGTGCCCACCCAAGAGCCACTCCTGTGTGCTGCTCCCAGCAGCAGGACTGTCAGAAGGGTTTTGTGCAGGGTCAGTACATACCATGGGCAACACTGGCCATGGCTGACCTCACATCTGGCACTCAGAGGAACTGTTCCACTCCAGAAAGAGACCTGTGATACTTTTCCAGCTGTTGAGCTACACCCAGATTTAAAGCATTTTACAGTGACCTTCCAATATGTACAGCTACATCCTGCAGCCTAACACTTTTACTCCCAGGGATTTTAACAGCAATGCTGCAGAAACAAGATCCTCTTAAATCAGTGAAAGGACAGAGTTTGGTTTTATAATTGCACTTTTTCCTATCTTCTGTGTAGAGTGTGATAATTGCAAACAATACTCAGCAAGTACAGGCTGGAAAGCAGTCTTCATTTTGCCAGTCATCTCTCCTCTGGTATGGTCTGTATGTTGCTTAAATCTCTGGTTACCCCTCGTTTGAGATTCCCACCGACCCCCCACTCCAATCTGTGAATTTGAGGAAATTCAGTTTAATTTTCAGTGACACTTGCTTGTTTAAAATGTAGGCGAGCACAGAAAAGCTTCACATAGCTCATATATTCCCATTTCTATAATGTGGGAATTTTATGTAGCCCCATTCTGCTTTTTTTTTTTTTTAAAAAAACCCTCATTATTAAAAAAAAAGGGCTTTGTTGATCCAGCAGATGCCACAGCATGTAGCTAGCAAACATCAGCAAAGTGTCCACCTGCGCAAGATATACAGCTTTTAATTTCCTTTGTTGGTTCCAGAGCTTGCTTTTCTGCCTTCTCAGTGTCACTACCAGAAACAATGACATCAGTGTTTCAGGAACAGCAGCAGCTGCTGCTCCTCCCCACCCACCACGGAGCCTCCAAGCACAACCACACGGAGATCTGTCAGTGGGTTAGAGACACACAACACGGGATAATGCTGTAAATTGAACAGCTTCTCAGTAAGCTCACAATCACAATTACCTGTCAGCACAACACACACAATTTACTTAGTGCTGAACATAAAAAGCAAGACACTTAAGCGAAGATGAAGCGGCCAGGCAATGATCTGTTACCTTTTCCTCTGCGCAAAGGTATACAGAGCCAGAGACATACAGAGCACATACCTATTTGTTATACCAACACACTACACTTGTCACACTGCTGCAGCCTTCTAGAGCTCATGAATAGCTCAAGTGATGCTTGGATCAGTTTGCAACTTTATGGACAGTTTCTAAAATGAAGTGAAAGCATATGAACTTAGATGGTGTAAATCAGTGTGACTCCCATCAGCTTTCAGGATGTTCTGCCACCTGATACCAGCCTAAGTTCTCTCCTCTGCTTAACAGGGGAACTTGCAAAGAGAGGTGTTGGGCTTTTTTCCATGCTAAGAGCAATTGCAAAGTTACATCCTCATCTGCAAACATAGCATCATCATGTGGATTACCACCCCTTTATGCAGGTGCAGTGGATACTATGAAAACCAAAGATGATGCTGGCATGTATAACTGATGTATGTATCTTAAAAGTTAACTTCCTTACCTTGTCACTATTCCAGTTTACTTTATTATTGCTCATTTACTTTTTTGCATTTCACTTAGGTTAGCCATAGCCAATCTAAACAAAACATTCATTTTATTAGTGTGCACAAAATTCTTCAGGATGTCATCTATAAAAAAAAGCTGATGTGTCCAGACTGGGGACAATGCAGAAGAGGTATCATTTGAAAAGAAAGTATTTCTATTAAAATGAAAGAGGTAAATACATTGAAAAACTTTTGAGAGTCCCTTGAGAATGTGTTTCAAGCCTGAACGAACCAGTGTTATTTTGGATGATACCTTAGAAATTTCACTAGGGGTGCCACTTACTAAATGTTCTGCAAAAGGCAAGATCTGTATGCTATCAAAGGTGGTCCAGGAGTAGCTTACATGGGCAGGTGACACTTGGTGACCACTAACACTTGCTACGTGCTGACTATGAAGATTAAAACTCCCCAACCATGCCTACAGAACTATCTACTCCCCAACATGTGAAAAAGAGTGCAACTACATTTCTTAAAGACAAGCTTCTCCAGTGACCTTAGCGTGTATTAAAATACTCGACAACAGGATATTAGGTCCACTTTGGTTTGTAACACTGAGGTTTACAATGGGATTTATATCATGAGATGGCAATTCAGCCTTGTCTAAAAAATATTGCAGCTGCTGTGTAATTTGCTAAAACACCCAA
This sequence comes from Sclerurus mexicanus, assembly GCA_013396755.1. Classification (NCBI taxonomy): domain Eukaryota; kingdom Metazoa; phylum Chordata; class Aves; order Passeriformes; family Furnariidae; genus Sclerurus; species Sclerurus mexicanus. The sequence continues at coordinate 1,114,011 of VWZF01004536.1, read as the reverse complement.
ACAAAACAGGAGAGAATTCAAGTGCTGGAAGATACAGGCCTTGGAGCATTGCAAACCTCTGCCTGCAGATGGCCAGCTAGTTTTTATAGGAATGATGTCATGAAGAAATAGAGTAGCAACTTCTGTCTGCAGACCCAAAAATGCTCTGGAAAAGTTTTGCCTAATACTTATAGTGAAATCCTCTTAGTTTTACTGGATTTGGGATATTATCATTTACGATGACACAAACACTCATTTTTTTATGAGTTCCATAAAGAATTAAAAATACCTCTCATTTTCATGCAGAAACCTTATGTCTGCAAAGTGCTCAGCTGAGAGTCCAAAAGAGCAAGCCTATCCACAGCAATGGATGTCACAAAAAATGGCAAAGCCAATTCCATATGATAATGCTGACAGTATTTTGAGTATCCCAGACCCTTCACAGGGGAGAATTAAAAGAACTCTGATGCCAAAGCCACCAGTATCAGTACTCAAGGCTGTCAAAAGGCTGTTCTGGCATCAGTATTTCCTCATTAAGAAGCAAACAGCCACCAGGTATCAACAACTTGCAATGTGTGCAGGATATCAACTGCTAACCTCAGTGGGTAAAGTGAATATTCTCCCCTCCTGTAAGGTAAGACTTTTCTTGCTTTTTCTCATCTGTATGTATCTGGAAGTTAGGCATCTAGGCTCCCTCCAGGGCCAGAAGGAAAACTAAATCCCCAAGAGTGACTCATCCCTTTCTTCAGTGCTAACTGCAAAAGCAGCATAAATCGCTCAAGCTAGAGGCCCAGATTTTAGCTGGATGAAGTGCAGTGAGACAAACCTTACTCTCAGTGTTTACACTGACTCCAAGGTACCCCAAAACCACACCAGATTCCTTTTGTGAAAGGTGAGCCCATTTACAGCTCACACTCACGTTTTTGCTCTCATGCTTGCACGTACCTGGTTAGGTGCTTCTGGTGGCATGGGGGATGGCGATTTGGACTGGAAAGCATCCTGGGACATGAATCCAGAATCATGGGAGGACACACTGGACAGCCTCATGGGTGCCTGCTGAGGCAGATTGGAGCTGCGATAGCGATAGTGTGAACTAGGTGAGTGCGAGTGCGAGCCACTGGACCGGGAATCACTACTGTTAACGCTGTTCAGACTGCTGTGAGAGACAAAAGGAACAGAGAAAGGAAAGGGGAGAGGAAAAGACACAAGGGCGGGGTGGGGAGAGACCCATATGCAGTACAATTAACATTCCACATGTCTCTAGCAACAGGCAGCATAAACCAGAAAAGAAAAATGTTGACAAATTAAATATATATATATATATGCACATATATATCAGTAAGGAACTGTAAGCAACTGCAGTATCCCTGGCGACCAGAGAGAAAATGGCATTTTACCTTGAATTTCACTCAAATGATCAGATCTGTAACCACTCAGAGCTCAAAGTCAGGTTAGGGATGGAGGGATCACTACATGCCCTCCCCAGCATTTGCACAGCACTTGCTCAAAAAGTATCTGCTGACAAATCTCTCCTATTCCTGACTTAGGCTTTGTTGCCTTTGCACCACGGCCCAGATTTTCAATGGGATTTCTAGCAGGGGTACCAAAGGCACTGCAGTTCATGTAAGAGTCTGTCTCTAGGCAAGTCGCTGCAGACAAGTCAGCAGGACGTGTGAGACTTTTGAAAGCATCAGCAAACCCCCCACGCCTCAGAGTACCTGGGCCAAGTTTTGCTCACATAAAGGCTTCCTACCAGAAGAGAACACGTGATGGCATATTGAGTGAAGCCAAGCCACTAGGTATGGAGCTTGAGTTAGTAAGGATGACAGTCAGAGAATTAAAACCCCAAAGTAGTACCCATGGAAAAAACCAACATGACGTTTCAAACAAAGAGAATGATTTTTAACCCTCAGTATCCAAGAATGACAGTAAGGACATGCCAGCCACAGCATGGGAGCCTTTGAAATTTCCTGCTGGGGTGGCTGAGCAGGACTAGCAGGATGCACCAATCTGAAGGCAGCTTCCTACCTGCATTGGCAGGAGCCTGGCTGAAGGGATGGCTCTATAGGATACGTGGGTGAGGCCTGAACCTCCTGTTCACAAATGCCATGTACACAGAAGATGTACAAGGCAGTTTGGAGCAGAGCAAGAGGAGCTCTGCTGAATTTTACCCACACACACCAGTCTGTGCATACAGGTTTTACAGCACAAAAAGATTAGGGTGATTAGGAACAGATGATGAAATTTTGGGTTGGGATTTTTTTTTTTTTGCCATTTTCTTTTACAGCTTCAGGATATTGCATCTTTAAGCCTGTGATCATTGCTCTAAATATGCATGTTTTCACATATATATATATATAAAAGTACTGGCTTTTTTATATATATCTGCATGCAGAGACAAGTAGGTACATAGAAGTGCTGTTCACTTGCTCTGACATGCTGTAGGTAACTTTGCTCATACACAGGGAACCTGTAGTACATTATTCATAAAGCAAACTGAAAGGTAATCATTTGAGAGCAGCTAGAGAGGTGTTGAGCAGAATACACAACAGAATATCTTCCTTTTCAGTAAAAGGAAAGAGTAAATGTGGACACCAGGATATGGGGGCAACATGCTAGTAAACTGTTTTATGAGAGAAAACAGTTTTTACAGAGAAAGCGTAGACAGAATCCAGTGTTTCAACATATTTCAGGACAGCATTAGACAGCATTAAACAGTCAAAAAAACTTGTATCAAAAAAGCATTTCCATCTACCAGACTGATAGGGCAATTGCCAAGGATGTTTTCCCTTTTCAAACAGTTTAACTTACTGATTAGTAACAGCTACTTAGAATAATCTAGAAAGTCATCACATGAAAAACAGAGAAGGAAATTATGAATGTACAAACTCAGAGCTTAGATCAGTACAGTCTGCTCTTTGATCCAAAATGGATTCAAGAGAACTGAACCAAAAGCATCTTCAAGTTGTCTTGAGTTCAAAAGTTGTTCAGTCATGCCCATCCTTTTTAATATTCCCAGCATACACTTAAACAAATAACAACCATGAGGGACTGATTTCAGTAAGACTTGCTATTTAAGATTTAAGAATGTATACAAATCCATATTAAAATCTGAACTCGCCTCCCTTTGACCCCAAACAAGTTTTAAGTATTACCAATTGACTTACCTGCAAACACTAGATTTTCTGGACATGGTAGTACTGGGAGAGGATGGAGGAGTCTGGTAAGACCAGCTGTAATCAGAACCTTTCAAATCTAAAATTACCTGATGAAAAATAACCAATAGCATCAAGGATGTGGAAAAATGTTCCCCCTATTAACAGAAAACATCTGCTTGTCACACAACATTTGTCACCACTACAAACTTCCAGTGCCAATTGACTCAGTCTCAGTTCCCTTGCAGAATTAGGCTGTGTGTATTACACAGGAGAGTCAGCCTCATCCTTGGCTTTCCAGGAACTAAGATACTTCAACACTAGGGTTACTATTACAGAAGGAAAGTTCAGATTTGAATGGAAAAATCTTAAAAAGATAAACTGGAGATTCGTTGTATGCATTCTGGAAGCTGCTTTGTTCTAGTGTTTTTTGGTTGGTTTTTTTCACTTTTTAAAAAACTATTACAGCCTTAGAGTTGAAGACCTGTTACATTTAAAAAATTAATTGAAGATCCAATACTCAACCACAGCAGAATTTTACACTTCTAGGCCAGTGATAAGGTGAACAAAGTATGACAAGAAAACTGAGTTCACACAGCAAGGTTGGAGAAAAACATCCTGTTTGGATTTATTTAATGACACACATTTTCCTATGCATTTTAAGGACAGCATAGAAAAATGCTCAATTGTTAGACTTCATCAAGCTATCTAATCCCAGCAATCTTGTGACTACTACATAAAGACACGGATGCTCAAATGCAGGGCAAGGAGATGACACTCATTCCTCATATACTCTCAGCAGAAATCTGGCATCTTCATATGCTTCGAAGTGTTACTGCTACCACTTCACTTTGTTCTCACCAAATACTTCAGGAGCACTCAGTACTTCAAAGTATTTTTTTTTAATTGCTTATATTAAAAATGACCTTGTTGCAGAAAAGCACCTACAAAACATAACATCAAGCCACTAAACAGTAGTAGTCAATGTTCCTCATAACACAAGAGGAAAACTGTTGCAAGCTACAAACAAAAATGTTTTCCAGGTAACAAGAGCTGACCTGTTCACTTGAGGATGGCAATTTGTGTGGATCCATGGTAAGACTTTTCAGGTCATCTGATATGGTTTGTAAATGGGTTATTTCTCCTAGCATTGATATTTCTTCTTCCTAAAAAGACAAAAGAACAAGGCTAATCACAGTCTTGGTTTTAAAAATCAGACCCATAACACAATACCCAACATTTTTCTTTTTGCTGATGACTGTGAGGATGCCCAGTGGAGCTGCCTTTTGTTTGGCCATTAAGCAATAACTTCTTAAGAAAGAAGGTTGAAGACATTAATTTAGAGTTTTATAACTACTTTAAGATTGCTTTAAGTTCTGAGGCCCAGATATATTTTTCTCTCATCAGCAAGATAAATAAGTTTCAGACTTCTTCTTGTGATGTATTCAGAAAAAGTGTCAGTTTTGTTGCATTTGGCAAATACTTAACTCTTCTATGTATAGTCACTAATGTGCCCTAAAGATTTTAACTCTAAATGTAAACAGGGGTTAAGCTTGTATTCTTTGCTAGTTTTTGGAAACTTTGAGATAAAGGCACTATAGAGGCACAGAGCATTAATACATTTATGATTCATTCTGGCTCAAACTACACCAACAGTTAATTCAGATGATTCCTACACTGTAAACTACCATAGCAGTCCCGTAGTTACCGTTTGCTCCAGGTCTTCAAGAGTCTGGAATTCACCTCCTGCTCAGCCATCACCTTACTACTTTTCTAACTATGGTTTGCTGTTGATGCTCTTTGTAAAGAAGCACTGGAAACATTTTCCCAGCACGCTAGTGACCCTTCAGAAATGCATCATGCTTGCACAAAGCCACAAATGATTCCTTGCTGGGCTCCAGACAACCTGAGATGATGAAAATACACTGAAACCTTTTCAATGAACTGAAAATATGTCATGTAGGAGGAAAAGAGCTATCAGAAAACTGCACGGAAGCAGCCGGCAATCTGTCAGATAATGTCATATAAACAGGGGAGGTCTTGAAACATTTATCAGTCCAAGCACTGGAATAGGAGTAAGGAAGATTTACATTAAAATGTGATGTTGAAAAGAAAAGCAGTGGAAATAACTGCATTTGCAATATCTCAGGTTAAAATGCATAGGGAACAGAAACTGACTTTAGTCTTTGTGCCCACTGTTTACCCATCACTCATCTTGAAAGTATTCAGTGTCTTCCTTTGCTCAATTACTCCAAACACCTACAAGAAAGATCCCAAATCTCACCACTTGCTTGACAGAGATGTAGGCTTAATTCTGGCTCTAGAAATTCATTCCCAAGACATAATGAGATACTCTTTCCAGAGGCTCCTGGCCACTTATCTAATCTGTGAATTGTACCGACTTAAACCGAAGAGCTCTTACTATCACAGGGCGCAGCATCGAGATGAAAGCACAGAACCGCCCGCGCTCCTCGATCAGAGCCTTTCTGACAGCTTGCTTCTCGGTTTCTTCAAGCAGCAGGTACTTATCATTGACATCTTGTAAAGCACTATCCAGCTGGGGCTGAATGTCACCCCGTCCTGTATCCAAGAAACAATCAAGAGTACATTTTGTCAAAACTGTGGATCTCTGGAGAAGACGACCTTCCTTTCAGCCAGCACCATTGACAGATTGCGCTTTTGCAATTAAAGTCTCAATCAGCATTTTCCCTTAATTCAAATTAGTAAGGTGTCCCCCATCCCCCCCCAAATAAATCAAGCATTTATAAGCATTTTTCCCCCTCTTTTGCACAGAATAGAAATTCAGCTCAATTCAAAAGGTTTCAACAAGCCAAAGACAGCATTTCATGTAAGGACCTTCTCAAAGCGTTAGCTGTAGTAACTCTTCATACCATCCTTGCTGAAAACCAACATCTTACTAAGTGGGAACGTATTAATCACTAACCCCAGGTAAATTCCTCTTCCATTCCACTTCTATGCTTAACAAGGTCCTAATGACAACTCTGTGAAGCTACTAAGTGAATGAATCAATCTCCTGTATAAGATCCTATTAAGAACATGTTACTGATCACTGGACCATGGATTCAAGTACTTTGCACGAACAACTGCTGAAAGTTTTCTTCATTCCAGAGTTCACACAAAACCAAACCTGACAACACAGGTTATTAACGTATATATTAATGTCCAATACTTGTCGATAGAAATAATAAAATTCCAATGTTTTGCAAACAAAAAGCTTCGCTGGGTTAATTACAGTCAACTCATAACACCAAAACTTTCTGTGACAGGTAAGCACCTTATTCTGCACCAACTGCTTACTCTGCATCACGTCAAAAAATTATTCCTCTAGGAACGAAGAGCTGCTGCTGAGACACTATTACAGCACCAACCATGTTTCAGTTGCAAAATGTTTTCGTGCAGCTTACACCCCTAAATATTTTAAAGTACCTCAGTCATATAAATTTGTTGCAAATCTCCCAGAAATGCCACCACATGCACTTTAAGTATCCAGGTGCATATCCATGCCACTGTTGCTAAATACCAGGAAGATAATATCGAAAAAAAGGTGGGTCAGTTACAAGCAGCTCAAAATCAATTTTATGGACAATAACCTTTCTGCATGGAGAATTTAAAGCTATGAGCAAGAGGAAAAAAAAAAGTCTCTTGATGTGTGTAGTACATAATGCAGATGACTCAGTGTCAGGGTTACAAAGGAAAACCTTTGCCTTATTAGCATATGTATTTCCTTAATACTCCAGAGCAAAGCAAAGCCATCAGTTTCGCTGCACTGATGCACAGCCAGAGCTGCAGGAAAAGAGAGCAGCAATGGAAGCAAAGGAAATCACGCTGGCTTAGTGGCATTACAGGCTGGATATATCTGATCTCCTCTGCACTGAGCTAGACACAGTCCAGATAAAACTGCACAGACACCCACGTGCTGAGCTCTGCGAAGGATCCTGGAAGAATCACATGCAGAGCAACATGGACATGGCCACTGCCAAGGCCACCTGGTACCAAACTGCTAACGGGAACACTCAGGGACTGATCCTGCACATCAGGCTGGCTGCTGTAATGTGGTCATAAAACTGTCATGGAAGTAAATAACTTTAGGAATAACAGACCCTGAAGGTGTAGTCACCTGCCTTCTCTCACAAAATTAGCATCTTCCAGAAACAAATTATAAGAGAGCTTTGGGTAAATCCCTGAAGGTGCCTTTTTGTCTACCACTTTCAGGAGACAAACTGAACCTTCCTGACTGAGGACATTCTGTACGTTTGAGGTCACTTCCCATACTCTGCTTTGCTGTCAGAAGCAGCAGTTACACATTTCATAGTTCTCTGGAGTTGTTATTTCAACCTCCTTATGAAACAGAGACTTGCACCATTGTTCAGACCCCTTCTGAGTGCTGCCTGGAAATTAGAACAGGTGAAACAACCTGTTGTTCAAACCTAGATTCTGGCTCACTACCATGGATGTACCAAATGCAAAATATATTAGTTGCAAACTAAATCACACACTTATTAGTTCAGCTCTGCAGAACTGCTATAAACATTCAGCTGCTCCACCATATGATCATCTACATAACATCGTAAATCCTTGTTAAATGCATTTGACTATGCACTGAGAACACACACACACACTTAGAAAGCAACTGGACTCCACTGATAAACTGTGTCCAATTGTAGTGAATTTTGGTAATTTATGTGGACCTTGCAGAGAACGATGTCTTCAACTAGAGTAACAAAAGCACCCAAAACCTGAGGCAAAAATAAACTTCATTTGCACCTTTGTAACTCACTCAATTCAACAAAGTTATCAGGATAATGTTCAAGCTGGAATTTTAACCCTTTTGCAAGAGCATGTGTAAAACTGCATCTGTCTCCAACACCCTTTGTACCTCTACAAAATTTCCACTTTAGTTTTTTCAGTGAGTCAGTATGTTAACAGACAGACCACCTCCTCACTGCTCCTTCCACAGACCCATTTTTATGATCGAGTGCACTTGGGTAGTCAGTGAAAACACAGAAGCTGTCCAGGGTATAATTCAGAACAGGAAGCAAGCTTAGGTGAATCATTTAGATGAGGCTCTGAAGTCAGATGTTTACATGGCATGAATGCAGTTCTCTCCTCATGACTCCTCGCAACTCATTGTTTAGGAGCAGGAAAGCTTTATCAACATCCTTTGAAAGCTCCACAATGCAGACATCAATCTAGCAAGTCTTTTGAAAGCAGGCATATCTCTTTCCATTCCCTGAATCATCAGCTGCCTCCCATGGTACAAAAACAGCTCGGAAATTTGAGGCATGAGATCTCTGCCCAGTTGAACCAGTTTCCTTAGCTAAGCAGAGCAGAGCTGATTCCCTTGGCAGCACTCCTACACCCAGAGGACACCGAAAGTGTGAGGGCCAAGTGCTCATCACCTCTGCTCCTCACCCACCTTTGAGTCTCCACTGCTTTGAATCTGCTATTTATCTCAGAAGCGAATATCAACCACTGGAGAGCAGTGCAGTTCTTTTCCCCTTTGGATTATGAGGGAAAGGCCATTTGTCCACGGCATCCCTGACAGCTGATTGCAGTATTTTTGCTGGGGACATGAGGCATATTTTCATAAGTAACATCAGCAAGCGATTACTTCCTCCAGTCCATGTTCTCTGGCCCTTAGGTTATTCATTTGTAAACACTTCCAAACCAGCACAACTATAGTGATGACATCAGATAGTTCCAGAACTTATCATGGAACAGCTGTAAAAGTGCCCCTGGAAGGAAGGTTTGAGTGACCTACCACAGCAATCAGCAAACAGCAATGATCAAAAGCATCAAATGCAGTCACAGATCTCTGGTCTGCAACCAGCCAGTCATGAACAGGATGTAGGGATGGTTCTGCAGAGCATGTCCAGCTGCACTCAGAAGAAAAAGTCAACAACCTGAAAACTGAGAAGGAATTCAAATCCATCCTTTTTTCAAAGTGGAGGTCTGGTGATGCAGAGAGGAGAAAAAATGCAAGACCAGAAGTTGTGGACTGAATTCTCCAAGAGCCTGGGAACTTGTGGCTGGGCCACAGGCAAGTAACAGCTAATCAAGTGCAGGGAGCTGAACTGCTTCTCATCAAAAGTAACATGAATCTGCTGCTCTTAAAGGACAGTCTTAATCTGTGACCTTCAGAGCAGGACCTCAACATCATTACTAGGACATGCAAGAGCTTTAAACGACCAACATGCATTAAAATCTCCATTTTACAGTGTTTTGTGTGACTCTTAGCTGAAAGCCTCATGCAATTTCTTAAATAACCACTGTTCGAAAGGAACTTTAGTAGAGGGAAAGTATTAGGGAGAAAGAAAAAGGCAAATCTAATTTTCAACCCAATTTAATGTCTATATTTTATATGACAACTTAAACTAGCAAAGCTCTCAGCAACACCAAAGCAGAACAATGGTTTTTAAAGGCTCTCAGTGCTAGTTGGACTTCTACAGTTAATGCTGTTATTGACAAAGTAACGCAGCAAATATGGTTGAAATTATTATTTTCTATGTTCTCTCTTAAAGACTGTTCCTTTGAACTTTTCTAAGTGTCTGCACAGAACTTGATATTCAATACTGCACACTTTACAGAGGCAGAGTTTACACTGTATAAGATAATGCTGAGAACACCTCTACTTATACAAACCAAAGCAGGCTCCAAATCCTTCATTCCCAAAACACCTTCTTTACAAGAGCACACCTGCTCTAGCTTCCAGGATGAACAACCCCTCTGAATTCTGCACAGTAAAGACAACAAATCAACTAATATGGATCTGGCTGAAAATTGAAGAGTTTTGCCACCATTTATGTAAAGGTGGAAAACTTCATAGCTGGGATTAACTTCAGGCTCCTTCAGAAATCAAACCCAAGTCTTTCTGTTGGCTAGTGGGTATCTGACTCAGCTGCTAATGTTCAAAAGAGCAAAGTTCTCCTTTAACAGAAAAGTTCCAAGTTTCCAAATGAAGCTTCAGGATTGAATTACAAACCAGGAAAACCACAATGTGTTGTTTCAAAAAAGGGGACAAGCAGCAGCTCCAGGAGCCCAGCTGAGGCATCGTGGTTGAGAAGCCATCTAATCAATCCAATCAATCCACAGGCCAAGCAAATCAATCCAGCCTTCTCCAAAGGGAAATACATCACTACACTTGCAAGTGCAGCTATGATTATTTCTCTCAAATTCAGAAACACCACACTTCATTCACAAGATCTCAATGCAGTTACGATAAACTTGCAATACAACTGAAACAGCACCCCAATTTAAACATATTTGAGATGTGACCAGGCAACAGGAGACAACTGTGATGCTGAATTCCAACCCCTTCCCCAGCATGAGGCAAATACAGAGATTTCTTATCCACCAGGTAAGAAAGATGCATGCGATTTTCAGAAAAAAGGGGAATTTGGATCACGGGTTACAAAGACCAACAGTAAGGACTTTAAGCTCTAGACTTTAAAGGTCATATTAACAATAAGATACTCAATTATTTGAACATCACCTTGATTACATGTCTATTCCATTTAACTTCTCTCCCAACTGTGACATGATTTATCTGTCCACGTTCATCCCTTTCTAAAATAAACCAGAGGTTTATCTATAATATTGATTTTCTTCTTTTACAGTGTTCCAATTAGATGCCAAAAGAAAATAAAAGATGCTTTGCTCATTAAAATTAGGCATATTTTAGTTTCATTAGAAATTAAAGTCTAGGCAGTTAGTGGAGACCAGACACCATAAAGAGGCCACAGCAAGGGCTACAATAAACCAGCCACCAGGGTCACAGCATGGCACAAACTTACCCAGAGCCTCAGCTGTCAGGCAGGTGCGTATGGTGAGAAATTGCAGGACACAAAATTGACACAGAAAGGAAAATAAAAAAAGTCAAACTGGTATTCCAGCATTCCTACAATTTAGACATTATCATCAGCGCCAAGACAAAAGAAGGAGCAGCTTGGACTAAGCTATTTTGACTTTTTCCACTGCTGATAAAGACAAACGCATTAGCTTTGCTTCCTGGTGAGCTGTTGCAAGTTAAACTCCTGGTTATTTACCATACACAGTTTTACTTTAAGAGATCTAACCAGTTTAGACTCCTCGGTGAGAACATGTTAACCTGTGCTCCTGAGAAAGTGTGCAACACGGATGAATGTCAGACTCTGGTCTGGCTGATGAAGTGTCAAAAAGCTCATCCTCTCATGGGGAAGAGGCAACTCAAACTTGCAGAACTCCGGGCAGGTGTTGTGTGAGTAACCACAGTGCTTTTTGATGTTCTTTGCTGCAATTACATCAACAGATTGTTAATTAAATTAAAAGCTAATTGCTGATGTAATGTGGAAGAACATCAAAAAGATTAACTATGATATGTGTATTTTAATTAAAAAACTTTTTATTATATGAAGTTTTGCAATAAACCTGGCTTGCTGTCAAAAAGTGGGGAACTATCAAGAGGCATTAAAAATTCAAGGAATGAAAGTAAATCAAAGAAATGTCTTCAGTCACTGATTTAGCTACGTCTTCCTCCATTTTTGTAAAGCAGAGCTTACATTATAAGCTTGCAGGGTTAAAAAAACATCAACAAAACACACCAGAACCCCCTGCAGGCACCATGGCCTAATTCACACAGGACTTTTTCCCTGCAACAAATAAGGATAATTTGCTCATTAGCCTCCCTCCTTCTGAGCTGCATCATATTGACTCCACAGTGAGTCCTGGCTCTCACTTCACTCTTCATGTCACACTTATCAGTACAGAGGAGGAAGGCTGTCTTCTGGGGAAGGAAGGGTCTGGCCAGGGGTTCTCCCTCCCCAGTCTGCCACTCCAGATGGGGTAGGTGCCAAGTACAAAAAGAGTGCCAAGTACTGAATGAGAAGGGCAGCATTTGCTTTAAGAACTGAGACATTGTTCAGTCACAATTGCACTGAAGAACTTTATGTTTTTCACTTAAGAGTCACAGGGTTTGCACAACCATCCCTGGGAGGAGTATAACAACATTACAAAGACCAGAATGTAACCCGAAAAGAGCTGCAAAGGCTCTAAAACACAAACAGGTCATCTTTGCTAATGAGGAGGAGGAAGAAAAAGCACTTCTAGCAGTAAATTACAGTGAATTAATAATCACGTTCTACTCTCTCCATTTCATTAGAATCATGGAATACTTTCCAAAATTGCTGCATACTGAAGAGGAGAGGCTGTCAGTTTGGATACTCAACACTGATGGAACACAAGAAGGAATGTTGTGCTGAATGTTAAGGAAACTGCAGAAACTTCTACAAATGGCTTAGACATAAAACTCAGTTTTCATATTAACATGTGTGATATATTGGGAGTGTTACATGTAACTCCTCACATATCTGCTTGGTTTTAAACATTTTCCTCAAAGCTCACACACAGTGTCACAGGAAGAACCTGAAAATGAAACCTACCAGTTATGTTATAAGCAGAAAGGAAACCTGTCCAGTTAATCATTAATAGTCAAGCTGAAATGCAGAAAATAAAGCCAACATGCGCTCCAGATCTCACATATACATTCAGATAAATTTATTTTAGTCACTTGATCCTTTTTTTGTTAAACTAAGAATCATGCATTTTGTTAACCTTCCCAAATGGTTACATGCAGAGCCACAGCTGCTCTCTTCTGAATTCAATATAGCATCAACAGCTTGTAGAGCTATGTATCCACTTGATCTGCCCTGACTCAGCAGAAACCTAAACATGGAATTTATTTTAAATATATGCATAATTATTCTGCTGACTCAGGTTAGCTGGGCTGACTTCTGGTGGCCAATGTTTGTCTGAAAACAAAGAGCAATTTAGAAAATGTATGCAGTTCCATGCACTACACAACTTCATCTGTTCAGACAAGAGCTAAATTTCAACACTGTGGGGGGCAACAAGCCCTACGGGACAGTTCCCCGTGGGAACAGAGGCTGTAAGGAAAAGGATGCACCTTGAAGATCAGCAGAACACCCTCAGGGACTGCATGGATCTGGGTGGTGCACCAGGATCCTATTTAGACCACATAGATTTAGCTTCATATGGACTTTTATTTTTTATAGTCAAGGACAACAAACAGAATGTAAATTATCTCCATGAGGTCTTTTGAAATGTAAGACCTTAATTTACACACAGACACGTTGCTTTGCTAGATATACTCTAGCAAACTTCCCAAAAGGACTCCAAACATCCTTTTGTTTTGTTTGGAAAGCTTGGTGTTTTCACCATCACTTCAAGCTTTGGAAACACCTTTATTGCAATTAACACACTTAGTCAGAGAACATAATTTCTAATAAATGATCTTAAATGCCCCACCTGAACTTCCAACTTGGCCGCATGGAACCAGAACAAACAGACCACGCACAAGCCAGGGCACAGGCAGACCCCCGTGTATTCAGTGCTAAGGTGGGGTGTCCAGCCTGCCAGGACAAGCCACACAGCCCATGGCCCTCTCTCCCAAATGTCCTTGGGATGCAGACAAGGAGCGAGGAGCTGCTGTGCATGCTGCAGCCACCACCTACGGGAGAGAGCCTCTGCAGCCCGATGCGACAGGGCAAGAGGACACCCCTGCCATGGCACGAATGAGGAAAGTAGAGAGCTGTATTTGACTTCCTGTATCTGAAGCTGCCCAAAGCAGAAGAAAACCACTTTCCCATCCAATCACAGCAGAACAAGCTTGAAGGACCTTTCTAGTAGCATGCACAGTACTGAAGCAAATCCAGAATTCAGCAAACATCTCACTTGCCCACAGATGATCGCAAGGTTAATGCAAAGATATTCCTACAAGTGCTAGGAAGGGAATGAATTGATTGTTTTAGAGTTCCCATAGGTGAGTCAGTAACTTTACAGAAAAATCAAAGGGGCAGGTCCTGCTTGAGGAAGAACAGAACAAAAAAGGGTAAATCTGAGAAATGGGGAAACAGGAGAGTTGAAGACAGAATAAAACATTCATGCACTCAGCCATATGCCTGCCAGGATAGTGTCACTCCCAGTTCCCCTGTCCAAAACTCATTTGTGACCTAAAGCAGAATCACTTCTGCATTTCATCATGTTGTAAATAAATAAACAAACATCTTCGTGTTTATTTTTATCCCTCAGTAACAGGAAGAGCAACACACTTCACACAGGACATTGAACAGATCTGTCAAGATGGATACATACAAAAACATTTTCATGACAACATGTAACATTGCATTCAGACCAACACTTTATTTCCTCAAAGTAGGGATCAAAGCAACAAAGAGTGGAAAAAGCATCTGCTACTTATTTTTCTTCTATATTGAAGCTCTGTAGATAACTTACACGGAGGCAGGGAGAACTTCCTCCAACCTCCTGCCCACTCGTGCTCTGAACACACAGGGCCAACAGCTTTGGGCATTCATACTCTCAGCCATAAGAGCCTCAATGCCTCCCTGCATCCCTCCTCCTCAGGGGCCATGAGAACAACTCTCAGCCTCTCAGAAATATTGCAGCTCCTCCTTTTCTCTGTACTGGATACCTGTGAGTCTTCAGCTCTTCCACCCTCCCCATACACATCCCTCTGTGATCACCTTCAACCCCACCAGACTCCTATCGGGTTTGTGCTGTGGACCCAAACACCATGTGTGTGACAGTAGTTCCAAGAGGGACAGCACAGAAATACAGCACCTTCACTACAACTCCAAAAGCGTATCAAAACAGCAAAATTAAGCAACAGAGTTACATTAAAAAGAAAAAAAAAAAGGGAAATAAATGAAGAAAACTTCAATCCCACCATGGCTGCTATAACAATGATGGCAAAATGAGGCCTGTTTCACTCTCTGCTCAAAGATGCTTAATCCAGGAGGACAAGACCAGTTTGCTGACCCTTGTCACAAGACTTGGCTTGTATTTGGGAAGGAAGGCATGAACCCAGAAAATCCAAAGACTAAGTCAGCTTGCTTTAACCACTGCTGGCAGAGGCAGGTGGCATCTGCAGTATGAGAACAGTGGGTTGGGTTTTTTTCCAGCAGCTTTTAAGTGCTTCTCTCTCTGCTTCACACTTTACACAAAATGATGTCTCCTCCTTCAATATTGCAGACAGATTTATTCAATACTCAGAAGCAGGATAAAGGGGAAATGGAGCCAGACAGCTGTCCACCCATAGGAACAGGCTCAAAAAATGGCTCCTTCTTCACCAATCTCAGACATCCACCCAAACCATACCAGGCTTCTGTGTTTTTCTCAGTGCTCACCCACCACGCACTGAGGGGTTGTTTGTATCACACATGGACAAGAAGATATGAGACTAAAAAGGGGGGGGAGGGGGAGACAAGAATTAAAACAGAGGGAATATCACAAACTCTCTAAAGCTGTTGGTTTGAAGTTGGACAACTCATCACAGAAAATAAGAAACGCATCTACACATCACCCAAAAATAAAATCTCAAAAAGACATGTGCCCCTGACGATCACCATTCTGGTTTTAAACACTAAACTTCTGACAGACAGACACACAGAGCCAGCTGAGCTAAGCTCCCTCTCGCTGGCTTCTACCTCTCCTTTCCTCATCTCTCATCTAACATCAGCTAAACTTCACGAGAAGTTTTCCAGTCATGTGGCTTTCTAGCAGAGTAACTAATTGACTCACCTATTAGGAAGGACAGTTAAGAGACAGCTCACCTATTCTGGATAATACCTGCACAATGTCAAAATTTCAAGGAACTTCCCAGCATTTATTTTGCTTGTCCGTGAGTTCACTGTTTTTAGGCAGAAGGGGAAGGACAATTTGCAACCTGCAGGGTGGAAGCTGCTCAGAGCACACTTCCAACCCTGCTGTTTCTGACCCAGTGTGGAAAAGGGAACCAAGAAGTCTGCTTCTGTACAAGCTCCCTATTGTTGTTCCAAAGCCTGGTGGGGTTTGCACTTGGCCAAGTAAAAGCCTTAGTGATGGCAATGCTGCAGCTACCAGTGGTGCATGTTCCCAATAAAATGATGATGAAACTCCTGTGACAAGATGGTGGTAGGAGAGAAACAGCAGCATGAGATTCAGCTACTAAAAAAGACAGACTGCCTTTGGGGAGAACTCCCTTTCTTTTCTCACTCGTCTTTAGTTTTCTGTGGTTGCCAAGTGCCCTTCCCCTGACAATAACCCATGCCACCTTCCACACTCTGAGGAATAATGTAAGGTTAAAATAAAAAGAAAAAAGAAGAAAGGTGGTAGAAAGGAAGAACTGTGAGAAACGTTAATAGAGAACATTTACATAATGGCTTTTTTTATATTATTCCAAAAGATTCTAGAAAATTTTACAGGTATCTGCACAAGTCATGTTAGTGTCAATGTTCCTAAGAAGAACAAGTTAGCAGTAAGGGTTCTATTTTAAAACATGATTGACTTTGTACAAACAGTTTAAGGCTTTTGTATAAGAACATTAGATGGCAGCTTCAGAATATTATTTAAATGACACAGTGATTGTATCCTGGTGTTCAAGTACATATCAGGAATACATTAGAGGGGACTGAATTCTTACAACAGGAAGTCCTACTGCTGTTCAGTCTTTGTCAATGAGCACAGCTCAGAAGGTTTTTAACAGTACAGTATGGAGCAAGTTACCTTTCTTTGCTTTCTTCTGTAGCTTCAATGTGTCAGATGATTTCTTTTTTATCTCTTGGCGGGCTTTTTTGTACTCTAAAAAACACACACAATCTCTATTACCCACATACTCAATGCCAAAATGAATGTTTTTCACAGAAAAGGCTATGTTTAAAGACATTAGACTACAAACTTTTAGAGGGCAGCGACTATTAATCAAAGCAGCTTAGAACTCACATTTTGCAGTGCCTATATACATTTGGCTTAATATAACATTTTAGGGTGTGAGCACATTCACATTCCAAAATCTTTTCCAAATAAACAAAGCCTTTACAGAAATAACAACTGAGAACACAGTACAAAATTAGAGTGCTTTTGACTTCAGACACTCATCCACTCTCAGGAATGGAAAACAGAGATGACAGGTTTCTCGAAACATCTGTGTTCAAAAACAAGTATCCAGAAATGGCAAGGCAGAGAATATCCTGTGATCCCCCTCCAGCATGAGAGTCAGGCAGAGGGAGAGGGTGCTAGAACTTTGCCCAAGGAAGGGTCACATTGCCAGCTCTTTCTGATGAAGTGGAACACACTGCAGTTGTCCTCATTTTTAGATGAGCTGCAAATCCTGGGAGAATTAAAATCCCAGACAAAAATGTTCAACCTCTAGTACAGGGACACTAAAGGTATCAGATATGAAAGCTGATACTTTACAAAAATCCAGGAGGACAATACATATACACTTTAACAAAGGAGGTCAATATTACTACTCTTCTATGATGGAAAACCAGAAGCAGGCTGATGGCAGGCACAGGAACTCTGCCAAGGCCAACTGCACCCCCAACATCCAAACCCAAGTCTGCCCACCAAACCCTAAATCTCACCACCCCTTTGCCCATGGTCACCCCTACCTGGGGAGGAACCCAAGGTGATTCCTCCCTCCTGCTCACTACCTGATTAACACTCTCTGCAGCACAAGGGAGAGATTTTATTGAGAGCTGTTGATTCAACTGCTTCTATTGGACCACAGTAACACTGGGGGCAAGAAACCAATCCTCTTCTGGAGGCCAAGCCCACTCCTTTCCATCACTTATCGCCCGCTCCAAAATAAATCATGGTGCTGTTGCTTTTTTTCAGACATAGCAAAAGTCTTCAATTTTCAAGGGTCAGTGGTGAACTGCAAGCTGCTTTCAGCAGCTGTGCTAGAGGGCCACTATCCCCAATGCAACTTTTGCAAAGCCAAAGGCATCTACTTATGTACTTGCTATGCAGGACTGCTGCCTCCTGCTCATTCCCCCAGGAAAGCCTCTGGAGCTGTCATCAGCACTGCAGCTCTGGGCACCCCACGTCCACGACACAGCTCTCCCACTCCCAGGTGCACATTTCTGTGGGGCATCAGGTATAAAATAAGGATGTTCGGTGTTTTACAGGGCTGTGAATTACGGAGGACACTGTGTCTGAGGCATAACATGATCTTACACTTTGCTTTTAATGACACCCCAGGGCTTTGCAGGGATAAATGTGGCATCTCCAATCCTCAGCACTATTGGAGAACATACAGTGAGAGCAGGTTAACAGAGTTAGAACTAGTCACTGCTTATCAGTCTAGAAAGCAACCCATTCCTTGGGGTCCTGCAAACTAAACCTTCAAAATGCATAGCAAGGGTTAAAATTTTGTTAGGCACTTTGGGAGAGCAGTGTTTTAGAAGCAAAAAGTTACTATACATATTTAAGCATGGCATTCAGTTCCCCAGTACAAACATGAAAAGAGGAAGAAAAACTGATATTACAATCTTACTCCTATAAAAGAATTCTTCCTCTGTAACTACCTTTTGCATGGTCTTTATCCAGCTGATTGGCCACTTTCTTCCACTCTTCCATCTGTTCTTGAAGTGGGTTTATCAGACAGTCAATTAAAGCACTAATTTTGTTGAAAAAACACAAAGAGCAATCAAATCCTGCAGATGCCCCTATTCTTACAGAGAGAGCCAAGGTCAATACTGGAGTATTTTTACTTTTTGCTGTGACAGCTACGAGTGTCACAATGTAAATATCAGAACATAAAAATGTTTACACTGGAGAAATCAAAAGAAAGAACTGGATCAAAAAAAAAAGAGTAAAAATCCACATCACAAGATAACCAGAATTACTGTGCAGAAGTTCAGGACAGGAAGGAACAGAGTGTAAAGCAGAGGAGAGACCCAGAACAGGTCAATGCATACAGTTAGATCCCACTCAATTGTCACACAGTTTAAATGGATACACTGGAGACCAGAAAGGTTCATGCAGCCATGAAGATTATAAACTTAAGTAACACATATATATACACAAAAAGACAGAGCAGTTTACAAGAGAACAACATCCTGGCCACCAACGTGCCTCACCTCGCACCGGTGGAGTCTATAACACAGCACTAGTAATGCTGCACTGATTAATGAGACTGGGACCAAATCATTTAAACAGCTTACTCTGGGATAACTGGAGACCAAAGTTGTCTCTTCATAGCCAACTTCATAAATATCTTTATTTTAAAATAATCACAGAACAATCGCAGAATGGTTTGGGTTGGAAGCTACTTTAAAGGTCATCTAGTTCCAACCGCCCTGCCATGGGCAGGGACACCTTCCACTAGACCAGGTTGCTCAAAGACCCATCCAACCTGGCCTTGAACACTTCCAAAAATGGGTGGAAAAGGGAAAAAACATACCAGGTGATCAGCAAATGGTGAAGCATCATTTTTATTCACTTCAGGTCAAGTATAACTTTTAAGCCTGGTTCAAAAAGGCACACATGCAAACTACAACTTGTACAAAATGTTTTTGTACAACCCAGCTTACATACGAGTTAATCCTCTCTCATTACCTCTACAGTCTAACTTCAACTGCAAAAAGGGGATGAGACAATTTTCCTTTTCCAGACTCACTTCCTGAAAGTTTTTCTTTTGGCCACAAGCTGTTTGAGCTTTCCAGTAAGCTGAGGAAGCAGCACAACGTGCTGCTTAGTGACAAAGCCTAAAGACCTGAAAGAAAGACAGGTCAGTCGGTCGCATCACCAGCCACCTGCTCAGCACTGAGTAACAGGAACTGACAGCAGGAATTTGCAGCATTTAGAGGAGATTTGAGGTGACCAGCCCAGCCTCCAAAAAGTGCAGTGAAATGCTGCAGGTTCACAGCACCTAAAGTGCTGTGGGGCAGAGGCAAACTGCTGTTCTCAGTGACACGGGCAGAGATCAGCTCAGAAGCCAAGGCTGGTGAACACCTTTAGCACTGGAAAGATGAACCTCCAGAGCCAGGCCAGGTGTGGAGCCACTCACCTTGAGAACTGCCGGAGTTTGGACTCTATACTTCTGTGCCTCATACACATCCTGGTGAGAGCAGACCCAATCTCTCTGGTACCACCTGAAAAACAAAAACCAAAAGGCAGGTGAGATCCCTGATGAGACTCCTGCCTGTGCTGAGACTCCTGTGGTGCAGAGGCACAAAACCAGGAGGCAGGTGCCGAGTCTTCCAGAGCACTGTAAACCAGATTAATGGGAACTGCAGAATCCACCAGGCTATTAACGGGG
The DNA here is from genome assembly GCA_013396755.1 of Sclerurus mexicanus. Classification (NCBI taxonomy): domain Eukaryota; kingdom Metazoa; phylum Chordata; class Aves; order Passeriformes; family Furnariidae; genus Sclerurus; species Sclerurus mexicanus. The sequence continues at coordinate 1,093,758 of VWZF01004536.1, read as the reverse complement.
CAGACATCAGGGGTATCTACCACCCTGGGAGAAGATTCATTCCTGTTTACCTAGAGACCAGAACTGAACAATCAAACACGACTGAAATGTAGTTCCTCCCAGCAGCTTTCTGCGCCACGAGGCCCAACTCCGTGGCCGAAGAGTTGAAAGGGAAGAGCCTGAGATGCCAAAAGCCAAGAAGCAAAACTGGCAAGGGAGTGAGCATCTACGGACAGTTTATTTCCGCATTTTGGATGCAAACGTAAGCGATTCGATGCAATTTTCCCACCCGTGGATCCTTCAGATCCCATGCCTCAAAGGGATCCTGCTCCTGCAGGGCGGCAGGTCCCAGCACCGCCGGCAGGTGGCGCTGCTCGCGCACCTGCCAGGTGAGACAACCTCCAGCTGTTCTCCTCCTCCTCCTCCCAAGTTCTCCCTTCTGAAAGCACACGCTCCTCCATTCCCCGCTTCAATCGGCATTGCCGGCTCTGATCAGCCCATTAAATTTCGACACAACTTTGTTTTGGTTACTGCTACTTTTGGTAATTGCTTAGCTCCCATTTGCAAGTCAAATGTACAGGGTACAAACACCGACCTTCCTAGAAAATGTTTCCAAACTGCAGTGCTCTCTGGAACAAGGAATACATCAGCAACTACTTAGAAGACTTATTTGATTACTAAAATAACTTTAGACTTGTATCCTAGAGTAAAATCTTCCTTAGGCTTTAAAAATGGCATTGCTCAACAAAAAAAAGTCTTCCAAAGAAACTTGAAAATTTTGATCATTTTTTAAACACGAGAACTCGTCACCATCTTCCTGCATTCTTGAACAATTAAATCCTGTGCCCACGAAATGGCTCTGGAACAAAGGCACTAAATAACTGGAACAAATTGTGGCTATTTGGTATTTTCCATTGTTCAAAAAGATAAACAAAAAGTCCTTTGTCACTTGCCCAATTACTCATGTTTTTATAAGGAGCTATTGAAATAATATCATTTAGCAACCCTGAAGAGCTGCAGCCTCACTGCATATGGTTGGTTGGGAAAAGCATATGAACTCCAGTTTCTGGAAGAGATGGATCCAGACCCATCTCTTCCCGTGATGCTGCACTTGCACAAGCTGTGACAGACTCCAGTAACTTGGAAAGCAATACAGGAGATGGGGAGAGGTGTAACAGAGAGAAAGCAACTGGAGAAGGAGGACAACATCCACAACAAAAAGTGGATCTCTATCCCAAAGCATGGGCATTTTTCTCTGGAGGCACTGCCAAATAAAAGTAATTTTATTTCAGAGCTTAATTCAGAGCCTACTGTGGCACAACTCCAATGACAGCAAAGGAGAAATGAACTAAAAATTTCCATGGCCACCAACAGAATAATTCTGAACTGAGTTTAAGCAAAAGGTAGGATTCTCAGGCTGAAAAGTGGCTGAAATACTGGAATACTAAAGGCCATCAACAGTTAAGTGACACTGCTTTCCTAAACGTTATATGAAAAAAGGAAGGGTTGTATCAGAACAATGACAAGGAAACAAGGCACCATGTGTTTTGGAGACTAGGAAACAAGGGTCAGTTACTATTAATATTAAATTGCAAGGTAACAGAATTTTAACTGAAACACCAACATATCCCCTCAACATATAGTACAAATGGATGAACAAGGTCAGCCAAACAGCAATGGGAAGTTTGGTCTATACACTGGGAGTTGTGCTGGTTTGAAAAAAAAAACAAAAAACCCAAAACAAAACAAACTAAAAAACCCAAACCAAACAAAACCTAAAAAACCAAACCAAAAAAAACCCAACCAACCAACCAAAAAACACACACAAATACTCCCCCAAAAAACCCAACAAACAAAAAACCAAACCCACAACAAAATAAAGCAAGCCTGGAATAAAGAAGCTATTCCATTGGAAAAAAACAACCCAAACTGGCTGGGGATGAGGGGGCTACTGGTTCTTCCCACCTTTTGAAACTTCATGTTATCCATAAGTGTTTATAAGAACATGGAGGAATGAATTGTTAATTTTATTCTGTAAATAAGGACTACTCTAACAAAGTGAAAGTAAAGGAAAAAAATTGGGTTTGAGACATTTTTAATGTCCCTTCTGGAAACAAGGTGTTCCAGAAGATGGGTTTAGGATTCTGCTCAGGAAGGAGAACGAGGGCTGAGCCAGCACCTCAGCCTGGCCAGCGTGGACCCACGGAGGGCTGCAGGTGAGGGTCACCAGACTGGAGGAAGGACAGAACCAGCCCAGCAGAATCCCACTGCTCCTCCTCAGTGTATTAAGTACTGGAGTTCAAGAGAGCTTTACCTCCCTGATCCCAACTATATTAACTGTGAAGAATACAAATGCTTCCTGAGAAAGCAAGAAAAAGTTAAGTACAGGCCTCTCAACACCCTTTGATTTACTGAGCTGGAGCACCGTGGCCACCCCCGATGCATTCAGCTGTCCTTCCAAGAACACCTGGAGTGCAAAGGGTTTATCTCAACTTTCAAAAGGTTTCAGTGAAGGCTGGTTCCCACCAGCAGAACTACACTTTGGAAACTCCTGTTTCCAAAGGGCTGGGATCAGCTGGCTACACAAGCTGGCAGGAGGGAACCATTCTGAACTACAGCAGTGGTTTGAAAATATCCCAACATAACAAGGGACGGTAGCTCAGATTTGTTTCTTTTACCCAATCTCACCTGCCATGAACAAGAGTAGCGTATGTTTTATATAAATTACAGTTTGAGGAGTAGTTTGCTCACAGGAGGAGTGGGTGGCCAACTCTGCGGACAGAGAGGGACCTTGCACAGCATTAATGTGTGTGCAAGTCCTGGTATCAGCTATGCACTTTAGCAGTCAAAATCTAGGAAAGAGTTTATTGCACTGGGCAATGCCACAGTCATATTAAACCTGCTTCAGCCTCCAAATTAATTTACGGTTTATCTTTTCAAAAACCTGCTCCACAAGTGACCGACTGCCTGCTGGCTCAAGGACAGAACCATGAGCCAGACAGGCAGAAGACCAGTGGGATAACTTCTTTTTCAGTGCTGTCAACCCACAGACATGATGGCAAAAAGAGCATCTGACAGAGAAATCCATCAGGAGTATGCTGAATGCACTGCCTGTCTCTGCTTCACTTACACAGAGTTCTCTGGAATAAAGTTGCTACATTCTCCAGCAGCTATAACTTCCTGAAGAGAAGCCAGTGAGGCCACACTAGCAAATTCTTCATCAAACCACGATTACGCTGGAGCCGGGGGGGGAACCTGGGCTCCTTTCACCGTTCTGCAGCTATGCAAGTCAAACTGCTGTGCCCTGGACTTTTAGTTTATGAAACAAGGCTGTGAATTATCTGCTTCTCTGACATACTATAATAATTCATCCACTAAGGCAAACAATGCCTGGGAACAGTGTAAAGTAATACTTCGAAACCGGAGACGAGAGCTGTATTCATCAGAATTCCCGCTCAGAGGAAAGTGGCATTACAAAATGCTCCTGTCAAATTTGATTAGAAAGTGGGTGATAACATCAGCCTCATTTCTCATAAGTAAAAGGTGACTCTGCAAGGCAAAACTTACCTTTAGTCTCACCTTCCCTTTTTCTCTCTTTCCTGCCTAAGCCCGTAAAAGATCACATACTTTTTTCAAGTAAGATAATGAAACAAAAGTCTGTGGACCATGACACCACAATGAGTCCACTATAAAGGCATAAATGATTTTCTTTTGATGCTTGTTTGTCATTCAACATCACAGATAGACAACAGGGAGAGATTATAGGAACAAGACTCAATTGTTTTATTGGAGTCACTATGTTTTAAACGATGATCATGTATCAAGGAAATGATTATTTGATGAAACGTGCAGCTGTACAACTGCATGGACTCTATATACTCCAAACAACTCACAACAATCAACCTCTTATCTTCCTCCTCTCCCTTTACTTCTGAGCAACCCCAGCAGGCTCAGAAGATGCTGCCTTTCAGGGAGTGCCTTTAAGGCTCCAACTTCTTAACGAGTTCACCTTTATCTTCAAGGGCATAGTGCAAATGTTCCAGCTACTTCCCTCTTTCCAAAAGGGGAGAGAATGATGAAAAATGGGCGTAATACGTTTGCAATTTCAAAGTTATCAGAAGATGCTTCCACTTTTGAGTAAAGATAAAGCAGGACTGGAATGGAGGCTGGGTTATTAAATACAATTGTGAACACGGAGGCTGTGACAGAATGACTAACAGTAGGACATTCTAAGTTAATGGTCATTACTCAACCCTTATCCAAACTCATGCTGTTAGAAGAGCAAGCAGTTTCCATCATTCATTACACGAGGCATGGACCTTGATCCTACAAAACTTTTTATATGGATGCCTCCATGAAACTTAAGGATGATGGGATGAGTTCCAGGGTGTTACAGCAGACAGAGAAAAAATGAGGGGTTTTGCCTGAAAGTGCCTAGCGCAGGTGCTGTAAGCATTACTACTGGGACAGTAACCTGAAAATGGAGCTATGGGAGCACTTTATGTTTCAGGGCATCAATGGCCTCCAGGTAAAGAAAGCTTGGAGGTTGGAAAAACACATCAAGAATGGCAGACAACAGAGGGATGTTGTTCCACATCTACCGGCCAGGAAAAGAAAAGAGGACATCCTTATTCCTACAGCTCCTATGAGCCTTTATGAGCAGCACTTTAAGTTTCTGAAAGTTGCTGCTCAAAACCGGCAAAAACTCCTATTTCTGGAACTTTTTTTTCTTTTTTAAATTTAATTTAGACATCCTTCAGAGAAGACCAGGTCAACAAATGGAGATTCAAGGTCAAATTCACCTATGAATTTTAGACTCACCAAATTTAATAAAGAAACTCTGCCAGAACATTGTCGTATACCACATCTCTGTGGTTGTCATTGCAAAGGAACAGGTTGCTTGCAATGTTCAGTCAAGTGCTTTTTTGGGCAAATTACTTGGAAAACATATTTACAAAGGCCTGCTATGAAGCTGTCACATTTGCCAGAGATCCATTCAGTCCCACTGAGAGGGAAACACATTATGGGGCTTATTTTCTTGTTTGCAGAAGAAACGAGCATTTGTTCATAGATGGGACAAGCATTTTCTCAAACTCAACTTTCATTGATCTTAAAGGAGAAAGAAAGGTTAAGGAGAAGAGTGGCAGCAGCAGCTAGTTAAAGAAGCAAAGGAGACAAAGGAACAGGAAATCTGAACCACCCCTAGCCCACAGCCTGCCCTGGCAACCACCAGCTTTCGGAAGTCCTTAAAACATTATGACCATGTTCCATGTTCTTTGTTAAAGAACATGCAAGAAAGCTCTTGTGACTTCTGATCTAGCTTATTCCTCTGCTAAGCAGCATTTTTGCTTATATTAGCTGTTCTCCAAGCAGAGCACTGGGCAAAATCCTCAACCCACAGGAGTCAATGTGAAGTGTACCATTAAAGAAGCATGGTCAGAATTGCACCAATGCACACAGAGGTCACTACACAGTCCATCCAACATATAAATACAGTCATGAACCAGCCCTGCTATGACTCTGGACAGTTTGGGTTTAGTCAGCCCTCAGCACACAAATGAAAATCTCACCTGTGCCTCTCTGCTTTGAAAGAGGATGTCACACATAGAGGTGGCTAAAAACACTTTGGGAAGGTTTAAGTTATTGTAGGACACATTGGTACAATTTTTGAGAAACTAAGAAGTCTGTCATTGATTGACGGATTTGTAAGAGACACAAAAGGCATCACTGAACTGTGACATCCTGTTAGGGAGCAGTAAAAATCCAGGCAGAAGTGTTTCCCAGTAACAAAATCCTCAAGTCTGAGGTGTTTGTGTCAGGAGTGCAAGCTAGCTTGGGCCCTCCTCCTCTCCCTTTCACAAAGTGCTGCCAGCATAGAGAGCAGCATTTTGCTTCTGGTGATCTCTTTCAAGAATTAATATCCATCCCTCCTCACAGGGGCTTGTTGGTCCTTCTAATGAACCCAGAGTTCTGCATCAAGGTTTTGATGCCATAAAAACAATGCATCATTAGAAACAGATTTGCTTAGAAGACCAAATGCCACACTTGCGTTTTCCAAGGGCCGTTATTTACATTTTGTTCTTTGGAACACAAACAATTTCAGTACTGAAAACACAGAGGGTCTGCTAAACATCTGGACTCGCAATGAAGCTGTGCCCACTAACATTGCCCATACCTTTCCTCACTTCAAATTTTTAGGAAATTGGTATTTCCAGAATCATTCTATGAATAGCTCCATAAATCTAACAGTCTTAATCTGAGCAGACCCAACTGCTTGCTCCAAATGCTACACCCACTAATGGCTCAAGGAAGGCAGGTGACATGAGTCACCAAGCTTGCCCTCCAATAAAAAAAGGAGCACGCTAATGGAAAGGACTCTGTGATGAAAAGGGAATTCCAGAGGCTGCTGAAGAAGGCGAGGCCAAGCCTGTGCGCTATTTCAGAGTAACCCCTCACCTGTGCAGCATTCCAGAGCTGAGCCACCAGCCGATGGGTGTGCAAGGGTCAGCCCCATCAAAAAGGGATGCTCTCTGCACTGAGGACCATTCTCCACTGCGTGCTCCAGGTGGTGGAAAGATGGAGACCTGGTTCAGGCCTATTCAGATAGCCAGACTCACTGATCTCCATACCTTCATGCATCTGGCTCTGTATGAACACTTAATGTCAGCCCTATGTGTGAAGAAGGCAGTCACTCAAGATACTTATGTTCTTCTGAAGTACTGCTCTTTATTTTGCCCGGGCCCAGAGATAAACTGTGATGTAATCTGATTAGAGGCCAGCAGTATTCAATGAGGGAAGGGGATAATACACTTAGAGCAAACGGCTTGGAACGCCAAGTGCAATTCCACCGCATGCTCGGCAGAACACACACTGCTTATTTTAAACTGACAACTTCCACGGAGCCTGTAAAAAGACCTAGAAGGTCTCTCTCCTCTTTGTGTTTAGCTATTTGCCTTGCAAACACCACTGGCCCCAGAAGTCAAAAGCTCCTTAACTCAGGTCTCCCAACCACCTGTGCTGCTGATCCCAACACAGCAAGGATTTCAGCTACCACCAAATGGCTGCTGCCTCCAAAGCAAAATCAAGCACCACCAGGACAAGCAGGTGCAAAAAGCAGAAGAAAAGTTTATTTTTAAATCCAAGTCAGCAGATCTAACTGAAACCCCACTGCAAGCAGATCTGCAGAATAAGGCAGTGCTATTTTTATATGCTGTCACTTCTTCCAGCAGAGCACGCTTCCTTAGTGAATGTAGGGAAAGATCAAGGAGGGTCAAAGGGAGGTAAAAATCATTCAAAACACCACAAGAAATTATCAATTCAAGAAATTTTAGAGAAAGTCTGTTATCTTTCAGTTGGTTATACAGACATACATCATCATCAACCCAACAAAACACTCAATGCACACCAAAGCCCTGAGTGCAGCATCTCAGTCTCTGGGCACAAGGGGAAGCTCTGCTTCTGCCCCAGGTATTCAGGGGTGTGGTTTCCTCTTACTGGGGCAAACTTGTGCCTTTGCTCAGCATTCATGATCTCAAACTGCAACGGGCACATACCAGTGGTGATGCTTGAAAAGGCAATACATAAATCTTGTTTCTGGTACTTTCTCAATGCAGCTGCTCCAAAGGCCATTTAAAAATTGTCTCAAAATGTCCTAAAATACCCATGGGTCAACTTCGCCCCCACTGATTTGCTTAGTGCAAATCCAAACTCATTTCAACATGGTTTGGTAGAAGCCTTCTTGGTAGAAGATACTAAAAACACACTGACTTTGCAGACTTCTACTCTAAACCCCAGGAGACTCATCAGCAGACACACTGAAAACCTGTGCACCTCTTTAATCAAGTGGCAGATAATGAAAGGGTAGCAAGAATCCATGGCACTGGTCTTCACAGTTACCTGGATTGCCTCAAAGCTCATATTGCCCAGTGTTGTATCTGAAAACAGTTGTACTGTTTATTGGGTCAGCTCTCAAACAGTTAACCAGTTTTGTCCCCACTGATAGGCTTTTTTTCTTTTTTTTTGGCTGCACTCCACTAATTTTCAATGTCAGCTTCCTCAGCCTTACTGGAATATAATGAATTTTCACAAAAGCAAAGGAGTATGTCACTGCATGGGTTTGACACCAGCTGGCTGCTTGAGCCTGCAGTACAAAGGAATTTGATATAAAACAGTGAACTCAGCTTAAAAAAAAAGATATATTCCACCTGTTACAGAAAGTGAAATGAGGACAGTCATCTCCAAGCAGAGGAACCGAAGATCTTTGTGCTTTTGGCCACAAGCTCAATAAGCACATGCTCTGAAAAACACAGTAAACTGTGAGTGCGTACTTTTGAATTTAGAAAAGGTACGGACATTTTCTCCTTTACTTGCAAGCAGCAAGTGAAGTTCACACTAGGTTGCGTGCAGAGCAGGTGAGACAGCTTACAAGCACAGGGCTGTGCTCACCAGATCTTTGGCTGCCTTTAACGCAGAGATTCACATGTTCTGCAGGCAAACTCCTGTTCATCCCACAAATCCTTCTGAACAATCTACGCTGTCAGCCTGCATTTAAAGTGTGCCTGCTTAAATCGTGACGAGTGCAGCAGAAGAAAAGCTTCAATCCTTTGATTCACAAAAATAAAAAAAGCCCATCCTGTAGAAAAGATCAAGCGAAGCTGCCTTGGTGTATGGCACTACAAGCACGGCGTACAGCACGTCACTCGGCAGCGCTGACTGGCATGCCAACACCAAGGACGTGCTTATCTCTTTCTGTGAGGTCAGAGCAACTGCATTTCTTCTCCCAGACAAGCTCTGTTGAACTGCAAGGAACACATCCCAACCACTGAAACAGCAGATGCACATAATTTGGCTGTACTTGCCTGCCGTGACCTGCACACATGCAACAGCACACCAGGTTTGGAAAACCTGGGCAAGAAGGCCAGTTTTGAAGTATCACTTGATGACCCTTAGGAAGAACAACTGGAAGAAGCTTCAGAAAACCAGGATTTGAATCAATGAGAAAGGTTAGAATTCAAAAGGTAGAAGGAAAACAAAGATTAACTAAGAACAGGGCTTTGCAAATCCTGAAATTTACATCTTGAAAGGGGAGCAGAAGCCATCCTTCTTCTCCAATGTTTTAGCCATTCTCTCACTGCAGCACAGAACACCTTTAGTACCTCCTCCCGTTGAACAGCCCCCAGGGGATTCACACCTTACACTCCACCCAAGACAAACCTTCAGAGCACTATCACTGTTCTAGCCAAGTCCTGCTTATAGTGCTTAACCAATAAACCAACAAACCAACTGGGGCTGGGCAGCTTTAAATAACACTGCAATCCATATACAGAGCACTGCTCAGGCTTTTGCAGCAGTGCCATGAAAACCTATGTTAATACCCTTCTTAGGAGATGCCCCTCCTTCCACAGCAGGGAAGTTGATGCACCTGGACTGCTCCTCTCCAAATAGTGGTGTGACACATTTGGTTATTAGTCCTTCCTTTCAGTATCTCACTCAGCAAAAACCAGGGAAAGGCCTGGAGAAGCAGTGGGGTCTGTACCATCCTAAAAGTGGGGCCAACTTTGATGAGGTTTCTGGGGGTCTATCCGGTCCAGCTTTGAGTGTCTCTAGGAGTGGAGATTCCTGGAGTCCTCTTCCAGTTGCTGATTAGTGCCACTATGAAAATTGTTTTCCTTACTTAAAATCCAGTCTATTGTACCAGCAGGTCAAACACACATTTTTCCAAGTACCTCTGGCACTGCTTTGTTAACATAACACAGTAAATATATGTGGAAAGTGTTTATTTGTTTTATGCAAGAAAAGCTTTGATGTCAAAGGAATTCAAACATCCACCATATGTACACAAAATAGCATTTTAAAAGCCCAATCTTGGAAAGTCCGTGGCATTTTGAAAATTACACAAAAACAATTAGGAAGCTCCTACAAAAACGAGCCATCCCAGTCCCTAACTTGCTGCATTTCCTCTGGTTTCTCAAAAAATTAATTCACAGTACTTTACGACTAAGTTGATTTTAGCAAAGAAACATTCATCTGGTCATTTGACATCTCCAGTAATGTAGGAAATCCATCTAAACCTTACAGCTTCTCACACGCTCTGATGCTCCCTTATTCTTCTAACAGACCCCATCAACCTGCACCTACAATACACAGTCGGCTGTGACCTACTGCTATTAATTTATCCATTAAAGCCAAAATAAAGTGTCAAAGTTGGATGGAGGATTTCTGACCTAGGCTTTAACCACTGTAATGCACAGGACTAGCATACCAATTACAAGTTTAGAGAAAGCGCTTGGAAAGGGTCACCTCCTAGTTAGAATTATATTAACTACTCGCCCCCACAGACCACCTTGATTTAGTACCATGTAACCCACATTCCAACATTTCACAGTGATATTGTTACATGAAAGGTTTCCCATTCCTTCCATCCTGCTCAGCCATGTGAGGCAGGATCAATTCAATCAGCTCTTCTCCCAAAGACAGTCAACTTGAGGACAGGTTGCTCGGAAATTACACACACAAATGTGCACACATAGTCACAGAGACACTGGGGAAACCCATATTTGTATTACTGTGTTGGACATACTGAGGAAGAAAAGTCTTGAATCACTCAACTCTTGCTATGTAGTCTCAAAAGCAGTTTGTAACATGAAGAGCCAACAGAGATGACAAGATTTTGCTAACTGAAGCGAGAGTCTTGGAAAGCTGTAATTCTTGGGCTCTAGTCCCAGATCTCCAAGCCTAAGTTTGACTTAAACCCACCCGCTGCTCACCAGTACGGACAGCTCTGTCCTAGACTGAAAGGCTGAAATCTTGCTAGACAATGAAAAACACAGGCTGCAGAATAAGGATGCAGCTGAAAAGGTGCGCAGGAAGGAGGGAGCTACTGAACTGCCCACCTTCCCTTGATGGGCAGCAATGCTTTAAGGCACTGACCCATGAGCTGTGCTTTTTGAGACGATGGTGTAGATCCTTTCACAAGTCCACAGGTGGTGCAAAGCCCAGACTGCAACACAACTGTGTCGAAACTGTGGCAACCAAATCCTGCACAGAGCAAAGCACTTTACCATCACATACCTGGCAATGCGGGCCGCCCACGTGAGCTGTTAAACACTTGTGCGTCCATATTTAACTTCTGCACTGAGAAGGAATTGATGATTTTATTTAAGGAGAGCTTCTCAACGAGGGCAAAGGTGCCTCAGATTGTTTTCCCCAGAGTAAAGTGCATCTGCAGACAGTCCTAGAGGAACAGCTAACATGTGGGTGTTTAAAACACAACACTGCTCTCATTTCCTGACAGTCTCCTGGGCATTGCAGGGTCAACACAGGCCAAAACTTTTGCAGATTTTTATGTTGCAGTTAAAAAGAAAAAACACACACACTTTTCACATCATTTATAGGCTAGACACAACTTGTTCCAGAAAGAATCAATCTGTTTCTCCCACTTGTACAAATACCCACCAACCAACTTAACCACACTGAACAGCCAAACACTTGTACTGGTAACTAGTTCTGTTACTACAACATGCCAAAGTGAAAACGAACCTTAATAATGTGACAAAAGCAAGATTTAAAATATATATATATTTTTAATGTGCTCGTTTTTCATGTGGTCAACTTCTGTAGTTACGCTCCGGTAGGCGTGACGTATCATCAGTCTTAATAGACTTCCAGTGCAACAGCAGTTTCCGATTTATTTCTCCCCATCCCACATCCTCTTCAGAGTCCATTTCTATTTCAAGCATCAGTACCCAATGCCTGCAACATCTGCAGGTTGCCAAGCCAGTTTAGCTATGGAAAAATGGATACAAACTACTTGCCAGTAGAAGAAAATACACCCTGTGCTGCAAACTGGCTAGCTTGTGTTTTTTCTATCTATCTATAAATAAGGCAACGCCAACTGCTAATTAAAACAGACAAGTTCAAATGGTGTAAAAGCTGTAATCACGGCATGACATGTGTCTCTAAATATATATTAAAAAATGAGGCTAAAAAGCGCTCCAACCCAAACCCTGTATACGGATAAGCGCTCCCAGCTTTTCACACTGCACTAAGGGGAACAGAGAGCTGCTGACAGAGGCCTCCCTGCGCAGAAGGCACCAGAAATGCACGGAGAAGCACAGAAAACAGAGACTGTGAGATCTGCTGTTACACAGCACCAAAACCACGCTCTCCTCAGGCTCCCAATGAGCCCCTGGGCTGCCGAGTGCCTGCTCCTGATGTAAGCTGACAGCAGCTGCAATGCAGCACTCGCAGGGGCCACGACCATCTCTGAATGTCTCTTCCACGGTGGCAGCGCTGCCACTCATCCCGAGCGAACTCAAGGGCATGCCTTCCACAGAAATAATTGCCACATTCAACCCCTCCAGCTGCAATCCATTCCAGATACGAGCGCCTGCAACGGGCTCTAGCCTAGATTTTTGTAACAGTCTGTTTAAAGTAAGTAAAATAAATGATTCAATTAAAAAGACAGCCCCCCAAAGAACTGGTTTTTGGTACAGGAGTAAGGACGGTGTAATTGGGTCTTGATGTAAGCAGTGTTTCTCTGGTTAAGAAAAAAATTGGTCTAAAGAAAGTAGTTAGTCTCATTAACACGCCATTCCCAACAGGATCAAAAGGCCATGAAAAGCAAGGCTTGCAGGTCAGACTACAAAATAAGGAAAAGTTACCTTAGTTGGCATCTCAGGATAAACCAGCAATACACGTGGGACATGCATTATTTTCCTATACGGAACATGTGGCAAAATCCTATAGCAGGAGAGGTGGGAAGCACTAAAAAATTCCGTGGGAGACTCTGAAATTGTAAACATTAACAAGAATAGAGTCCCACTGAAGAAGCTCTGGTTTATCTACTAACAAAGCTTTATATCAAGTTTGCTAAAATGTAGGGGAGGTGGGGGCAAATATAGACACAAAACAATTAAAAAATGTATTGAGCTCCAAAGAAAGAAATGGCAAATTATCTGCTATGAAATCAAAATCAAACCTAACACTATTTTAAAGCATTTAAGAATGTGACTGAAGAAAAAAAGGTATAAATCAGCATCAGCAATTACCCATCCATTGACTGCTCTTCTTATTAGAGGCAACTCCTGCAAGTCAACTCAGCAGTCACGATAGGCAGGAGGAAGGAGAGTATCCCCATGGACATTCTTTTCTAGCAGCGACCAAACATGAGAATACTCCACTTTAAACCTAAAGCGCATACAGAACATGGCACGATACAGCTTGCTTTGAAGTTTGACTGCCTTTTGCAAAAAGAAAAAGTGACAACAAAAGAAATCAGCCTGCAGAAAAGGTGAAGAGACTTTTTAGCAGACGCTCTTTTCCAAAAGGGAACCACCTTCCTTCAGCCTGACCCCTGTGTGGAGTCACCTCCAGGGAGTACCATGGGCAAGGTGCTCCTCATCCAAATGTAGCTGCTGATGACTGAAAAAGCACCTTTGCTTTAAGGTGTTGTTAAACGAGTTGCACTGGACACATTTCAAATCATTTTGGTGCCTCGGACCTTCTCAGTGGAAAAGACCAACCTATCTCTAACCTGGAGAAGTCAAACTGGGGGTACCTCAAATGCTTGGGACAGGATGAGCACCAAGCTCAGTCCTCTCTCTGCCAAACCACACCTCAAGAAAAACGTTCTGACACATAGGCAGAGACCAGAATTACAATTTGCTCATTTAAAAATATATCTCACATCAATTCATTCTGCCATCTGTTAGCCGGGTTGAAGGTCAATCCAAAATCTACACAAGCCACTAGCCATCACAAATGAAGCGCCCTTCTTTCTGCAGCCAGGTGTGCACAAGTGTTTGATGGGCTCAGGATCTCAGCCAGCTTCCTTTGGCTCTCTGGCCAAAGTGATGTGGTGTACTTAGAGCAAGGCTGCCAGGGACAGCCTTAGGCACACCGCTAACCCAGGCACAAACGTGGATCTCCCGATCCACAGCGGGTGCTGCTATACACCCCATTCCTTCAGAAGCCTTGGGCCCTTCTGTCTCTATGTGACTAGCATCAATGTCTCCCAAGAGCAGTTCTGCAGCCCTGGAAAAGGCCACTATAGTGCACCAAGGATCCCTCCTAAAAACAAGAACCACTAGAAATGGCAACATCCGCCAGAAAGATGGGCATACAGAGAGAAAACACAGTGCATCTCCCAGATGTCACAAAGATGTCACCAGATGTCACAACAGGGTGGTTGGTGGTGGTTGTTGAGGGTCCATCCTCTCTCAGTTCACACGATCTCTTCGCATGGTTGACGGCCACTAAGGTAACAGAGAATCTTAAGCTGGAAATGACCGCCAAGATCATCAAGTCCAACCTCAGGCCTAACACCACCATGTTAACTAAACCACAGCACTAAGTATCATGTCCACTCATTTCTTGAATACGTCCAGGGATGATGACTCCACAACTTCCCTGCGCAGCCTGTTTCAATGCTTAACCACCCTTTCAGTGAAGAAATTCTTTCTGATGTCCAACCTGAACTTCCCCTGGTGCAGCTTGAGGCCATTTCCTCTGGTTCTGTCACTGTTTCCCGGGGAGAAGAGGCTGATTCCCACCTGGCTACAGCCTCCTTTCAGATAATTGTAGAGGATAATACAGCCACCCCTGAGTCTCCTCCAGGCTAAACATCCCCACTCCCTCAGCCACTCTTCTTATGACCTACTCTCCAGACCCTTCCCCAGCTCTGCTGCCCTTCTCTGGACTTGCTCCAGCACCTCAATGCCCTTCTTGTAGTGAGGGGCCCAAAAATGAGCAAAGGATTTGAGGTGCAGACTCTCCAGTGTCAAGTACAGAGGGATAATCCCCCCTCTGCTCATGCTGGCCATTCCTGATATGATATAAGCCAGGATTCCATTGGCCTTCTTGGCCACCTGGGCACACGCTGGCTCATGTTCAGCTGCTGTTGACCAACATCCCCAGGTCCTTTTCTGCTGGGCCACTTTCCAGCCACTGTTCCCCCAGCCTGTAGTGACATATGGGGTTGCTGTGACGCAAAGGCAGGACCCAGCACTTGGCCTTGTTGAACCTCACACCACTGGCCTTGGCCCATCGATGCAGCCTGTCCTGATCCCTCTACAAGAACTTGGCAGCCAACATGAAACATGTTGTTCTGGCACCATACTCTCTCAGGCCCATTCTAAAAGTATGGAAACAGTCAAGCTCAAAACATGCCAGTGGTCTATCAATTTAGTACAGCCAACACTTCTCGAAGGAAAAACTTCCAGGCTTAAGTCACATACAGTCTTTAACCCAGCCCTTCAAACAGACTAATTAATTTATAGCAGGATACACTTCCTGCCATAAAAAACTCATATGCAGAAAATATTACAAACTTCCTCTAAAGTCTATATTTAAATTGGAGTGATAACGCACTGCTGATATTGCTGCTGATATTCACTGCACATCAGTGACTTTTTAAGTGACCTTGAGGTTTAGATGCTTTAGTATTGCTTTCTGTTATTTTAACTGCAATGTTTCCTCAATCACCATCTGAATGCTCCTTCAGGAGAGCTGCCAAGACAGACACCACCTGTCCTGGTGACTCACAGCGGTGAACTGGATACAATACAAGGCGCATGAATCATCGAGAAGAGCTAGTCCAGCATTTTGATAGAAACGTGTATCACCTGCATCAACCTGGAAGGCTCTTTTACAGCAGAGAGTATGGGAAGATCCACCAGGCAAAGAGCCAAGTCCTCTCTCTACAAAAACCTTCCCGACAATTCCTTCAGTGACTGCAGGGAGAACCACAGGGACAGTGATGACAGTTCTGTCCAAGTGACACAGTTCCCTCGCTCACCCGCATGGACAAGTTAAATCCAGAAAGAAACAGTCTGTTCTTTCTCAGCCAATGCAGTAAAACTAGAGAGATCTACAGCCTCTTCAGGCAGAAACAGGAAAACTCTGCCTCCTACAAGATACTCTTGGACCAATGAACAATAAAGCACTATTAATTTGAAACTACTAAATCTGCTTGGCTGTGGGAATAAAACTGAGCTCTAGTTTTACTCCTGGAGTTCTTTGTGATGAACAAGAATGAACCCCCCAAATATCTATGATTAAAAGTTTAGGATAATTTGAGGATAATTGTTTAGGATAATTGGTGTTCTCCACAGAACACCAATGCCATACTGGTGGTGTTTTGGGGACATTTGTGCAAAGCCCATGCAATGTTTTTCAGCACGGCCTCTCTCATCAATGAACACACAAAGGTCTGCAGTGTGAGCCTGAAAGATAAGCATTGTGGGGCTCATCTTCAGTACACAGATCTCCAAGGAGTATCTGCTCAATTTCCCCGAGTAACTTCAGACATAATGCTCGGGAGGGGAAGGCAACACTATTACTACTCCTACGACTATGACCTTTAAATGTTTCACTAGCAATCTATTCCTTGCAGTCAAGATAAAGCACCAGGTGATCAGCTTCACTATGAGTCACTATGCTCCTGTAGAGCAGTAATTCAATTAGACACTTTAACAGCCTTCAGTTTTGTTTGGGATCTGCTTACTAGAGCCATAGTCCCCTAGCTACAATTTTGTTTTGCCTCGCAAGCTAAGCAGGGTCAGTCCAGGTCAGTGCTGGATTGAAGGAGGTGTCTCATAGAAAATCCCAGATGCTCCAAGAAATGAGGCTGTTTCTGGAGGGGGCACTGTGAACAAGAGCTCTGGAGCTTCTGCATGGATACAAGCAGCAAACTTTCAGTGAGCTGCAGCTGAGACCCTTACCTCTCCTACTCACTGATCTCAGGATGCACGTATTTCACTTGCTATCCACCAGCTAAATTGGACACACCATTCTTCATTTTCTGTTGTAGCTGCTGCGAATATACTCTTAAGGAGCTTTCTCACATCTCTAGAAATTACTTCAATGTGTGTGTGGTGTGTGAATACCTGCCCACCTTCACCTTCTGCCCAATCCATTCCTCAGACAGTGTTTTGGCATGAGGAAATTGCTGGAGCAGCATGTAGTATCCTCACTGTGCTTCAACCACACCTGGATTTCAGAAGTTATACAGGAAAGGATCTGCACACTCAAACAGCCTTCTTGACAGCCAAGGCTTTTTCTGCTCCTCCAGAGCAATTTCTTTTTCCCCAACAGCTTGATAAGCAATTCTGAAAAGGAAAAACATACTTCCCTCCTCCCCATAGCTGAGTCAGCAATGGCAACAGCAAACTCCCAAAGCATGCATGCACCCTGCTGACCTCCAGACCTCTAAAACTGTTTCCCTTGCTCTCAGCACTTGAGCTCTCCAAGCCCATGCACAGGCACCATGTACTGCAGCTGCACTCATGATGGCAGGACCAGCGCTTGACTCCTGCTCACAGCCCAGAGGGTTACCAAAACATAGACATTACCAGGAAGGGTAAATGTTTTTCCATGAATCCATGGTCAAATATGCTACCAAGAATCGAACTATACAGAGCATGTCATGTTCTAAGCCTGCACCATGGGGCACACAGGTTAAGTTTAAAAATTTACTTTTGTAAGTTTTAGCTTAAAAATTACCTCTGGTCACCCATTACTGGCCATTTCATAAGGCTTAGACGTCTCTTACTGGCTGGAAGCTAAATACTTAACCTCAAAAACATCTGCTCATGGGTTTTGATCCAGAGATCTGGGTTCAAACTCCACTGCTGAGGTTTATTTGGGTTGTACAATCATAACAATTAAGAAAAAACAAATTACAGCCTTTCAAAGAGACCAATGAAACATTTTTGTTCTACAGCAGGTAGTTCAATCAAAGCCTGCTATTATTTAATTCTTCCATTTCTTAAACCAAGTGTTCTGCATTATGGAAAGGGTTATTTTTATCTCATACTTAACCTGGTTGTATTTCTAAGGCCACATTGAATATGACATATTTTTTAAATCTAGGATTAGACTCACCAAGATTCTTATCAACACATCACTCGGGTGTTTGCAAGGAAAATATCTGTACCATAAGCTCCAGCATGTATGTACACAGCTTCATTAACATAAACACTTTCATCCCACTAAAACTGCATTTTCATTTGGCATTGCACTGTTATTCAAAAAGGTGTCAAAGCAGGGTTACCGCTTAATGGGCCTAATATTACTGGGACACAGGGAAGACCTAATTAGAGTTTTGCAACACACTATTGCAAAAGGGCTCCAGGACCAGTTATGGCAGGAAGATATATGTCTGAGATATCTGTACCTGTACAAAGGGGAGATGTTTAATTTTACAGGGATAAAAAACTGTATCCCTGTACAAAGTGAATCAAGACAAAAGAAATTCATTTTACACAGCAAGAAGATAAGCTGGCAAAAAATAAAAGCAGGTAAAGTCATGTATCAACCTCATGACTAGAAAGCAGAAAGATGCAATCTGTTTGGCTTACACTGAAATCCAAAATCTCATATTTCTTTCTAAGAAGGCCGTGAACTGAGACTCTTATCTGCCATTATAATCTTGTACTTTGGTTCCCACAGTAAGTGTAAAGGTGCAGCATGTAAATACCACAATCTTTCTGTTTTCAGCTCTTCTAAAATCACTTCCAGTGCTTCAACCCCTCAGCCCTGCTACCAGAAAAACCCAGTGTCACCACAAGCAACCAAAAGTCTCAAATACCTGTGACCTGTGCAGAGCTGTGAAGCTCTTCTACCTACAAGACTTCATCTCCGCAGTAGACACTGGTTAATTCTGAGATTGCATAAATGCCTTCAAAATTTGAACTGGTGATCTAAAGAGCTTTCTGACGAAATCAGGTACATCACAGGCTCCACAAGTTTAACAGCTGGGCTAAGAGAGGCCATAAACCTCTCCTTTTCAAAAGTAATGAAACCTCCACACCACATCCCACATCCCAGGAGCGTGGGAGCACATACAAACCTGGTCTGGAAGTCTGGGCTCCCCACACTGTAACTTGAGGAGCTCCTGTCTTTAGTGGGTAAGATGTAAAAAAATATAGTCAGCCTGAGAAGAGACAGAGGCTGTGCTCGTGTACACTCAGAGCAGGCAAGATGGTCCATCCCTCTGAGGAGCACAAGTGACTGACATTTGGTCAATTAGCTCTCTATTAACATGCAGCCAGAGACCTGGTAACAAGAACATTTCTTTTTCTTCCTGATTTGATAGAAAAGACATTGAAACATGTTTTAATCTGCATCACAGACTGATAAAACCAGCTGCCCGACAAGACAGGCTTAATTCTCCTCAGAGGGCTCGAGAGCAGCTTTACTGCCTGACGGATAAGTCATGTTTACAGCAGATCCTCCGAGCTGCTCAGCCTCCTGGATGAATTTAGAAATCAGACCAGAGGGTAGATTTGCAGAGCAGTAATTAGCAAAGGAGATGATGGAGAAGCAATGGAGAAGAAGAATTTAGTCTGTGTCAACATAAGGTCAGGGTCTGGGGGGCTCATCCAAACTTCTGGGCAGCTCATGGAAGAAAGGCAGGAAAAAATGGAACAAGGGGGATTTGCACTCCAAAAACTCCACTACTCTCCACAGATGAGCTTGAGCAGCCTTTATCAGCTTTTTAAGTCTTCTTCCTTCCCATTTCAGGGCTTTAAATTCTTTTTTAAATTTATTTTGATTGTGTTTTTTACATTTAAAAAACAGGCAGGTCTTGGGTATCCCTGACAGGCAGCACAGCCACAGTTTCTGTAACAGCACACAGTCAGTGCGCAGGCAGAGGATTTCCCCACCACTGTATTTCTGCTAATGAGTCAGCAAGTGCTATAGCTTAAGTAACATGCCATCAGCCTGATCAGGCTTGTTACTGTGCAATTGCACCCCAGAGCAGGGCAGATGGAAGAGCTCCTGTTGTACCAGCTGGATTCAGCCCTACTACCCTCTAAAGCCACTTCCAGAAGAAGTCAGCATGGGTAACTTCAGCCACCCTTTCCACAGAGCTCAGCATCACTGTTTCCACCCTGGATGGACTGCATCAGCACTGAAACAAGATAAAGATCATTAGGAAAAGTTAACAAGATACAAATATGAGCTCAAAACCAAAACTCAGGTCAGAGAAAGGCCAGGAATCACGAGGCAGTACAGCTTCTAGGTTCTCCTGATGCAAAACTGAGTCACAGCACCAAAACTCATACATTGCCTCTCATGTGCAAAGAGAGTAGAGAGCATGTCAAACAAGTGTCTGTAGGGAGAACTGGTTTATTTGTGATTCTGTTAATTTCCAGAAACTAAGCATCTTCTTTTTTTCAAGTCAAGAACCTATTACTGGCATTCCAACTACTAACAAAAAGCAGTACCAACAGTGTCAATACCAACACATACTCCTCCAGTTACTGCTAATATGTTCCTGCTCCAGGAATTAAATTTGTGAACACAAATCCTAGAGTACAAACAATCACTGCACACTCAAGAGCACAGAAACTTGCAAAAACATTCATTTACCTTATATAAATAGTTAAAGTAGTCATATTCCTTAGAACTTAATATGTAAAACAGCACAAGCTGATTCACAAAGCAGTTAACTAGAGTCACAGACAGATCTACTAAGAGGTAGGGAGGTCTTCTTGCCAGGAGTATTTACTGACTTTCTGAAAATGGCAAATGTGCATTAACTCAGGAAGTAAAAGGTGGTTCAAAGAAGAGAAATAACACCACAAGTAAAAGGAGACCAGAACCAGCTTCTTCCAACTTCTAACCTTCCTCTGCCCTCTCTCTAATTTTCCAAGGCATTTCCCACCCCTATCTGTGCCTGGTCGAGACAAGCTACTGCAAGTCTGACCCAGCAGACAGTCTGCGTACTGCTCCCATTTAATGAAGGCACAGCAATTCCTGAAAAAAAGAATCTAGGGCTAAGAATAAATCCCAGTAGCCAGAATAAGTACATGAACTAAGTACAAGGCACATAAGAAGATTTATTAGGTCTCATACTGTAACAGCACCATGAATCATAATGATGCCCTATTTGCTACTCACATATGCCTGTAAGTCAATGATAGCAGTTCACTTGGCACAGTAACATACCATGAAGGGTTCCACCTGCAGTGGTTTACTTTTAGCCCTTCTTAATTTACTTGTATTAATCAAAAAACTGGCCATTTTGGTGGAAAAAAAGACTGAGAAGTCTCATAGTGTCTCCAAGCTGGGGAGCACACAGCATACAAGCAATTTGCCAGGCTGGGACTGCCCCACTATATTCAGCAGGTTCAGGATACACATTAGACACAGAAGTCAGTCAGTGATCACAGGAACATAACAGCAGGTAATGGTATATCCAAGATCTCCTTTTTATTTGGAACCTGTGATCCGAACCCTGAAAAACCAAGGTAAGCGTTACAGAAATGGCTGCTGGTGCCGCTGTTAGAGCCAGCCTGCAAACCCTGCTGGACAAGGTGTGTTGGGGGGGAAGATGGGCTGTTCCAGGCAGTGCTGTTTGCAGGTGTGCCAAAAGGGCCAGCAAAGAAGCCCAGAGAGATGATGCCATGAAGGGCAGAACTGTCCCTACCAGTGGTAAATGGCCAAAGGAAACTACAAGGAAGAAGCGAGAGGGGAAGGAAAAGTGCCTTCAGAGCACAAAGCCACCGATGGGTAGGTCTGTTTTTCCCTTCTGTTTTTCACACAAAATGTCTACACATCTGCCACCACAACCAGACTGCTGTGCCTGACAGGCTCCCCATGTCTCCTCTTGAGGCTATAGAAGATTTGTGTATCTTACACCACAGAGCACGTACGAGCTCTGGTGCAAGGTCCCAGCAAGTGCTGGGAACAGTGATCTTCTAAGCAAGCCCCACAATCTTCACCCCACATCCTTTTGTACAACCTGGCTTTCAAGACTAAATATAGGCAGTAGCACAAGCTTGTTTCCTCTGTTCCACAAGCCTCTGTATTGCTCTTGTTTGAAGCAACACCACCACTTCATCTAGTCTAAAGTGATAACCACCCCTTCAGTTCACAAGCAAGACACTGCCATTTAACACTAACTTCGGTGCTGGGATCTCTGCTGGGAGCACGTCTCTGGTGTGAAAAGGAAGGGAAACAAGGTGAAGCAATATTCAATCACAACCAGTGCACTCCCAGTTAAGCTACAAAGTACAGCTGAGGGGTCCTGTAGCCACAGTTCATCTCTTAAATCACTTATTTCCTAATAAATGATGAATGTGCATAAAACAAAAGACAAGACAGTGAAGTCATAATTGTCCTGCCCAATCAAACACACCTTGTATTTGCTGGTCCTTCATCCCAGTTATGGGAACTTGCCTGGGATCACTGGGGAAACAGATGGCAATGTCAGTTCCAAGGTATACATATCTTTTCAATGAGGAAAAGGGTCGCTCCAGGTTTGGTTCAGACACAAACTACAGGACGTGAGGAGCATCCTGGACAATGTCCAGGGATCTGTTCACATTCACTGCATGTTCCTTAGTGCATTTGCCTACAGTATCTGATTTCACAACAGGTCCTTCTGTTTGTACAAACCTCACTCAGCCTTCGTTTGCCGAGGACAAACAAACTGAACAGAATCCCGCAGTGCTCCCAACCAGCTATGGCACAGCTCTGTATTTATTTTTCCTGTTGCACAAGAGACTTAAAGTGACCAGTTCATGAGCAGTCTGAGAAAACAGTGATCTCCTCTGGCATGCAGTGCAGGCTTTAGGTCTTGGAGAGACCATTTCTGCTAGGTATCTCCTGATGCTGAACAGGGAGAGCCTGAGAGCGAGGGGCTGGAAGGCAGCAAGGGGGTTTTGCAATAGCCCTTAGCCCAGAACCACCGAGAGTGGCTCTGCTGTGCATTCAGGATTATTGATTATCCTCTCCTAATCCCATGATTGAGTGCCCAGGGCAAAAGAAAAAAAAAAATCATATTATATACAGATAGCTAGCTATTTAAAATCATTAACAGAGATTTATATCTCTGAGCTAGTCTTCTGTTCTCGGGGGAAACCAGACAGCTGCATAGTAGGAGACTGAAAGCCACAAAAATTGAAGAAATGAGTTTCAATAAATCATTAAGCTAAAGCTCGTAATGTTTATCTGCAATGTCATGTCCTCATAATCCACAAAAAGAGATGTGTAACTTTTTGTTTTTCTCTTATTGACTATTAAATTATCATGCAACTATTACAGAAGATTGAAACTTCTTTTAAAAAAAAAGTACTGAACATCAGGGACTGTAGTTTCTTGTCATGGAAGGGACAGACACTCGAATGCCAATCCATATTGTGCAAAAGGAACTGGAGATAAAATACATGGAAATAAAGCTTTGAAGATGAGGCTGTTCACCTTCTGCCGATGTTCTGGCAGCTACATGTGCCCAAAACTTCACTAACAAGGCAGCCCTATATGACGATTTTTAGCAGTTCTGCTCCACCTTCCTCATTCAATTCTTCTTCCAGTGCATCCCACCCCTACACTTCCAAGAACATTACATATATAACAAGGCAAAGGCAGCACCGGAGCCCATTTGAGGCCTACCAGCAATGCAGGAGAGTCCTGTGTGCTGCAGCACTCCTGCCCAGCAAGGCAGTAAAGGAGGGGAGGTCAGGCAGAAAGGATGGACAAGGCAGACCCCCTCCAAGAGCAGAAGGAGCTTTCAGGGTCAGCAGTCACTTTCCTGCACCTTCCTTGCAGGCAGCACTGCTCCTGCCCCAGACAGCCTTATTCTCCCTTCCAAGCCGGGGAGATGGGACGCACCAGGGTTGGGCACTGCTCCACAGGCAGGAGGAGGAAGGGCGGAGGAGGGACAGGACAGCCCTGCAGACATCCCAGCAGGACAGCCACCCACGGCAGGGACCAGTGAGGGCAGATGGAAACAGCTGTGCCCCCATGCCCTCCCCAGGAGGCTGGGGCAGGTGCACACGGAGGGGCAGCTGCAGCCCGAGAGACGCAGGGCCACGTCCCCAAGAGCCAGCAGTGACCAAGAGAAGAGGCAGCCAGTGCAGCATCAAGAGCAATGTGTCTGCATGACCACCCTTGAAAGCTCAGCTCTTCCCACGCCGGGTAGTTCCATAAACACCACTGACATTTTCCAGCCTCGCATTGTAACAATCAACAGACAAAGACCCTCCATCTCCTCCTCTGAACTTGTACTGCAGCCACCAGCAAGGGGGAGGGAGAAATCAGCCTCACAGGTATTTTAGGGATCAAATAATTATTTAAAATCTTGCTTCCCTTCTTCAGAAGAATAGAGCAGGGAAGCTCTGTGCTCCTTCAGGCTTGACATCCAAAAATTAGCATTTGTTTTTTTACAGAACAGGACTTGCTCTATCCAATTTAGACCCGATCTGTTAATCTAGAAACAAAAGCAAAAAATAACTGAAATTATGACTAAAGGGGATTTCAAGAAGGCTACACTTTGCTGTATTTTTCTGAGGTATTATAAATAGAGTCTTACACTCATTCTACTGTATTTCCTGCTGGCACAAATGCAAAATTCAAAGCTGCTGTGCTGCTTTGTCTGCTGCTGCTGATGTACAGTGTAACCACGTGTTCAATCCAGCCTGGGAGGGCTGCTCTTTAAAAGCTAATTTGAAGCATGATTTCCAAAATCCTGACCGTATGAATCCATGAGCAAATCTCTCTACTGTTCTATGCAAACCCTCAAATTACTGCTATGCTCGAGTCCTTGAAGTCCACCAAATTAACAAGCTCTAGCCCACATGACTAAGGTTCACAGAAGTTCAACCCCAGCTTATGTAAGAGAAAGAACTGGTGTGTTTGCCTTTAAAAAAAGGCACCAAGATAAATACTAGGGTCAGCAAACATGCTGTGCAATATTTAACAAGAAAAAGCTGTGACCTTAACAGGATTTGCAGCCTAAAACTGCTCCTGAAGGCAACAAACATGACATGATCATTCTGGCAGCTGTGACAAATTAGGTTTCATTTGCCTGAGAGCCAGCCATGTTCATTTAACTGCAATTACTGGCATATCATGATCCCCGTGCAGCAGAAGGCACCCAGCTATCCAGACAGACAGAGAAACAAAGCATCCTCCACGGATCAACCTGTTTAAATGCTTCTTCTGTAACAACACCAAGTCTTCAAAAATAAACACTTGTTAATATGCACCAGAGTACCTTCCTCAGGTGGTCCCTCAGCTTTTTTTCAACCTGTGGAATAACAAAATCTGGTTCAGATGTTTTAAATTCTGCATCCCTTCCCTGCATGCCTGACTGTCAAATGTAGTGCTTGCAAGAGAATGTGCTATTTGGAGATGTTTACTCTGTCTGGTCAGATACATGAGATTTGAAAACTGTTTCATTCAGCCTGAAATACTATTCTGAAAGACTAAACATATAAATTAAACTTTTTTTTTTCTGTAACTTCTCTTTATGCCTGAGAACATATCTGGACTTTGTGATCTTTTAGAGCAAAATCCTGCACACATATCTACAATTTTCTAAGAACTCTTTCCTTATCTGGTTATACTTCAGCCCCACCAAAGAAGGAAGATTCAGTACATTATACAGTCACCATTTCAACATATTTAGTTGGTGAGTTAATTCAAAGGGGAAAAAAACCACCTCCGGGATGTAGCCATCAGCTTCCTTGAAAATTCCTAGATAACAGATCCACCAGTATGTCTAATCCTTTTCGTCACACCCCAAAACATCACTTGTTTTTCTTTGAGACAACATTTATTTATTCCCAAGCAGGACTTTACGTGCCTATGCATTCTGTAGGCAGGAATGACTGAGCCTTGGTCTGTCCATCCATCTGTCTGTCCCTTTGCTGCTGAGGCACCAGCTGCCAACAGTAACAGGTGTTTCCTGGTTTTCTTCTCAAGAGAAAGTCCCAGGCACTATCTCCAGTGGAATGCAAAAAACCAGCGTGACACGTAGGGCCCGACACGGAGCCGCATTCCTCTCTGAGCACATAGGCAAGACACCCCGCACCGCAGCACCACTACCTCGGATGCTTTCCTGGGGAGTGAGCTGCATTTGGGTATACGCTCTCAAAACATCCAGCCAAATCAGTGGATGATCACTTTCTTTTCCTAGGAAAAGCTTGTTCATCAACAGCTGTGCAGCACAGCACATTGGTGCAGTACAGCATCAATTAACAGGACAGGGTCAGCTCTTAGCTCACCAAGGCTGAAGGCGCTGGCAGTATCTAACTTCTATTCAAAGTTTCTATGCAGGGGAAAACAAAAAATCTTCAGAAGTTACTTTCAGTAACAACTATTTTTTCTTTTCAAACTCTTCAGTGTGCCAAAATAGCTCAAATTTTTGAGAATAAGATACGGAGGAGAAAAATGAAAACCGCAGCATTAAGAAAAACAAGAGGCAAAGATGAGGAAAAACACGGCAATGGATTTGGGATAACAAACTGCAAAATAACCTATGACTAAAGCAAACAGCCATGCAACGTGCCACCAGCATCTTCTGAGAAGTACTTAGCACCGAGGCATCACACAAATTTCAAATTAAATCAAGTTTGCCTCTGATCTTCAAAGGCTCATAAATGCGTTAACCTTTACTCACTCTGTGTAGCCCTGAATATTTACAGTGAATTAAACTAAATGTGGGCTTAAATAACTCTAGGATTCCATCTTAAATCACTCCTACATGTAGTCCTTCTCATGCTGTCATACACTGGGCACTTTTAGACAGCAGCTTTCTCATGACAGAGACAGACAACAGCATCTAACATACTCCAGATGGGAATGTGCTACAAGCAATAAAGCAGCTGCCCAAAATCTAGTCATGGTACTCATGTTTATAACGTAAATTACGTCTATCCTCATAAACACAGCTTTTGAAAAGGTTATTTCCCCCGTCCTCTGCAAACAGAAAAGGTTAACTTCATCATCTTCGACACACGCATCAAATGATCCTGCAAAGGAAGGAGCTGCAAAGACTGCAGCCCCATGTTCCCCTGCACTGAAGGACCTCACAGAGGATCCTGGCAAAACACCCAGAAAACCATCCAAAAGTTATACCCACCTCAGATTCCTGTGACAGAGCCTGCTTCTTTAGTAGACTCAATATTTACAGCAAGCCTCTGAGGTACGGGTTTACAGACAAGCCCTCAGACCAGTAAATTCAGAGGTAAACCCCACCTTACCTTTTCATTTAGCATAGTCATTAAGGGACAGGAAAGTTCCACCCTCTGCCTGCTTTCAGATTAACTCCACTGACAGTTAAATCATGAACATTTACTTAGTCAGTCATAAGTGATAGCTGTACTGCTTCGAGCTGACTCCAGCTCAGCTTTACCCTAATTCCTTGAATTATTTATACTTTTTAATGATATCACAGGGACATCAACACTGTAACACTAAATACAGAAGCACTCACAAGCTCAAATGCTGCCTGTGAGGTGCATCAGGCAAAGTTCAGAACAACCATTTCACCCACAGGCAGGAAAGATGCTTAAAATGTAAGAGGTCATTTCAGCAAAGCCCAGAGTTGCGGCAACCACAGCTCCTTTGACAGTTGCCTGGCAATGCTCTGTTATCTTTTATTCATTTATATTGTTTTTAATACACTTATACTCATCCCCAGGTCTCACCCACGGTTCGTTCCGAAGTGAGCTTGGCATTTTCTGTCAGTGGGAGGGAGTGTCTGTTTGTTTACTACAGCTCTACTGGAAACAACCGAGTTCTGCAGAAAAGAGCATAAAACATGAGAGCTTTTCAAGAGCAGATTTTGGAATGGGCCGTCTGCTCCTTCCAGTCCCAGTTCTGCGTCACAACGTGCACTTTGGCAGGCTGTTTCTCAGTAAGTACCTCTCACAACTGCTACCTTTTGTCAGCATCCAGCCAGCCACTCTGCATTTCATGAACACAGGAACTGCACAGACTCTATTAGCTAAAAATACCATTTAAAGGGAAGCTTCTGCAACATTAAAGCATATTTATTCTTAAAAAAAAATTCAAGTTTATTCCCTTGTCAATAAAAACAAGGCAAACTTAAAATTCAAGAGGACCTTGATTTGCCACTAGGTTTTCCAAACGAAAGAAAAAAATGTTCAATTATTTATTTCTGGAGGGAGAAATCTCCCCCTGTCCCACTTCCTCAGTTAAAGGAAAATGAAAACATAACCAGTGTCCACACAGAAAACACTCTAAAGCCCTTTGGGCATGTTTTGAAGAAGCTATTTAGAGTAAGGAACACGGGCATTCTCTATCCTTCTATTTATAATGAGGCTCCACCATCCCCAGGAGCTAAAGCAGAATGAAAATGGGTCACATATCTAATTAGCACTATTGAAGCGTGAAGCCCAAACATCCCTGAAATGTAATAGAATTCTTTTTTTTTTTAATAACTTCAGCTTCATTAGAATATCCCACAGTCACCTATGTCAGATGTCGGAAGCTTAAAAAATAAGGTACCATAAAGCAGGCACGCATTCGGCATCATGCTGCTTTACTGCTGGGGAAGGGGAGACTGCTTTCCACAAAATCTGATCTATTAACTAAAAAATTAAGCAATCAGTCAGTCAGCCTAGTACAGCCTGTTCTTTAATCACTTTTTATGGTTTAAAACCCCCCCCCCAAACAACAAACAAACAAAATAACACAATCCTCTTGACTACAAAAACAACATACAGATCCACTGTCGTGGATATGGATGAAGCACATTCAAGAAGGGCACATTCTAAAGCAGGCAGATGGACAGAAACTGGTGGCTTCCCACTCCTTCTCCCAGCAAAGACGCCCGACACTGTCCTATGCTTTGTCCCTTCCCCAGTGTTTATTAGGAAACTGCTGAGGGTTCCACAGCAAGTGCTCCCCATCCCCACCTCACTCCCACCCACAGGTACCACAATGTCCAAGTGCCAGACACCACCAGGCACACTGGGCTGTCACAGACAATGTGTTTAAATGACAGGTGTGTGCTGGCAGGGAGCACCGAGGAGAGCAGCACAGGGAGAGTGCACTGGGACGTGGATGGGAAGGGAGGAGCTGCCAACCTGTCCTTGGTGTGTTCAAGTACACTTGGCTCAAAGGGGCTGCACGAGCACCCGCACATTGGGCTGACACACTCTGCTTTCCCCTCTGCTTCCAGCCAGCTCCTCGCTTTTGCCTCCTAGGGCTTGCTTTGACTCCAGGTAGGCTCAGTCTCCTGCACACAGAACCCAAAATTTCATTTGCTTTGTGCAAGACAGATGCCAGTGAAGCTACGGGGAAGCACCCTGGGTGAGCACCCAGCAGCTCGGGCCACCCGCCCGAAAAAACATCCAGGGGAGACTTCCACACACAAATCCACTGTCATTGTGAACAGGACCCTGCGCTTCACTTCGACCAAAGTCAACAAGCCATAAACACCACTCACCCGTGAGGGTTTAGAAGTCAGTACAGCCTCCTGGGAAAAAAAAATACTATGAAAAAAATCAGAAGGGGGAATTAATTGAGCCTGCAGCTGTCTGCTCTACATATCAGACGTCACAAAATTCATGTTGCTGCATGGGATTTTTTTCTTTTGTAGAACGGATGAGCAGGCGAAAGCGGCACAAAAACCAGAACAAAGTGTTTACTCTGCTCATCCATGAGCATGCTTTCACCCCACAGGCTACTGTGTCTTTTGCAGGGCTTGGCACATGAGTACCAGGATGCATCTTCTGCACCAATTTTGCATTTTTCTTTATTACAATGAAAGGTTTTCTCTTTCATTTTTTTTTTCTTTAAGTTCTGCCACAGTGGAGAACAAGGGACACCACTGCGCAGGGTGAAACACACAGTATTTTATTTGGTTTAATCTAGTAACTTTATCTGCAGATGGAAACAAAAATAGACACTCAAATTATAGAGACGTGTACACATTTGTATCTTTGTTTTTTAATGACACAGTAGGCAGTTCACAAACCACCAGGCTCTCCAAAACTGCTGAGGTGCAACCAAAGTTCAAGCTAAAGCAGAGTGAACAGTGATGGATGGTCCATGTCTACGGTGGAGATCAGCAAAGGCTGGAGACCCCCAGTCCAGTGTCTCAAGCCCAGACCTCACATTATCACTTCTAGGGTAAGACAGTCACCATTTTTATCACTTGTCGTTGGTATAATTTCAATTGTATTACTGAAAACACAGCTTATAATAAAAGTTACTCTTCCCAATTTCTTCTGTAACCCAAACTCGCTCTGGCTGCACGGAGACTCAGCCACTAGCAATCTCGAAGTGGTTCAAATTGCATAATGCTTGCTGTACCTACTTTTATTTTCCCCCCAAGAAAATCACTCAGCAATTTCTTAAAGTGGCTCCAGAAGCCCTGACACCACTTCTGAGCAGCTCAGCTCCCACTCAGGCTCTCCCTCACCAGCTCTGGCAGCTCTCTCCACATGCAATTCTCAAAACGGGGCCTCTTGTTTTAATATCCAGCTGGAAGACAACCTGTGATGTGCTTCCCACCATGTTCGATACTGGGACCTCCCGGCTGTGAAAATCGCCTTTCAGTGGACTGAATCCGTGTGCCAATCCAGCCTCCTTGCAGCCCAAATTGCACGTTCGAGGTTTCCCATGCAGGGCAATGGACACAGCCTGTGAGGAGCCAGGGACGGCGTCCTAAGCCTCTGCCACCAGAAAGTCCCATTCACCGTCGAACAGAAACAGCAGAGGGGAGGCTTTCAGTGGAAAATGTGATGAGAATAGAAAGCAAGAGTAAAAGCCCTGTCAGCACATTTCATAGACAGTCTCTTTAATGAGGAGATAAACAGATAAAGCTTTCAATCCATGTATGGGGATTTTTTTTTTTAATTTGAAAAGAAGCTAACCAAGCACACGGAATTCAATATAAAACAAAGGCAGAACAGAACATTTTCTGACAAGGCCTAATCAATCTGAAAATTGTCAATTCTAGTGCCACAGAGAAACCAAAGCTCTCCTCCACTCCCCACTCACCCTATTTGTTTTAATGATATGTTCCTTTCAGGTAGCCGACTCTGCAGTGAAGTTAATAGGTATGTACAAAAAACACCCCTGTTCTGTGTGGGACCCCAGCCTTGCTGCAGCAGCACTGGAAATCAGGGCAAAGACTAGGAGGAAACTAACCTTTCCTTCTGGAGTCAGATCCATGCCACACAGTGTGGATCCAGAGCTCCCCAGATGCCAGGGAGCTCCACCAGTGTAGCAAGATTTTGTTCCTATTACACAGTTCCTACCTACAGAATCTGCCACCCTCTAAAACCATTTGTTGTGCAAAGAAGCTGTCCCAACAATAACGTGCTGTTTCTTAATCTGACGCAACACATTTAAATCAGGTCTGTAAAAGGAAAATCAGTGTTCAATACCCAGCTTTAAGGTATTAAGCAACAAGAGAAATTTCTTCAAATGAAAATGATTTTAAATACAGAATTAAAAAAAACCAACAAAAAACCCCCAAAACAACAACAAAAAAAACACAAAAAACCCCCCACAAAGATCAACAAACCAAAAAACAAACAAACCACAGAAAGAGATATGTAAGACCCAGACAAACAACTTTGCAAAGTAAAGTCCTCTCTCCACATGTCACACAGCACTAGTGGAATGCTCTCCCACCCAGGTTTCTTTCATTGTAACCTGGAATGGAAACCTCAGACTAGAGAGGGGCAGTTTATCTTCAGTGGCTGCTTGAACGTCCCCCCAAGATGCTGACAGTGTTCAAATGAGTTCTCTCCCAAGCACAAAGACAAAAGCCAGTATCCTCCAGTGAAAGGGTTTATATTTATACCCTCTATGCTATTGCTCTCCTTGGTAGCTTGCAATGCCTTCAAACTTCATATATGGCATTTTCAAAGATAAATGATTAAGAGGGGTTTTCAGCACAATCAGAATCTGTCCTGCAAGTACCACCACAGCTTTATCCCTGCTGTTCAAGAAACTCCATGCATACATACAGCTATGGACTTTTCCGTAGACAAGGTTATATATATCTGTACAACCCCAAACTTAAAAATGGAAACCAAACCAGTTTAATATACAAAATCAAACTAAGTGACAGTCATACTCCCCAGAAAATAAGTCTTATTCTGGTGGGTTTATGTTTCAGAAACTGCATTTCAGGTTAGCAGAAGAAAACTGTATCCTAAAGAGCCAGCCACAGAAACCCATTACAAACACATATACACTTAAATATGAGACATGGCTGTCAGGTATTTTCAACAAACTGCAAACTTACTGCATATTCAACCATCCTGAACAGTCCCTGGGGACCATTTTCCATGCTAATATTAAAAGATTTGGAAGTGTCATCATGTAGGAAGGAGCACAATCCTGTAACATGTTACCTAGGTTGTACACACCATGCAATTTAAAGCATTAGGGTTTTTATTTTGAAGCAATGAAGAAGGGCTAAAAACTGCCTCCTGTACAGAGTTAATAATATAGAAAAGTAAAAATTTAATAACTTGCCTACATATCAGATGAAATAAAGTTTAATGTGGTTTCTAAATTGTAACAGCTGGGCCAAAATTATCTCTAGACAGCAAGGGTCATGATCAGAGCGGCAACTACACCACTGCAGCCCTGCAGAGGGGTATTTCAGATGGCTGCACAGCAAGGCAGGCAGCCCCTGGCTCCCTGCACAGCAGAGCCTGTTTTCAGACCTGCAGGTACAGCAGCCTAACCCAGGTGCTGTGCCTGCCTCTGCCTGCAGCCCTGCTCCTTCATTCCCTCTCCTGCACGAAGGCGCCATGGTACGGGACTATGTGCGTCTCCATCACTGCGTAAAGCAGTCTCAAGAAATCCACCCCAGCTGTCCCTTTCTCATCTGAGTTTGTTCAAACAGCTAGTGAGAAGGGTGTTCTTCCCAAATGACAGTGTAAGCGAATATTTGAGTCTGTTTTATAAATTCCTGCCTTCTCACTTCTATTTAGCAGAAGAAAGCTGGGCCAGATTAACCAGTGTACCGAGGAAAGCAATAAATTCACCACTACTCGGGCTTCCAAATCTGATATTTGAACAGCCTGCTCAAAAGTTTTGGGCACAAAACCCAGGAAGATCTCATTACAGGAATTCTTATGTGAAATTCTCAGTCTGAATTAAGAGATCAGACAAGATAACAAAGACATCGACTGTTTTCAAAAACCTTCTTGAAATATACATGTTCTTTGAATAAAGGCAGAGGTTAATATATCTGCTTAGGACTACAGATGGATATATATATCAGTTGCACCAGTGATTGCTCTTGAGATCATGGCAGAAGTCTAGATGAAGGCAAAACTGCAAAATTAAATACTCACAGCAAGGTCAGCTATGTCAATTTATTATAATAGTTGGCCAATCCAACATGAATTATGATCAGTCTTTCTCTTGCATCTTAACTCTAACTTTTGAAACACACCCTGTACTGCCTGCCTCCAACACCTTTTTTAATTTGAACACTGATTTTGGTACTGAAAAATCTGCATATGCTACTTAATTTTTTTGAAAAGGAATGTAACAGTTAAGGACTTTTTTTAACTGGATGTTTCAACTGGTCCAGAGCATTCACCTCTTACTCCCATCAATAAAGGAATTTGTTAATGGACTTTGCTTCAGTCCCACTCACTTTCACATTATACATCCACAGCAAAGAAGTTTTTACACAGATGGCAAATTTCCAGCATTTGCTTTCAGGCTGCTCATCATGAAAAATACAGATATATTCCTTAAATATTATAGGAATCGGAGCCAGAACTCCAAGCCAGAAATAATTACCTTCTCTGGACAACATTCAGCAACCCATTCCCTTCTTCCCCAGCCTGCCAGATGTCTTCAGCACAAGCAGCCATCCTCCTTTTAATTGTCCATTTGTTTCTTGTGGTTTAGTCTTTTCCCATTTTTCTCATCATCTTTCCCCCTCCAGCTTTTTAAAGGAGTCATATAGGGCCCCATCCTCCAGGCTTTTTGCTCTCTGTACTCTGCTCAGCTTCATCCTGAGGGACCAAACTCCCACTGAAATACTTTTATTGCGATTAGCTGGAATAAAGCATCCTCAGCCCTTGAAGAAAACTATCTGTGTTTTCAGTGTTCTCACACATAAACATAAAACAAATAACTTGACACGGATGACTCAAATTACCTCTCCTTTTCAGTCTTGTTCCCTGTCTTCAACATCTCTAATGAAGTTCAGGCATTACTCTAAGTGAAATACTGCTGAAAATAGGCCAATGCAAAGCTCGCTGTAGCCCCATTGCCTGATTGCTGGAGACACAGCCACCTGACCGACAGCCCCAGCCACATGGGCTGCTTTCTGCTTCTTAACTCTTCCTCCAGATTCCTTATGTCCGGGCTGTGCTGGTGGATTCTTTCTGAAAGCAGCAAAGACACCTCTTCCCATTCATCCTAGCACTGAAGCTCATAACTAAGTCTGATTTTGGTAATGTTAGTATCTCCTTATTTGATACGTGTGTCCTCTAGCTTTGTTCAGACTTAGTTTTCCTTCCCCCAGTCTAGCAATGACTCCTATAATCTTTCATTCTGATTTTTGACCTCTTCATTCCTTTCATCAGGCTCATGCTATTTCGACTTTGACACTGACTACACTGTGCTATTGAAGTGTCAGCTCTAGTCTCAGGTTGGCCAACCCCTCCAGGTGTCACTGCTCACATGGTAAACCTCAACATACACCATCATGATTTTTCGCTCATGAATTCAGTGTTCATCCTGTCACCTACAAAGACATGCCTGTCTGTCCTCCCAGCTTTTGCTGTGCTCAATCAGTGTTAGCCTATTGTATAAATACTATTGTCATGATTATGTATATTTTATATATATATGGTCTATTTCCACCATATACACTCAAAGTCTATGGTGGGGGAAAAAAAAGCTTTCACTGGGTTCAGCACTGTGCAATCTTGACTCAATACCAGCCAAAGTAACCCCACATTTATTAAAATCCAGCCACAAATAGCTCAAAAATATTCCCAAATATTATTATAACTGAAAATGCTCCCAAGTATTTCATAAAAAACATTCTCTGTCTAATTGCCCCTTATTTCTTTGGAAGTCAGTCACTAATAGCAACACTGATACTAGCATATGGAGCAGACCAGCATTTCAAAGTTGCCAACAAGCTTAAACAAACAAATTGCAGAAATTAAACTTTAAGCAAAACTTTCTTCCCAGAAACAAATACTGACACTGGATACAAAATATGAAAATGCCAAGCCAATACAAACACCGAAGGAGACAAAACAAAACCAGGCAGGAATTCCATTTTGGCATAAGTGACAGCAGTTTTGTGCCTGGATCATAAAGGAGCGGTTTCACTCCTGAAAAATTAAGTGTCTGTACCCTCAGGTAGGGAGTGAAGCACCTGGCAGGGCTGGGGAGGATGATGCAGAGCACCGAGCTCCCTCTGCCCAGTGACTCACCAGCTAAACGCTCACCACTTCTTTTCTGGCAGTTTTTTAATTGTTTCACACAGGGCAGACTGGCAGTTCCCGGAGGTAGATTTTCCTAGTAAATACCACACCAGGAGATTACAGACTCCATGAGTGGACAGCCTTGGAGGCAAAAACCTGGGTGTTGCAACTTCAGTAATAGAGACTTCCTCTGAGGTGACCTGTAGGATTCACCCTGGTGAACCTAAATATGTTATTTGCGATCTTTATTGCCCATGAAGGAAAATTTAAGGACACCCCTACTTCTATCACTATTTCAGGGCAGCAAAAGACTGGACTGAAGATAACATGCAATACACTTACGACACTATTTCACAATAGCGGATTACTTTTTTTCCTTGTTTGGATGGATGCTGAAGCAAAATTTTAACCATAAAGACATTAATAAAAGAGTAATCCAGCTATCAAGAAATTAATAAAAAGGCAATCCAGGCATCCTTGTTAGCATTTCCTCCAAACAAAAGGCATTCTGTAGTCCTCAGCTCCATGTGAACTGCTAGCACACACTTAAAAAACTGTCTCCATTTGCCTGTGCAGACACTGCACAGACAGAACGCAGCCCTCTCTGCACAGAGCCCTTTGAGTTACCTAACATGAGCCATTCAAATTAAAACACCCACAACAAAAGCAAGCCAATCTTAAGCACTGTCATTAAACTTCCAAATTAAAACGCCAAATCTGTGTATCTGAACAGGGAGCTCAGGATGAAGTAACCCATTATCAGAAAAGGCTGCTTTAGGAGCGTGCTGAATACAGCATCAAATTTTTTGAAGTTGTTTTGCTCTAAGACACAACCACTTCAGACTAACATTAAATTTGGCCACTGCAAATAAAGGAGCAAGCAATAATGCAGATCACAAATCACCAAATCTTATTGCATGACCTTTTCAATCAGATGCTAAACAGCAACTTATCTCTGTGGTAAATCCTTGGTATCATCATGGTTGTTCCATCAGATCTTTCCTACAGTCCAGTCTAATATTACATCAGCAAGTCAAGTGAGGACACAGCCATTTAACTTTCTCCTCTGATTGAGACTTCGCAAAAGAGGAGCAGTTCCCTAGGGCTTTTTTCCCTGCTCAGAGGAGGCTATCAGATTCATAGTTAACTATGTGAAACACTTACAGCCCCAAGTGATCTAGGACAGGGTTGTCTCAAAGACATTCCCTATGGGCAGTTCTACGCTGCCTGTGCTGAGCAGGGTCTGGGTACCCCACACAAACTAGCAGCACCTCATCCAAGCATCTTCCTTCTAACAATCAGTATGCAATGGACTGCCTGAAGTTCCTTCTGGCCACGTTTTCCAGAATTAGCTTTCAGAACTTGAAGCATAGAGTCCCACCTATACATACCCTGGCTGTGCCTCAGCCCAAATGGTAGAGGCTGAGAAGCTTTGGCTGCACACAGCTGAGCAGTGCATGTGAAACTGATTACACTCCAGGCAGCACTGCGCCATCACTCAGGAGCTATCCAGAGAGCAGTGAAAACCAGGACCATAAGATCACACAGGCCCCTGAGCCCAGGCAGATACTGCTTTCCCTGTTCTTCAGATTACCCTAAAGTCATCTGTCCCAGTCTGCATTCCTTCAGCTGCTTGCTTATGTCAAGTACCTGCCTGCTTAGCCGTCCTTGGTCACGTACACAACTTGCCCAGCTCCCTGCCCGTGCTCTGCCTCGCCTGGAAATAAAGCAGCTCCTTCTCAAGCTGAGATTGAGTAACATTACACTCTACCTCACAGCTGAAAGCAAACTCATAAAGGTCTGACAAGCTACAAGATGGTTTAGTGGAGGAGAAAACTACACCCAGGGCAAAAAGGCTACACTGCTCTAAAAAACAACTTTGCAAACTCCTAGGAGGAAACTTCTGTTAGGTATCAAGAGTCTTTAAGCAATGAGAAGTCACATGCCCAAAGAACCCTGTAGAGTTTCACCCTCATGCTGAAGCTTGACAGTTTTAGCCTCACATTGCAGCACAGTTCTCTTCTTGCACAATGGCAGACTGGTCCTGGGCAGAACAATCAGCTGTGTCCTACCCACCTCTAAAAGGAGGAGATGCTTTGCTTAGTTGCCCAGGTTCAAGCAGCCTCACAGAAGTCCAGATTGCTCCTATCAGAAGCCATAGCATTTCCTCGGTACACATTAGTCTATTATCTATCACAATGACATGAAATTGGGCACTGTGTTTACAGGACTGGCACTGGCTGCACAGCAGGCTGCTCTCCAGTGTTCCCAGCAGTCTGAGTGAAGAATAAAATACCAAATATGGCACATTTCTGTACCTGATAAAGCTCCCAAGACAGGAAAGCTCAGCATCCAGATCTTTGCACTTGAGGAAAGTGGAGGAATGAATTATGCATATGCATGCAAAAACTTTATTTTTTAATTACCAGCCTCGCATGGCCATTTTTGCCAGACAGCCTGAAATAACCCAGATGCAGGAATTAAAATCAGTTTCACTTCTCCCTTGCTGTTACTCAACCTTAAGTCCTGCTGGTAGTCCTATGTAGAAACTCTCCATTTTTCACAGAAGTGCCTGGATCTTCATTGCCATTCATAGCACCCCAGTGGCCACAGCAGCTACATAAGGACCACCAAAGCAGACAGGGCATAAAACTTTGGTGCTGCTAACATACAGCACATCAGGCATTTTAACAGGACTAAAAAACAATAGCTACAGCAAAACCCAATCTTGTGCCCATTTATCACTGCCTGCATTTAAGTCTGTTGCAGCCTGTCAAGTATCTGGAAGCTCTTCCTGCCATCTGTTTCCTTCCTCCAAGGGTGCTGCAGTTTTCCAGGATTGCTCTCTCTGTCACACACACATGCTAAAATAAGGTCTTTATTTCTGTGAATCTTAACAATTATTTTTTAAACAGGCTATGAATTTTGAACCTGTCTGTGCAGAGTGTAACAACTGCCACTTGCTTGGATTGGTAAAATTCAGTGACCTGTCTCCATCCTCACAAGAGTCACACCAAAATCTATTTTCTTCACTCTTTCTTTGTGAGCTGATAATATTAAAGCCAGCCAGTTAAAATGGCAAGAACTTAACAAGCTGTTTCCAGAATGCAGTGGCTTTCTGCTCCCACAGAAAGCTGTCACAACAATTACCAAACCAATTAACAGCAACTAAGGAAAGGGACAGATTTGTAGAAAGATTTGCTTGAGTTTAGGTGCTGAGTGGGACTCTCATTGTTGCTCTTTGAACACCAGAGTTTACAACAGATTGTTAATGGTACCTTTTCTGCAGCGCTGAGGTTCCCCAGATGAGCAGCTGTGTCCTTTCTGTATGTAAATACTGCCCTTTTCCTCACTTCCTACAGAAGGCACCTAAGCATTTTACTGTCTCAGGAAACAGGCTGCCCTAAATATTCAAGGATCCTTTTGAGTTTTAAAGCAAATAGCCCTAAATGTTCATAAACATCTACCTGTACTTCTAACAAAGTCTAGTTTTTCCATAATGTAGGATGTATATTATATTAGATGTATATTACACAGTAATCTGTTCTTACAACAACAAACAAACCCCAGCACCTTAAATTATAAGTAATACCCTTGCAGAAACAGTGAATTAGAATTCTTTTAAATAATTTACTTTCTGCAGCTATTAGCTTTGATAACCAAATACCAGGGATGGGCTGGCTGCTTAGCATTCATTTTACTTTTTGTTTTATAGTGCAGCCCTCTTGCTGAAAGAGTATGCGATTTCTCACTGGAAAACATTTTTATTTTGAACAGGAGGCTGAACAACTTGTAGTGGAACATTTACATTTAAGAATACCATTGCAAAAGAGCCAGCAGAAATATTCTGGTGTTAATATCAAGTTTGGAAGTAAAGGCTAAAGATCTCTTTAGAGTATACTTTGCAACAAAACTTCAGGAAGCAAAGAGGAACATACACAAACGTCCTGCACCAGGTGCACCTCCTGTATTTGAGAGTTTTAATAATAATGGCAATAATCACATCTTTACATAATCTCACTGGAAAACACCAGACCAATCTGACCTACATGTTTTAAATAACCTGCTGCTTCTACTTTATGGAGAAGCTGGTATTAAACCATTAAGCTAATAGTCAGAGCTGGCTACTGTTTGGGTTTTAGTAAGATCTGGCACAGCTGATAAAGCAAGAGAGAAAGAGCTTTGCAAATGGAAGATTTGCATAAAAACCTGGTCATGGTAATAACCAACTCAATTTCTCCTCTTAAAATACAGCCATAAAGCCAGCACATGAAGCTGATTTGCTCCATCTATTACAAGACATCAATACCCACCCCTATTTCAGCAGGCTGTGGGAGCAAAGGCATTTGCAGCATTGTGCTGTTGTTTCTCTGAAGGGCGTATGCTTTGCTGTTCATATAAAGAGAGCTGAGTCTTATCCCAGTTCCCCATGTTCTGAATACTTAAGACCTACTCAGCATGAAGGACAATGGGCCATGCTACCTGCTAAAGCAAAAAACAGCAACAGAATTCAGCACAGTTCTGTCTCTAGATACTGCAGAAGTGCATGTAGAAGCCAGAGATGAAACATTTCTCATTGTGAAATTGTGTAGGAAAACTGGGAGGAGACCATGTTGTCAAATCAAAAAAAAAACCACAAACCATCAAAAAACCAAAAAAACAGAAAACAAAAAGACCCCAAGCATTCTTTAAATTAACTCCAAACTGCCAGGCACTGCTTGCCTCCCTTTTGCCACCCTCACAAGCTCCCCACTATGGAAGAACAGCCTCTGTGCAGCTGTCCCTCTGTGCCTCCTCCCGCAGCAGTACCAAGGGTGTTTGTATCCTCCAGGTCATCACTCCACGTCACTTCTTTCCCACAAACAGAAGACAGCAGCAATTCACGGCAGCACTAAATAGCACACTGGGATATGCTGGACAAATGAACACTGTGAGACTGGGAATGCTACAGAGTGCAAGACGACCCTCACAATTTGATCTGTGACCGTGGGTCTGACTGAGGCTGCTGCCTCTGCTTATTAGATGAAAGGGCTCTGTCTGCTCTGCCCTCAAAGCCCCTTCCATCTTCTACCTGGTCTTTCTCCAAAGCCAACAAGATTCTTTGTGGATAGCAATGCCCAAGATGTTTCCCAAGGGATTCATCCCATGGCAACTCTGAGAGCTGGATCTGCCCAAAGAGACAGCACTGAGCTGAAGGCTCAGCCTTGCTTAATTCCATCATTTTTACAGCAAAGACTTACTTTCCTACCACGCCTGCAGCACAGCCCATGTCAGTGGTGAAAAGGTACTACAATTTGAGAAATTGAGCTATCTTCTAGTTTCCAATGTTTACAGCACATTCAGCTCATGTTTTTAGATTCTTCTGTACTGGAATTCTTTTAATCAAATATTTCATAAGAGTCACAGAAAGAAATTGAAAAACATGGAATGTATTATTTGAATACAAGCCAGTAACACTCTGCATTTGCAACATGCCATAAAGGCCACCTTAAAAAAAAGGACTCTCTAAAATAGCAAGCAAGTTGCATAGCTACTTTAACTCTTGAAGACAGATTTGCTTTGGGTTCAGATGTTCAGTGTGAGTTATGCTGCCTACACAACCCTAACCATTGCTTGCCGTCTGGATTTCCCTTGAGGAACATAATTAACATCAAGTTAAAACCCCACCTCCGGCATCAGGGAGATAATTGAAACCTAGGCAGTCCCAAGACTCTTCTCAAATTGAGAAGTTGCTAAACTAAAATGTAAAGCTGTAGCAAGATGTTTATATTAATTATACTAACCAACCATTATGGGGCTCCTATCTGAGGGCACTTTTCCATGGATAATTCATGGCAACTTTTGAATGATGGTCTGTAATACAGTGTGCATTCCTCAACAACATGAACAAGCTGTTACAGCTACTTCAGGCTTCCAGTATGAAAGTGCAGTGACTGCTGAACTCCCCGAAGGAACTAATCTCTCAAATATTATCTTTCAGTGACTCCTTTATCAAAACAGAGGTGCATTTCATGGTTTCGTTTCCAGGAAAGTACTGCCTTGCAACACTCTCAAACTTTCAGCATTCTGTGAAGATAACTGTGAGCCAACAGCCTGAAATTTCAGGCCAAAACATCTTTGAACTTGCTTTTAGATGATACTTCAGTGTTCAACTGCTTTTTGCAATGCCTTCCCTATTAGATTTTGGCCACTTT
This sequence comes from Sclerurus mexicanus, assembly GCA_013396755.1. Lineage (NCBI taxonomy): Eukaryota > Metazoa > Chordata > Aves > Passeriformes > Furnariidae > Sclerurus > Sclerurus mexicanus. Next base: position 1,052,390 of record VWZF01004536.1, on the reverse strand, counting down.
GGGTTTTCCCCTTGAGGTTCTGCCCAGCAAAGCTTTTCACAATTCCTCTATACAAACCTACATAGCAAATTACACCAATACATTGGGTAAATATGCCCCCCCCCTCCCCATGTGAGTAAATCAATTTCATTGATGAGCTACCAAATTAATCAATTAGATTAACGGTTGACCTACTTAAAGACAGGGAAAAGTACTTGACACTTATTTTCTGGAAAATAACATACAATAGAGCATCACCATATAAACAGTCAGGCAGTCCAGATAAAGCAGGCTGAAGGCCAAGGACATGCACAGTACTGGAAGAACACTGGGATCCATGGGATGCAAAGGACTCCATTTTATATCCATGCATTTACATGATGTTTGCAGTCGTGGGGGCAAAAGCAGCAGGACAAAGGCTCTCATATATAAGGAAAGCTATCTAATCAACACTGAGATTTTTTTCAACAGGGGCAGCTCAATGGTAAAAAACTTCTGGATTTTTTCAGACCTCTTCAAAGTTCGTAGTTTAAGGAGAGAGGAAGAAAACGCTGCAACTCCCTGTTCCATAGTGCCTCTGTCAAACAGCCACTGGGAACTCCTGGGAGCCCACATTTCACACTGTTCCATCTATGCCTTACTAAGCCAGCTATCCTGCAGCAAGCTGCAGCAGGAGAGGTTTATCTGCATTCCCCCTCAACTGCAGCCCGCAGTTATCTCTGCACACACTGCCAAGAGCCCCTGCTTCTGTCCAGGCATCCATTTACTCGACATCTGATTTTCTAACCCACTTTTTCCTATCCAACTGACAGCATTTTGGGGACGTGCTGTACGAACAAGCTGATTCACACCATTATTCCAAACTGCTTGTTACACTGGGGGAAAGGTGTGGCACTTTTGTTGTTGCCTTTTTTGCATTTGGAATAAAAAGGTCAATTGGAAGAAACAGTGTTCAGACAAAGGTTACAGGTCCGTGCTCCACAGCTGGGGAAGCACAGCAGCTTAGCTAAACCAGCCTCCACACAACACTACAGCTCTGCAGTCTGCTGTGTGGTTTCACACCTGCATCACTGGATTAAGGCAGTGACTCCACAGGCAGAAAGCCCTTTTAAATCGTTTGATGAAAGGCTCCTGTAGCAGTGCCATGCTGCTCAAAAAGATCTATTTGTACTAAATGCTGGAGCCAGAGCAATCCTAATAAGTGATTCCTTCAGCTATTGGTCAGTCAACAGGCTGGGACACTGACGAAGGCTGCACTGTCTCCCAGTGAAATGTGCTTTCTTTCCGTGCAGTCAATCTGAAAGTTGTAATTCTACCTCATATCAGACTACACGTAACGTCACTTATAATTAACAAACCTGAAAAGCAGCAAATAATTCTGAGAGACAAGTGAACAAATGATGTCAGGTTTTATGACAAGGCGGTTGCACCAGAGGCAATGCATCAAACAGCTACATGCCATTACACTTTGTGCTGAAGAAACACTCACCTGCTCTCTATTAATTCACGTACTTGATATTTAAGGACTGACAGCGCTGAAAAACGTGCCATTCCACTAGACAGATAGCTGTCCTGCCTCCAGGGGAAACGCCGATAGTGTAATGGAAAGAGTTTCAAGGCTGGTCCCGGGTCTGCCCTGAGCAGCTGTTCAGAAAACCCCACACCACCATTCCTCAGGAAACCACAGACACAACGGCACAGCCAGAAGTTTCCAAAAAATGAAAAACATCTCCCGTCCCACAAGAGAACATGGGTAAATGGAGAGAAGAACAAACAACGAGGAGAAGCAGAGGGAATAGTTGGGAGTCAAGTGCTTCTACTGAATGTCCCTTGCATGAGGCAATTCCAGGCAGGAGGACATATGGAAAGTTACTCTGTTTTGCAAGATAAATCAAGACAATTCACTCATGGTTCTTGCAAATACGTACTTTGAAGGTAATCCAGCATACTTCATTCAAAGTCTAACACACACTGAAAAATAAATATTATTATTTGTATTCTTATTTACTCTCAAGAGTATCCTTTCCTTCCAGCTATACAAAAATAAAGCTAATAAACTGTGATTCTGGTGACTTCTTTTAATTTTTCCCCCACTTTTCCCAGAGGCTTTTCCTGAGACACAGTCTTAGATGCCTTCAGCTGCATACTTTCCCCTCAGTTCTGGTCCACTCAGTAAGTTTTAGGGTCTTTACGTGAGAAGTTGGCACACAATTTAGTTCCCAGCGTCACCTAAACAGTAGCATTGTGTACAGACAGCAGTAGTCCTTGGGATGGATTAATTTCAACTCCCACCAACAGCAATTTTAACACTCACAATGCAAGATGAAAGATAAGAAGCAGAAACACAAACACTTGGGGGAACCTGATTACAGGGGAGTCCAGCTAGTAAAGCAGAAAGGAGAGCCTCCTAACATTTCCCTTTGTCAGTATATTCAGTGATGGTAGATCTTCCCCCCCTTCCCAGCGAGGGTACTGCTACTCCCCGCTGAATGGGAAGTGTGTGAGATAAAGAGATCCTGACTATTGGGTTGCAGGCTGTACATTATTCCCTAATCCTTTCAGACAAACTGACCACGTCGCTGCTTTTCTGATGCCTGGATTTATTTCCTGGCACATACCTATTCCCTAGCTTAGAGGTGTGAAGAAAGCTGGGTTTGATATCTTGAAAGCAGCATGCCAGTACTTCTCAGCCCTTCCCAACCCCTCTATCTCAAAAGCAGGAGGGTTGCTGGTGGAGTGCCATCCCGACCAGCTGGCCCTCTCAGCACTCTTTACAACTGCCTAATATCTTCATGTGACCTTCACGGCACTAACCAAGTGCAGAGAGGACCAGGCAAACAACTCAAGGAAGAACACTAAAAATATCCCAAACTTTACATCAGTCACAGGACTACAGCCCTGCTGAGAGCACAAGTCACTGCTCAGTTGTGTTGCTGCCCTGCTTTTCCAGCTCAAAGGGATCTGTATATCAAGTAAGCTCAAACTCTTTCATTTGGGTTATTTTAAAATGGCAGCAAAGAAACACAGATCTCTACTGCTGGGTTTTGTCCCATGACCAAACTAGAGTATTAGGAGGTAGCTCTCTGATCCCAATCAGCAGTGGCATAATCTAATGTTCAATAGCTTCCTTGTGCCAGTGCACCACCACATCAAAACTCTGCCAGGGAGGATCATCCTCCCATGATTTACTGAAACCAGGCTTCCTCTCACCAGTTTGTCAGAAGACTCAGCAGAGGAAATACTGGCTCAGCCCTTAACATGCAAAGATATTCCTTGCAGACACAGGAACCAAGCCATACAATCTCAATACTGTGCTAAGGAATACCACGAGCCACTGGAAACAGCCCTCAAGTGGATCCAGCTACTTAATTCCCATCTGGTTAAAATAAAATGCAGTATTTAGGATGGATAGGGGCTAAAAGGAACTTAAAGAAAATAAATTTTAAGTTCCCAGGCCAGACAGGGTTCCAGGGATTAGAGGAGAGGCAAAGCATCAGGGACGGGAGGAAGCTGACAAATGGATATGGAACACAGCATGAAAACCAACTTTTCCACTAATGTGAATGGCCGCCTGCAAATGTAACGCTTTCAACACTCACGGAAAAGCTGCTTATAATAGATAAAGCATCTGTATTTTTAAATTTTAAAGCAACCACTACAGAAACGCTGGTGCACTTCTCAAGCACATCAAACTTGAATGCTCTTTTAATAACCTGCAACAAAGCCTCCCAGCCAGCCAGCGACCCACAGGCAGCAGGGTCAGAGGAACAGGAATGTGTGGGTGCACGGAGGCTTTTCTCTGTGGCTTCCCCAGCAGCTGGTGCTGTGGAAGGAAGGGCTGAGGGCAGCTGCTGTAGGACATAAATAGGCAACAGCTGTTCAGCCATACGCTCGATGGGTTCCAAAGGGTTAAACTCTGTCACCACCCGAAACCCTCGCATGTGGGCACAAAGCAGTACCCTTTGCCTCTACTCTGCCTGCAGCATCACTGCTTCCAACCTTTGGGGCATGAGAAGGGGAGTAAGAAGGAAAAAGGCTGTGTCTCAATTTCTCAATATTTTGTTTTGAAAACAAAGACAAGGAAAATCTCTGAGGGAAGTGAAAACTTTCAGAAAGTGCACTGAAGTACTCAGGGTGCACTGAAAGCCATTGCTCCATCCCATTTGTCATGTGAAGGCACTAATGCAACATGCACGTCAGTACTATTTCAGACCAACAAATTCAAGTGAGTTTCAGTGCGTGGTGAGAGTCATCTTCAAATAGAAGAGACACTTTCTCCTGCCAATCACTGCACAGCTGGAAGGAGCTCCAAACCCCAGAGCAGCTTGCTCCTCCAGTACAAGTTTACAGCACACAACTGAGCCTTGCAGGCTCAGCTGCCAGTTCCCCACAGAAGGCTGGAGTTTTCCTCGGCATCCTTCTCTTTTCAGGGGGCTGGCCATGACCTTCCACCATCTCTCACCACTGTCCACAACGCTCCAGTTTTGCTGGAAAAAAAATCTCCTGACTGGGGCACAGAAAGGCAGCAGCTCTTTTTGGAAGCAAGCTCCTTGAGAGGAGTTGAGAGCAACCACAAACTGCAGCATCACAACAAAACCTAAAACAGCCTCAGCCTGGCTTTCCTGTCAGCCACACGCACAAGAAACGAAGCATTTTGGGGGAATCCTCTCAGACTGGGGTGAGACAGACTGACCCACTGGGTACACAAATATAGCACTGTGTGGAGTGTTATACAGGGGCAGAACACAGCCTAAAGTGGTTTTAAATTGTGAACTTTAATCCTTCTTAAACCCTTCCAGTTCTGTTGCAAGGATGGCTTATTTGCTGTTGTTTGCTGAAGTAACAGACACAGCCCTTCCCCAGTTTCACCCTTCCCAAGGGGCTGGGATGGTGCAGACCAAGCTGCTGCCCCAGCACTGGATGTGCAGCCACGGTCACTTACCATCCCAAATAGTTTGCATTCTACATCTAATGCCAGGAATGCATTCCTCTCATCACTGCAGTCATGCAAGACACACACCACACCTGAAAAAAAGTGGCTGAAAGAAAGGGATGAATTATTTAAACTCCCAGTGTATCTTTGCCCCATCAACAGCAATCACATGAATGCCCTCCTCTGATTCAAACCCTTATCAGATAACCAAGTACCAGCAGAGACCAGGAGTGAACTCTGCTTTCCCCCAAACCAGTTCTGATACAAACATTAGAAAAGCTGCCTCCCAGAGCACTAGAGCAAGACCCACCGACACAACAAACCCCTGCACATTAACAAGAGCTGCTATTTCTGGTACAAGACCGGGCCCCTCGTTTCCTTTGGCCAATTATGATAATAGTATTTGGCAACAGCATCAAGGCTAAAACAAAAACATGACCAAAATGTTTATACAGAGAATTTACAGCACATTTGTAACCTCTGCAGATACTGAGTTCACCAAACCAGTGGCATCCCCACCAGGGCTGAGGAACACAGAGCACGAAAGAGACCCAGGGAAGCAGAGTTAGGGGCTCGCAGGGGAAATGGGAATCATACCATAGGCTTACCCCCAAGTAAACCAACCCCATCCTGATGTGCCCTTACATGCCAACTTTAGCTTCAGTGAAACTCTTAAGGACAAAACACCATGAAAAGAACCACCATGAATTACCAGAAGGAATGTCAGTTCTCCCTGTATCACCTCAACTTAACATGAATTGTGGAATGTGGGCCAAAACTTCAGTTAAAAAAAACAACCAGATGGCGAATAGTACTGCAATGTTTACATAAAATCCATGGGAAAATGGAAAGTGTAATGGATAGAATTTGGATAGGATTTTCCTATTTATTCCAATGATTTTACCTCTGTGAAGAGACCTCATTTTTCTCTTCAGGCTATATTTGGAACATCGTATCTTGTGACAAGCTGTAGTCATAATGTAGAAGACCACAGAAGCCAAAATGGTGATTCCCCCAGGAAGAAGATAAGCAAGCTCCTATTTTTCCTGTACTGTAAGGGAGCTTTTGAAATCATTGGTACAGGGAAACAAGTTGCTAAATCTGGTCAAGACAACCTACATCATTCATAAGTATGGCTACACAGAATTTCCAGTCCCAAAATCAATGCCTGGATGTAATAAATAAATAAATACATACATATATAAATGAAAACATGTACTATAGCATAAGGTGGGGTTCCCATGCAGCAAGCACAGCAGTTGGAGAACAAGGACAGTACTGTAGAAGTCACCTCATTACATAAATACTCCCTCCCCTGTCACTACCATTTCACACTACTTGCTGTGTTAGCACCACAAACAGAACACAAAGTTCTGCAATAAACACAAGTGCTATTTATTCTGGTGCTTTCTCTATTTGGGGTTTAAACACACCCATGATAACGCGATCACATGAGAAGTATCCAGCTTTCTAAGCCTTTTTCCCTGTCCCATGATGTTACAGGTACCTAGTGCAAACCATTTTGACAAAACTGGATTTTCAATAAAGTCATGGCACCAAATCTGCATCTCTGTAATCAGGAACTTCACAGGTGTTTTTCCCAAAGCCATGTCCTTAATCCAGTGCAACTCCTTTTTACTATCGTTTTGAAAGTTAAAGGTAATGAAATTAACTGCTGTAAGCACACAGACCAGGCACACACACCACCCCTTACGGAGCAGAGAGCCATCTTCAGCAAGTCAGGCAATGTGAAAAAGAACACGGGGATACATTAACCCATATAAATCAAACCCTGCTAGTCTGTAGGAAGCAAACAAGATGGTTAGATACCAAGGCTTTACTCTTGCTAAAATATTGTCAGTTTATACTCTCTCCAGTTTCACTATTCCTGGTGTTGCTATATTTAAAGGCACTGGGAACTGTTTCACCAGCTAAGAGCCTCCCAGGAGGAGACAAGTCAGGCTGCAGACAGCTGGCATCAGCCCCTTGGCAACCACACACACACGGGCATTTGGGGGAACAGAAACTGAGCTTCTTGGAGATAGGCAAGGGTTTTCCCTGGATTCCTCACAAAGTGATCAGTCGCAGCAAGTCAAGGACAATACGTGTGCGTGGAAGCCACACAGCCTATTTTAATCCTATTTTAAGGAGCCAGCAGTATTTCCTTACAGTTAGTTGACATCAACAGGATGCAGCTTTCAGCCAGCAAGCGCAGGTTACCTCTATCCGAGGGGCATCTTCCAGAACATGTTTCATGCCATTTACACGCTCACGTTTAGATTAATGTATTCCGTGTGTCCCATTGTTAAAATTGTTTCTCCATAGCTTCCTTCCCAGTTCATCTTCCTCTTGGAAATAGTCACAGGAAAATAAAATGACTCCCCAGAAGTAAAGGGATATTCAGTAATTAATCCACAAAACAGAAGACCTATTTGAACTCTGCCTTAGTTTCTGAAAATGGTTCTTTTCCTTTCACAAATTAACTAATTGGGCAGTAAAAAAAAATAAAATCTTTTTTTTTTTTGTAAACTACTACTGGAAGAGCTACAACTGCATTAATGATTACAGAGTGTACCTTTTTATGGTAGTGAAAAAACAGTTCCAAATTCCAGAATTAATGCTGTTATTAGACACTTGTTTGGCTTGACAATGGAATAAGAAAACATAAGCTTCCAAGTGGCTTTCTATTTGAGGCTTGGGTGGCTAATTATGTGTTCAGATGTTGCTTGATTTAACATCTACTCAAATCCCATCCTCTTTCTGTGGGAAAGCTACTCAAAATACTTTGAAAGAAAGTTTTCCTGACCGTGAACCAGAACTTTATGATGCAGTATTTTAAAAGGAAAATTTAATTTCGCACTTCAAACAACACAAACTAATCTGCTTCTTGGCAGAGGAAACCAAAATGTTTCTGGTCACAACCTATGAAAATGCATGACAGCAAAAGCTCAACTGCACCCGAATTCCCCTCCTTAATACTAACTGTGCCCCTGTGTTACCTCAGCATTATTTTAGTTCTGATAAAATGCATATAAAAAGCAGCAACTGAAAATCAGCTACCTCAAACACCAAAGTTTCCCTTTACTGAAATATGAATAATTTCAGATCCAACAGAATATTGAGGGGGAGTTTGGGAAGAACCCAAGCTCCACAGGAACTTGAAAATTGAGTTTACATAAAAGTAGAAGGATTGAACATTCCTTTTACGTGTCTGGGAAGCCTCCAAAGTAATCCCTCAAATTCTGATCCTTTGTCATACAGTTTGATAACAAATACACTCTGTCCTGCATGACTGACATGAACCTCAGCCTCCCATTCAAGCTCTGTTTCTCAAGTGTGTCAGAGACTCCAGAAACCCTTTTCGGTTGTTCAGCAAGTACCCAAAACTAAAGGCAGACACCTATTATACCTACGTGGGTGTGCAAATATAGCAAATACACTTTTTTGCAGGGACTTGTCTCTGGAAAAAGTATAACCTAAACATGTTACTAGTTACTTCACTGCAAATAAGAAGTTTGATACACTGCTGTAATTAAATGAGTAAGGCAGAACAAACCAATCATTTAGTTCTTTAAAAAACCTGTTACCACTGCATTCCCATATCTGTGTAACTCTTACTTTTTCACCCCCATCTTTCTGTCTCCCTGTTTAAGAGGTTGGTAGTTTTGAACTTTTACTGTTGGGTGGATGTAGGGAAGGAGAGCTCAAAATAATTTGTGTAGTCTTAATTATGCAGGTACAGATTTGCACTTTACCTCCACAAAGACTAAATTACAGCATTTCCTCCAAAACTTAAGATGCAGGATGTCAGACTGGGTGTCCATGCTGCTTTATGGACTGCCATTTATCTCTAAAAATGGCACCAGTAAACACGGCTGTGGCACCAAGGAATGCTCTCAAGGGTAACTTACCAAGAGCCCATCTCACGTGCAGCACACCACATCCACTGGCAACAGCTGGTGCTTAATCCAGGAAAAGGCAGGTTAAGGCTTGAATGTTAAATCTTTACTCCTACTTACTAGTTTTTTTAATACACATGCGAACCAAATGAGCCAGACTTGACTTTCAAAGAATCATCAGGGTTGGAAGAGACCTTCAAGACCACCTAGTCCAACCATCAACCCAGCAGCACCATAATCACTCCTAAACCACGTGCTACATCCAGACGCCTCTTGAATGCTTCCAGGGACAGTGACTCCACCACCTCCCAGGGCAACTTACTGCAATGCCTGACCACTCTCAGAGTGAAAAATTCTTCTCTAATATCGAATCTGAACATCTCACCCTTTCACCTGAGAGGTGGCAGAAGAGATTGACCCCAACCTCCTTTCAGGGAGTTGTAGAGGACAATGAGGTTCTCCCTGAGCCTTCTCTTCTGCACACCAAACACCCCTGGCTCCCTCAGCCGCCCCTGTTTTCCAGACCCTTCACCAGCTCTGTTGCCCTTCTCTGGACATCTCCAACACCTCAATGTCCTTCCTGAACTGAGGGGCCCAAAACTGAGCGCAGGATTTGAGGTGCAGCCGCACCCGTGCTGAGTACAGGGGGACAATCACTGCCCTGGCCCTGCTGGTCACACCATTTCTGACACAAGCCATGATGCCAGTGGCCTTCTTGGCCACCTGGGCACACGCTGGCTCATACCCAGACAGCTGTCAACCAGCAGCCCCAGGTCACCCTTCTTCCCCAAGCCTATAGCAGTGCATGGCATTTTACAGTCACGTGAACTTCGGTGAATTTGAAGCTATGAATTTACCACTGAACTCGCCTGTTTTCAGTGCAGATGGGACAGTGTGATGTGAAACACCCCAGGCCATTTAAGGCAGTGTCTATTCCAGGGTTTCCTCTCTTGCCGTGTAAAACATTCCAACCCAACTAGAATTGGTTTTTTTATTCTTTCAGGCACCCAGGGCCAGTTCACACTCAGGGCAGGTCAATGTTGAGGCCTGCAATGAGTTTGCTGTCACCTCCACTTCCTCAGCAGGCTCACTTTGACTCTTGTTTCCTATTCTGCTCCGACACTGGAAATCCTGAATTCCTCCTCCCAGCCTCACCCTACCCCCTCAGACACTGCAAAGACCATTCGCCCGAATCCAAGACACTCATGTCATCTCTTGGCACACATTGCGGGGTCAGCTGTGCAATGCTGCTTCCTCTTAGAAGAATGAGGAAACATTGCCAATCTCTTTTCCTCCTCTCATTTTTAGTCACTATTTCACAACTAAGCACAACCCACATGACATTTAAAAATAAAAATGTCCAACCATCAGTTTTCTCTTCCTCCCACCCAAAATGTGTTTGATATATTTACTCAAATATTTAAATTACGAGGTTTTCCTGTGCCTGAAGTGGTCATATTTTGGTTATTGCTGGTATTTTTACAAGATGCAGGTGTAATAAAAGTAATTAGCAGTTAAAAACAGATTAATCTTTTACCAGTTATTAAGAAAAACTGTACAGCGCTATTTAAATAGGTAACATCCTGCTACTACAAAAATCTGATTAAAAATGCATACTAGTCAAAAGGACCTAATATATTATTACAGAAAGGAAACAATGGAAACAATGAGCTCTGCAAATGCCCTTTTTAAAATAGGAACTATGTTGAATACAATGCAGATTATCTGTGAGGACATGCGGATATCACAAAAGAAAGATGAGAGAGGAATTTTCACTGTGACAGGCAGGATTTATTGAGAAGTTAAAAAAGAAATTCTTTGTCAATTGAGAGAAAATTACTTGAACAACTCTGGCATCTAATACCAGTTCGAGGCTATTTGAATACTACGGGATTCTCCTTTTCATCCTAACTTGGTCTGTTTTAGAGACCACACAAACATTCTTCTGCTAGAAGCATTTGTTTCTTGAAGTTATTATTAGCCATGAAGATCTAAAGCAGATCTGTTCTCAGCTACATTCATAGCCCAGATGTGGATATTGTGAAGACTCTGCATGAAGAATTAAAGCCAAGATTCCAGAATCCTGTACAAGAGACCCACAGGAGATGAAAAGAAGGCTGTCTTCAGCATTTTCATCCTACAAGCTATTTAGGGGACTATGACTTCATACTTTTTTGTTCTCAAGTAGCACAGATGTGCTCTATCAATTCACAGAGTTGGAAAAAGATGTGCAGAATGAGTGTTAAGAAAAAAATAAATCACTTTTTTTTCACCTGAAGTTAAGCAGTACAAACACGAAACTGACAGGATTTTCTCCATTATCACCGAGGCAGAATGTTTATTCACATAAATACTGACATTCTATTTTATCTGACCATCATGTTGGAAGAGATTGTGAAGCCAACAACAAAAATCTATAGCCAGAAAACCAGTTATTTTATCCCTGTTCTCCGTTCATTTAATTTGCAGGAAGGAATCCTGTCTGAATTAGCAGAGCACCTTTCCTTTGACATGTATGTGAGATGCAAGGTAGACATTTTATTCAAGCTTTGTTTTATTTTTAAATCAAGAACTGTCACTTATAAACAACACATCCTGTCTTCAGAACTGAGAGAGAAAAAAATTTAAGCAAACCCTAAACATTATGTTTGGACTCAATAACCTTAGGTCTTTTCTAACAAACGATTCTATGATTCTGTCCTCCGTAAGCCTGAAGCTATTAGTAGGTCCAGAAAATTGACTTGCTATGTCCTAAAACAACTTCCAAGTATGCTAAAGAGGGTGTGGGGAAAAAAAAATTCTTTCTTACATAGCTCTAAGTTTGCAATACTTTCTGCCAATAATATTTCTGAGAGAATAGTTTGTAAAGCAACCAATAAATTTCTCCTTCCCAAGATATTTAACTACCACCTTACTATCTCCCTGGCACATATGAAAATTCTATTTGCTACCAACCAGAAAATGTAAAACAAGCATGCACAAGGATCAAAATGTGTGATGAATTCAAGAATTTGCATTGGGGTGTCCCTGAACACCAGGCTGCTGCCCCAGAAACCATCCTGATTCACTTGAGTCTTCTACAGAATATCACAGTCACAAGCAGAACTGCCAAAATTTAAGGGATACATTCTCAACGTACAGCCCTCCTTCCAGTCAGTGGCAAAAATTAGCAAGGGAGGCTCCTTAATTGCGAAGTTCTAAATTTAGGATTACAACTTGTTATTCCATCTCAAAGGGTCACAGCCACATTTATTCCAGCAGCTACAAAAATCCACCTTCTGTATGCCTATAATTTAGACCACGTAACATTTAGTTTCTTTGAAAAAAAACTGCCTCCACAAATGTGAACACTCCCTCCCATTTTTTTTTTCTCCCCAACTCTCCCATGTCCACTGAAATGAGGTTAGCTAAAAAAACCCTATTCACAGGAATTAAGAGCTAAATATCCAATCCGCTCTCCCAATTAACAAGTAGCCTCAGTCAGTGTCTGTACCATAAACCAGCTCTGGAGGTTTATAAACAGGCCCTGTATTTTTTAATTTGAATGAGACATGACTGAGCTATTAGAGATGCCTGTACCAGTAAGAGCTACTGGAAAACCGCAAGACTTGTGTTTTGCATTATGTTAATGGAAACAAAACACTGATGCTTTAAGATTTGTGGATTAAAAGAAATCAATGCTTCTGGACTAAATTTGTACACTTTCAGTGAGTTCCATGGTGTAAGCGTCTCAGGAACTGCAAGAGCTCGGGGCTCTCAAGCTGTTATTCTGATGGTAGCAGGCACAAAATCTCTCCTTCCTCCAGGACAAGCTCAGCCACACACAGTGCTCAGCATACAGGCACACTTTCACAGGTCTTGCAATCAGAAAGTTCATTAAAAATATTGTCAGCTATTAACATCCAGTTACTGACCTGCAATTGCATTGTCACTCAGCTTCCCTGCTCCTCATCCAGCTCTAAACACAGTTTAAGTCTCATCCTGTTTTCGAGACATTTTGCAGCTGGCAAGGTCAATGCCTTGACAAAGCTCAAAGCATGGCAGATGTTTGGATCTAGCACTATCTCCTCCTGCAGAGCATCTCATTTAAAGTAAAGCACTGAGCCTCAATCCTGAGACATACACCTCTGTAGATTTGTGCAACTCCATCTTTGACCAACCAGCTCCTTGAACCACCAGGATGACCACGATTTCCTGCCAAAGAGGTCCTGCATGCCAGAAGCAGCTGATGATGCAGGAGGTCCACACTTCCTACTTGTCTCCTCAAACCTTCCATGTGGAGAAAGACAATACTCCAGCTGGGTAATGGGTATACTGGAATACTCTACATTTTGCATACTGTCTTGATCCACAATTTCTTCCTGCTTACTACAGTAATTAATCCAGCAGATCCACACTAGTCACTTCCATCTGCTAATTTGCAGGAGCTACACTTCCTTTCAAGGAAGCCTTACAATAACTCGTTTCCAGTCCCTTTATGGCACATGACAGGTTGTACCACCTACAGGTTTACAACCCATTGGGAACGCACAGTGTGAGACACTTGAAGGTTGTAGGCTGACTGAACTGTACAGGTCACAGGAACTGGATATAAACTAGAGATCTAGCAGCTGAAGTTGTCTGCTTCAACACCAAAAATATGATGCTTACCACTGAAAGACAGGCTCTAAAAAGAAAAAAGTAACTTTTAGATGTTATTCCAAATATCATACAATGAAACTATTCCCTGCCAGTCCGGCAGCTGCAAAGAAGCACTAGCAAATCTGCAAAGTCTAAGGCTGTTTACTCCACATATAATGGACACATCCACTTGAAGCTGTCTGGAGCGCAAACCAAAATTCCATGGTACAAGCTGCTGGATAGCTGTTGTGAAATGATCTATTAATTCTTTCAGGTCTTGTTAAAAAGAAAATCTCTCAGCCTCTACCAAAAGAAAAATCATCTGGCAGTGATTGATATAATAAAATACAATGCAATTAAAAAATTACCCAAACTGTAAGACCATCTCATATATATGTAAATGTTGATGTTATGAAAAGACTAGTCAGTCAACTCCATGAAGAGATAGTGAGATATTAACTTCTTTTTATTGTTAAATGCCCATCACTTCTGCCCAGATAGTTGAAACTGCAATTTGCAAATACACAAAGCTAGCTGAATAAAGGCCAGCATCTCATTTCTCTCCAGCTAAAAAAAGAAATTGCTGAATGTAATCAGCACATTTTCTCTCTAGATGAGAATGACAAATACAGTTAGTAATGCATTGTGCTGCATTTCTGGTCTTACAGCTGCTTAAAGCCTCTGCCTCCAAAACAAAGTGTCTCAACAGTAGATAGCAGTGAACGTAACTTGCCCTATGCAAATGTCTTCAACTTCAAAAGAAAGCCAGTTCCTCAGTGCCTAACTCCTTCTTGTAGTGCAAATAATGAGAAAAGGAGAGGAAAGACAGTATGCTTAGATTCCCTCTCTGTCTCTGTTATTTTGGGAGAGTGTTTGGGGAAAACAGCTGCTCAGGCTCTGCATTTTGGAGTAGCCTGAACAACCCAGCCACCAGCAAAGGGCTTCCCTCCAGCCAAAGATCATGCTGCCTCCACACACTCTTCAAAGCTCCTCCTGCTGATCTTCATGACCATTCCTGGAAACTATTATTTGTGCAATCCAAAGCACAGCTCCAAGTACATCTCTCTAGTCAGAAAAACACATGCCTAAGTTTTATAAACCTCTCTGCACACACTGCGAGGTAATCCATGCAACTCCAAGGCATTTTGTAAACAAGCAGACATGCTGCATACCAGACAGAAAAATTTAACAACACAGGGGAACTAAGAATTCAAAATGCATACTGGACATCACTGACTTAATTATGGCAACTATCACACTTTTTTTTTTTTCATTTTCAAATGCTTAAGGTTACTTTACTTATTTAGCTTTAAAATGTCAGAGCACAGGCACAGAAATGGGTATTAGCTACATAAATAAGCAAAGCAATACACTGCTGCTTTTCTTCTCTTTGTACATTTTATGCAAATAACACATGCATCTTTTCTTCTATTTATATACCTCTCCTAGAGAGCAAACAACAAACTGGCTTAAAGCAACATGGGAAGAAAGTACCTAAAATATTGAACACATTGGCAGGGCACTACCTACATTCATCTCTTAAGCCTGATGCAATTTCAACCCTTACACTTTCACAGACTCCTGGCTAAACCAGCGAGGCAGCAGAATGAGAGGAAGCCATCTTCAGTTACTCCTGTTATTTTGTATTCTTGCTCTCATCTCTAGGCAAGTGGACTGCGAAAAAAACAGCACAAAGCCTCACCACAGATGGCAGCTTGGCATCCTCCAGCCCAGCTCACACCTGCAGCTTCCACGACCGCTGCTGCAGCTGGGCTTTTTGTCTCCTCTCACTGACAAAAACTGCAAAATACGCAAGTGTTAAGTGACCCAACGCCACCATCCATTTCATTACTGAAATAAGTCCGTAGGAAATCAAGATGCAAACCTCCGCTCTTGGCTCTGCTCCCACTGACACAGCTCAGCTTGTTCCACAGGAAGGGGTAACCTTCAGGCAGTTTGGTCACAGACTCATTTGCCACGGGGCCTGGGATGGGGTGGGTATCTTAAAAATCTGAATTTTAGATAGGAAGCTAAAAAAGAAAGCATACAAACCCAACAATTCTGAGGAGAACTTCACGGTCACCAACAGCAGGGTGAACCACAGGAGCTCTGTGCTAAACAAGCATCATCAGCTCTGCAAGGGCAAAGGCAGATCTTTCACTGCAGTTTTCACTTAGAGTCTGCAGTTAACCACAGCAACATGGGAGTCACCAGTGTCTCCACAACACCTTACTCACTCCTGGCCATGGCTTGCTGCAGCTGTTTCCATGAGCACAGGACAGCCACATGTTACAGGAGGCATTATGTTTTCCTGCATGCTTTGAGATGTGGCAAGCCTCTCTCTCCCCAGTCTGTAAATGTTATGCAAAATCCACAGACGAAGGACACCACTAAACCCAATGTCTGTATTTCCTTCAGAAGTCAAGCAAGGCAATCCATGCAAGGCTTCTTACGGGTACCAGTTTGGTTGGAGCTTTTTCACATGTAGTTTTACACACAAAAGATGCACCCAGAGTGTTTTCCAGCACACCTGCCCATTCCCACGCCTCTCTCTGCTGGAGGGCTCCAGCCATGGCTGTGTCCAGCACAAGCCCTGCAGCAGACTAAGTCCTGACCAGCCCTCTGGAGATAATCAGGTTAGATGATCTACTGGTCCTTCTGGTCATTAAAAAGAAAATTAGCTGTGAATCACTTTGATGCTTTGAAGCTCTGGTCCAGTTTCTCCTGCGAATGGAGACCAGCCACTGCAAGATGAAACTCAAATCAAAGCCAAGTTTTATTTTTGTGGTCAGCAGCACAGACATATTTCAAAACCAAGGTGAAGCAGATGACCAGGGAAGAGAGGTTAAGCCAGACAGGCTTCTCTCTGTCTGTGGGACATGGAGACATTCAGTTTGCTAAGAAACAAAAGGGTAGGGAGACAAAGAACCTCAGAGGTTTTCTGGCCTGATGCTTTCCATATGTAAATCCTGAATTGGCAGCCACTGGCCCCACTATTCATTCATTCACCCATAGTTATCAAAGCACAGTCCTCTCATCAACTGGGCAAAACTTGCTATCTTTGCCTCTTGGAGTGAATAAACCTCTAATCATGTTTCACTCTAATGCTTTAAAAAAAAAAAATCTGAATAATGCACTACATGGCTGTTAATAAGAATTAATCAAATGGCTTTTTTTCTGAGCTTAGAAACTACTTCTTCTCCAAGATCTACCTGTCCAGTTGTCTACACTAAGGTGGCTCACAGATACTTAAACTCATACAAGGCTATCACTGTACAGTGCTCCCACAGAGACTTTCCCAAACAAATTTAATTAACCAGTACATTATATTGAGAACATATCCATCCAACCTAGGGATGGCTGTTCCTCATGTTCATGCCAAAGCAACTCTACTCCTACTCTTCCTTCAGCATAAATGAGTCTAAAAATAGCCTTATAAAAATATTAAAATGGCTTTCATTATAGCTTAAACTAGTGAGATAGCTTTGACAACTATTCTCACAAAGCAAACTTCCCGTAGAACCTTTTTAAATATTCTAAAGAGTTGCAGCTCTACCTACAGAATTGAAATCTAAAACAAGTTACCAGAAAACAAAGGAGAAGGTAAGTTATAATAAATGAAGTGTACGTTGCTGCATGGAAAGGTCTTTGTTCAAATATACTGCATTTAAGAAATCTTCCTATTGTGTAATTAAACCCTGAACTAATATGGCCAGGGAAGTGAAGCTTTAAAAACAAGGCTTTCAGGATTGTCTAGTTTGACACCTTCTTTACACGGCAGAAACGAGTTTGTCTGCCTGACTCCTTCCTATACAACCAGAGAAATGTCCGTATGTGCTTTTCAGGGATTAAGAAGGAGCAACATAACCTTAGCTAGGCCTAACCCCATTTAAACAATCAAGAATACTGCATCTATTGTTATTATCAGTCCTCTTGCGAAACGAAGTTATTATTCAAGATACACATTTTCAAATCATCCATCATAATGCAAATATGCTGAAAATGCTGCAGGAAACATATAGGGCCAAAGTAATAATGGAAAAAGCACAGAAACCCACAGAAGCTGAAAATAAAAAACCACAGGTAAGTCTCTTTCCAATAAAAACAAGCAATGCCCTCTGCACAGCAGAATAAACTAAACTGGACAGGGAAATTCAGACAGAACCACGGAACACCAGAAAACAAGTTACCCCAGACTTCTTAACAAAAGGAAAGAAAGCAGGGGGGAGCACACAATTCTAGTTGCCCCTGGGATCCCATGAACAGGCATCTACCTGTATCCACCTGTCCAGTCCCCGTAACGTTTAGGGGTAGTTTTGGGCATGCAAAGTAGCATCTGCAGGATCCTAAATAACATTACTGAAGGAATTAGGTGCCAGGAAATCCAGAACCTACATTTTTGACATAGTCACTCTGAAGGAGTTACATGGCATCATACTGCATCTCCAAAGCCACAAGTAAGCAACTTGCACAAACTTTGCAGATCTTAAGACCAGAAGAAATTCTCACTGCCATAAATAGGTCATACAAAACAGATGTGCCTGGCAATGTTTGACATCCAAGTCTTGGGGTCAAACAATCACTTCACACCTCCATCCCAGGGGATGTTCAAACCTCTACAATCCAGGATTGTTCTTGGAAGTCTTTAGTTTGTTCACCTTTTAAACAGAACTCAATTTCCCTTTAGCCAGAAATTATTGCAATTATGTAAATTGCTGTTAACACATTGCTTGCTTTAAAAAAAGAGATAAAAATTACAAATTCTATAAATTATAAATTCTGTTCATCTACATACTGAAACTATTGTTTGAGGCAAAATATGTCATTACAAGAAAAAGCTTAAGGAAGAGGCTTCTATTTGCCTTGTGTCCCTTCGACCTTTCCTAGCGGCTGGAAGCAGTGAATCAAAGGTAAAATGAACTGACTTGCCCCAGTTTGTTTCCATGCAACTTAGAGCTGCATCATTAATATTTAATGTTTACTTCCATTGGTCACAAGAAGCTTTTAACATGCTGAATGTGTTTCATCTAAGAGAGCTTTCCTCCTAAAGAAAGCAAGAGATGAAAGCTATTCATATATCCTTCAGCTACTGCGTAGACCTAAAGGGCACAAATTTTGAGTTCAGCTTCCTTTCTTTGACCCAAAAAAAAAAAAAGTCAGATGTGAAAACAACTCAGAACCAAACCGAGACTGACTCAAGTAAACAGAAGTTAAGCATTAATGCAAAAACACACATTGCTTTATCCATGACAATCACAACCTCAAAAACCAAACTCTAGAGAGGCTGAAATTCTGACCAATTTCAAGAGATTATGCAGCAGTCAAAATGATACACCAGACACAGGAAGCTTTGGAAATGGTACCGAATAGGTGAATTTTTTAACCTGACCATGCTTTAGCCTTCATTAAGCAACCTCTTTACATAGCACAGGACAGACTTCTTGTCGCTTTGGCTCAAAAATCCCTTGGCAATATTCTCAACAGGCAGATGGGTGGTTGTATGCACTTTTGAAGGCATTTGCCTTTTTGCCATGAGAGAACCCATTAACCCTAACATAGAATAAGGCTTTCTTGTTAAGGTTTTAACAAATTTCTTTTAAAACACTCCAATCTAAGCTTTAAGCTTAATTACGCTATGCATAAAGTCACCCCTAGAGTAGCATGTCAACCACCTTCACTATCTCTACAGATGCACTCCAGAAGTTCAGCACTTTCAGCCTAGCTGGGAACATATACCAGGCTTTTTCTCCCACTCCTAATTTTGGAAGCTATGTCAAATTATTAAGGTTGCCAACAAAGAAAATTTGTTGTGAAGAACGAGTCTCTGAAAACAGTCACTTCAGAAAGAACAGCTAAAACCCTTGTGAAAGTGCAGCTTGAGAAACACAGAGTTTGTAACTCCAAGTGAGGCCAACCTCAAATTTACAATGAAAGATTAAAATCTGTTCATCTAAATCAATTATCCGTCCTGAGTGCACATAGTGCATTTGAACTGAACAGTCTGTGGAGGGCTTTGCATCATGGTACATACTCAGTGACAGCACTCACTTCCCCAGCAGCAAGCTAAATTTCAGCTTAATAGCTCAAACATTCCCTTAACTACATTCATAACCACGGCTCCTGCCTCTGCAGTAGCTCCAGAAGAGCTACACATGAACTCTTTACCTTTGAACCAAAGTGACTAACACTCACAGAGCTGCTATTCTCCGTGCAAGATAACCTAGATTTAAAATGGATGCACATTCACAACAGCATCCAACAGAAACGGGCTCTGCCGGACTCCAGTGATTTTGCAAACTAGCAGAAAATGAACAAGCATTAAAAATAGGGATAATCCATCACAGTATGCATTATAAGTATTTACGAAATGTACTTTGGATTTAGTTTATTTATAACAACTCAATGTTCCAGACTTGCATCACTATATTGTGTAAATATAATGAATTTTTACTCTTAAGACCTCATTTCAGCACTCTGCTTTGTACCTGCTTGCAAGAAAGGGAGATTTTTTACTTCTGTAGAAAGAGAAAGGTGATTCCTCAGCAACATGAGTCATTATATTCTTGAATGATAGTCTCCAATCCTGCTTCTCAAACTCTTAATCTGGTCATATCTCAGTGCGAAATTATCTCAGATTATTCAAATGCATCATTACTCTCTTGACGCAAATGGCTTAATCCAGTAATTTACTGGGTTTTTTTAAGTCACTGTAATACTTTTACCACGGACTTGCATACGTAAATGGTGAATATAAAAGATGACCTCTCTGAAGAGATTTTTTTAAAAGTGCCTCATTTCTTCCTGAGTATGTACCAGATGTCCCCTAAATATTCTGAGCACAACTCACACAGCTCCTCATTGTTCACCATCCATTTCTTCCTCTCCAGAATCATCTTCCTTAGCCCTCTCCAGCATCCCAAACACCAAATGAGTAAGAAGCTGCTCTTGGGGTGGCCAGGTCAAGGCTCCCCTTGAGCTGGCTGAGCAAACAGCACTCCTTCCTTCGCCAGGTGTGTGCACACACGTGTCCATGTCTGCAGGTGCACGGGACACACAACTTCACCCTCCCCGCTTAACCCTGCAAAAACAAACACATTTAGCAGGTGTTAAAGGCAAGAAGTTGATCCTGCAGATGAAACTGCATTAGCAGTGCTATTTATCATGCTCAGCAGAACAAACACCAGCTCTGCTTCAAAACAGAATAGTGGCAACAGCAATGGCTGGTACTCTTGGGAGAAAATGGACCCAGTTTCCAAGATTATGCCTCACTTCAGGGTGGTCTGAAGTGACTCCAGAACAAATACTCATGGGTGTAGTCTTCGGTGTTTTCATTCAGCAGCGCTACTGGGGGTGGGGGGTGGGGGGGGAAGAGAAAAAAGATCTCTCCCCACCTCACCTCCAACTCCATTTTACAGAACGCCTATTTTTAGCCCTCAGTGTACATGCCAGAGTGCACAGCACTACTACTGTAGTAATGGCAGTCACAACCCTTCACTTCTTGTTTGCCATCCATCAAATACTCACCCAGGGTTGTACTGAACTGCAAAATACGCTCAAATACAGCTCTGAAGAGAAGTCCCAGCCAGCTCCTTGATATTAGTTACTATAGAAACCAGTCCCTTGGCACAGGCTCTCACAGCAGGAAATCATGCAGATTTCAATTTTACATAATAATAAATGCTGCAGGAGAGGAGAATTTCACAGAATTGCAGGGGCTGATTGTACAAACCCAGACCTCTCCTACCCCGTGACACCACCACGCTGCAGACGAACGTGCCCATGCACACAATTGCCACTGCTCTCAGTTTTGAAGTGGTTTCCACAAAGCCGGAGTTGGGATGGCTGCTGGAAAGGTGGTAGCATTTTTCAATGGCTTCGCTGGATTAGAAAACATCATTTTTACATGCAAGAGAAGCCTAGGTGAAAACAACAAAAAAGCAACAACAAAAGCAATACAAAGATTAAGCATATATGTAAGTACACAGAGTCGAAATATTTTAAAGGAAGTACTGCCAGGTCACAACCTGGGCCCTTTCGGAAACAGCCCATCTTCCCTTCCTTCTCCACCCTGTCCAAAAAAACCAACCCAAATGGAGGGTAGGTCACAGATTAATCTGTAGAAAGAAAACTGCTGTAGAAAGCACAAAGACGAGAGGGAGGGCTCTCAGCCCTGAAGTGAAACAGTGAGGTAATTATATTACTTTAACTTTTCAGAAGTAGTTCTACAGGTTGGACTCCATCATGTGTGGGAGTGGAAGAGGAAGACACACAGCACAATGTACTTCTTGTCTCAGGCAGATCCTAATTTTCTACTGAAATTCAAGAACCAGAGGGGACTCTTCTCCACCTCTCTAACTGAGCCCATAAGCCTGAACAGTGCAAGTTTGGCTACATCAACAAGGGAAGAAAAGAGCAGGGAGAAAACTAACTAACATGAAGGGAGGAGGGAAGGGGTGAACAGCTTGCACAGCAACAGGGACAAACATTTGTGCTGGCAACACCCGACAAATCATCGAGCAAACAGAAGGACAAGAAAATGAAGAAAGCTGGTCTATTTTTAAGCAAGACCTCATTATTACCATGAACGTGCACTGCTTCCCGGGAAGCAGCAGGTATGCAAACATGAGATGAATCATATCACCAAGTAAATCACCTGGCAGTAGAGCGCTAGTTTGCATGGACACACACAGAGTGAACATATACGATCTATGGTCCTAACACCTTCAAAAAGGCATGGAAGAGCATCCTTCTGGGAGGTAAGCCTGCATTACAGAGAGCAAAAAAACCTGTTAGGCAATGCAATTGTCACTGCTGCTTCTGAAAATGACTTTTGTTACTGATTAGACAGAGCTCATTGTTCTGGACACTCCATTCTCAATTAGTCTGCTGGAGCTTCTAATTTCACTTTTTGTACAGCTCTTACATCATGAGAAACAAACAATTTCCATCCAGCCAGGGTAGGAATACACTTAGGGAGTTGGAGAAGATATCCAAAGTCAAAGCACACATTTTATCCAACAGTCTTTGCAGAAATCACCTTGCTGATACAAAGGAATTTCACAAGTGGTTTAAGAGACCTGTGGACTGGGGTGCAGTGAGGTTCAGGTGACTGCTGGACTGTAGTCAGGTCCACACACACCTCCCTAGATGTCTGGTGAGTTCGCATGAAGCCAGCTGACAGAACCAATCGCCAACATATACATCTTCTTGGAAGCCACCACTGAGAAGGCCAACAGAAGGACAGGACACACCATGAACCTGCGTTTCCAGACAGCTGTGAGCCCAAAGGACGAGGCTGCAGAAGCTCAGCAACTGCTCTACAGCCTCCAGTTTGTTACAAGCAAGGTCCACTACGCAAGAAGCGCTACCCTCCTTCACAGAACCCTTGCTTAGACTGAATCAGTATTTAAATTCTCCTCCCACACCGCACAGAACCTCCCTCTCTGTCTTAAGGCAAATAAAAAAGATACTAAATAAAACCCAATGGAGACAGATCTTCAGCTACCTTTGCTACCCAACTGGTGACAGATTAAAAATAAATAAACAAAAGCTGCAACAACTCTTCTTGTTGTGGTTACTATACGATTGTTGCTATGTGCCAACTAGCAATTTATCACATCAAAAAGCTGGCTGAATTAGCCTGAAAGGGGATCTCCCACCACAGGAACATGTGCTACACTGGGAAAACCAACCACCAACCAAAACCTCAGCCTCCACTTTCAAATCCACATCCCACCATCAAAAGGATGCCTTTGCATCTTTGATTCTAACCTATTATCTGCAGGAAATCCTCAGAGCCATTTATGATTTATCTTCATTACTTCCCAAACTACATGTTTATGACATCGAAAGTTTGACTCTGTTGCCAAGACTGAGAAAATTCTTTGCAGCTACAAAACCAGTATTTGGTTACTTATGCGTAGGTGCTCCATGTGAAGATGCCCACAGAGATATAAAGTCATCATGTACCTGGAAACAACAATCAATCCATCCATTCCAAGCCTGCAAAAAACCCAGGACCTAATATTCTATCCTCCTACAAGCAACACAGCTTTATAAATAAAGAGAGAGAAAGAAATGTGACTAAGTGTATAAGAAATTAACTCTGAGTTGTGCCCCCTCCCTATACCCCCAAAGATTTTCAATTCAGACAACTGTGAGCAGACTCACATTCAGTCACGTAAAAACAGGGCCAGTCACTCCTATCTTGACACACCTTCCCACTCCTTGGACAAAGCATTATAGAAGTATATTCGCTTCTTTCCCCCTCATCCTTTTCTTATTCTCCTTCAAAGAAGCTGGTCTTGCATTCAAGTTTTCTGTTTCAGTTTAGCATACACAATCACCTGGCAGTTTTATCCCCTTCCTAACATCACTTCAGTCTCTTAGCAAAGCATCTTAGGCTCAAAAAAATAATGGGTTGTAGGGCAAGTACACACTCCTGTGTCAGCCCGTGCACTGTACCAAGGGGCAGCTATGTCAGTTATTATAGCAATAATTTTTTGTCTATCACCCTGAATATTTCTCCTTAGGTAGTGACATCATCAATGACCCTGAGCTAGATTCCATCTTGATGTCAAGGAAAATATAAAGCATAAATAATATTTCTTTATGTTGCATAGCCTGCATTCGCCCAAAGAAAAGGCACTGGCAATGTTTCACCCGCAGACCAGCCCTAAATATAAAATCTACTCATTAATCACCAAACCACTTCTCTTGTGTTTGGGCACATAAAATGGTCATCTCATTTTGACTGCTCCACACAAACATGCTCACACCAGCAGCAGAGTTCTCAGGGTGACACATTTCTTGAAAGACATGGACTGACATTTGATACTTGTCTAGAGAAACACAGGAACATGAAAACTGCAAATAATGCAGCACTGCCCTTATATATGTGTTTTGTAGTTTTAGCATTTGTAAAGCAGCATATCCAAGTCCCAGTTCCCAAAATCCAACAGATGTGTAATATGCATCCAGCTTCAAAATCATCTGCCAACGATTCTGAATTGGCCCTGTGTTTTGCATCATCTTCATGAAAGTATAATGGAAGACTGAATGGTTCATTTAAATAATTTTCTTCCTGATTATTTTATATATGAAAATCCAAAAAGAAAAAGCCTGGACTGTATTATTTTACTTCAAAGACTCCAGACGAGGAATAAGCACTTATTACCAAGTCTTATCTTAATTCACAGGAAGCTCAAACAAAGGTTTTGTTATTTGAGTATGAGCATCTGAAATTAAAGAGGAGTTAGAAAGACAAAGGAATTGGACAATGAGAATCCCTTTCCTATTGCACCCAGCTTTGTTTTCACTCTGAAATTAGGCACAGATCATCATTACAACTCCCCGGTCCATAGCCAGGAGAAAAGGAATTTATTTCAACAATGTTGCACAGCTTTTAGGTCTACTGCTATAGATTGTGGTATCCTTCCCCTCCCAGGCTCCTTTTCTGTTTTCTACTTTTTTTAATTAAAATAAATAAACAAAAAGCCACCTTTCAGTACTGCCCATAAGATTTTGCTGTGACACCAAGGATTCATCCCTTGGGTCACACTGTGCCATATCTGCATTGAGTGAGATGTTGGTTCAGAAGGTCTAAACAGACTTACTTGGGAGATAACAGATGCCAATTCCAGCCCTGCAACATTTTGAGCAGCTTGTCACCTTGGAAAACCACTTAAATAAATACCATATAGATTCCAGATAAAATAACAATGGAACACCCGGAGTAAAAGCTACCTGAAGGTGTACTCACACAATACCTGGAGCAACATGGATGCAGAGTCTGCCCAGGAACACAGATCTGCAGCAAAGGTACTATTTTAAGCAGCTTTATTAAACATGGAGAGCAGTCACTGAGTAGTGCAGTACAAGAGCTACCTGAGGCGCACACTCACAGATATTAATAAAATTTAATTTTGTAAGTGAAAGTGCTAAACCATATTTACATTTTTGCATGCTGATAGAGTTTACTGAAGCATGAAAGATACAGGCACCGTAATGCAGCACTTCTTCCAGACTGATATATCCTGCCCCTCAAAAGGGTATCATTAAAATGACTATGCTGGTTTTGGTACCCTGTCGCTGCCACATGCCATGCAGACTCGAGCTGAGTTTTGCTTCTGGGTCTACTCAGTGTCCCGTGGCAGCTGGCTGAGCATCCACATGGTTTCCCTCCCTGACCTCAGACTCCTCTGACCAGCAGAGAAGGTCTCCCTCTCAACTGGAATTTCCTGCAACTCTTGTCAGTAGCCTTAAAATCCTTAAAGTTGTCTCAGACATGTACAAAATGAAAGAGATGGAAAATGTAAATAGTTCCAACCAGCATGACAGATGTCAGAATCACCAAAGGCAGGGAAAACATACCTTTAGTAGCACTTGCCAAGCTGACTTGCCAAGAAGGAACTTCAAACAGCATTAAAATCCATGGAATCCAACTGGCCAGAGAAAGCCTTGTGATAAACTGAAACATATCTTGAAGTGATTTAACTAATCTGCTAATATCAAACACACCTATGTATATGCAAAACCCTTCAATATGAAGGAAAAACAAAAACCCACAAGACTGGGTATCAGCCGCCTCATTAAGAATCTCACTTTGAAGATCAATTCTATGCTTGGGTAAATCAAAGCTTTTAGATCATCTTTCCATAAATTTTAATTTGCACCTGTGCAGATGCAGGTAGGCAAGACTGGGGCAGGTTTTTTTCCATGGAAGCTGCTGATGGTGTATTAAGGGGATATAGAAGAAGGGTGCATGTCTTCACATTAATCTCCTTCATAACACAAGGAGGATAGTTAATTTTCACACCTACTTTTTCAAGTTTCTGAATTCTAGCACTTATGTACAAAGGACATTCAAAAACAGCAGAGGCAGAAGAATACCAGCATGCAGAAACCAAAGCAGTTTACACACGTCCTTTTACATACTGTTCAAACCCAACTTAGAGTATGCTTATAAGTGATACATGTTTGTGTTCAGGATTCACAGTCCTTGCTTTCATAAGAGAATAAATTTTTAATGTACAAAATATCAGGTAAACAGCTATTAAATGAAATCAGACTTGAATCTCTTCCATGCTTCAGTTAGAATTGATGCAGATAAAAACATTCAAAATTTCAAATATTGAAAGACATAAGCCATATAAGCCTGAACAAAAACTCATGAGCACACATCTCCACAAAGGGAAACTTCACTTTTAACGAATTTAAGGGTTATTACATTATTTGTGGTATACCAAGGATTTAAATGTATCCTGAAGTACCTACTTCATTTAATATTTTGTGAGTAGTCTCTCTAATAATCATAGTGAGAAATGATACAGACTCCACTGCAGGCTGGAGTTCTGCCGGGCTGTATGCTAAATAGATACAGCTTGAATAACACAAACTGCTACGCAGATGTTTCTTATCTTGTCAGAGCTCAAAAGTCAAAACATCTGAAGGAATTCAATTTTCAAAACTCTCTGGTTCCAGCAAAAACCCGCACACACTGCTGTACAGAATCATTATAGAATTAGCAACATAACCTGACAACCTGCTCCATTCAAATTATGTTTTTCAGATGACCAGACCCACAGAAATAAAACATTTTGGTGATCCACACATCAGAACTACCTCCCCTGTGTTTTCCCTTGTCAGGAGAAAATCAAAAAGCATTGAACTGAAGAAATCGAATGGAGGAAAAAGGAGAGACTAAACTTTGGGTTGATACACATTTAAATGGAGGGACAGCAAAGAAGGAAGCAAAAGCTGAAATGAGTTGCCTGAAAAATTAATTTGTGTATTGAGTCACCACAAAACAGTGAGTACTTCACATTCAGGGCTTTTCCTACTTCAGAACCTGCAATGTGAAGAAAACACAGCAAAGTACAGGGTATCTGACTCATCAAACCATGGTTTTACCACAGACAGAGCTCCAACTATGCCTTCTATTTGAGTTCCAAATAGGAATGTTAAGATTAAGTTCAATACCATTGCAGAATTAGAAGGAAGTAAATGACACAGAAAGAACAATGAACCAGAAGGGAAAAGACCACTCTTGGGGAGAGAAGTAATGGAACACAAGGTAAAGATATCAGCTGGAACAAGGGCTGGGACTGATGGAAATCAGCTCTCATTCTTGAACACTTGGTGACTGCAAAGGAAATAGTCTCCCCTTGTACGTGTGTGTGTGCAGACATTTACATCCATGTAAATACTTTTTCTTCTTTCAAAGCTAACGCTGATGCAAACAGATTAAAGAGTAGCCAGAGTGCTTGGGCTGACTGATAAAACGCTCTCATCAACTAGATGAGTGGGTCTTAAAATAACAGGCCATTTTCTGTAACGCTATGGGCAATTACAAATTAAAGGCAGCACCCAGCTTCACGACATTTCAGTCATCCTACAAAGTTCCATTTCATCCTACAAGGAACTAACACTGTCCCTCTGGAAGAGGCACCTGCTTCAGGATTTTGACATACAGTTAGTTCCAAGAAGAAGCACTTGGCTCATGCAATGATAAACCAGCCTTATGATTTAAAATACATCAACCTCCCTGCCTTCGTCATGGGAAGTGCTACACAAGTCTCATGTATCACAGAAACTGAATATGAGCTTTGCTGACTCTGGTTAATCTGTTAGCTGTAAACTTAGGTTTATCTGTTAACTCTCTAAACAGTGTAAAGCACAGCCAGGTGTTGATTAGACAATCAAATGCATGGGTTTATAAACTGGGTAAGTAACAGGCAAAATTTAATGAAGAATTGTTCAAGGTAGGTAAATCCTCAAAGGGAAAAACTGAGAGCCCATTAAAATCCCCACAACAGAGAAGAAAAATACTAACATTGTTCTGTTTCGTTTTCGGAATCTAAATCTTTACACTGGCAGCAAAATACATTTTTATGTAACTGTGCCCTAGTAAGTTACAGGCAGCTGTGCCATCACCTTTAACAAGGTCAGGTGATCATCTCTGTCCACATCAAAGTGGAAGGATCTGTATTTGATACAGAACCAACGTGCAACCTCATTTATATACTTGGATGGACACAAATGCAACTTGGGTTGGGAGGCAGATCAGAACCACCAGCTAACTTGGAGTTTTGATTCATTGCCCAGAACATCACTTTCTAAAAATAAAAAAAAAATTCCCTTCTATCCTTTCAGTCAGAGAAGGCAGAAGACAGAACAGAGCAGCTATACAAATTTGGCATGCCTGGATTCACAGAGCTCCTTTTGTAAAGGATGTGCTCAAAGAGATAAGACACAAGACAACACTTGCTGGACGGGGTCCAAGTAACACAGCAGAAAGTGTAAAATACCCTTCAAAAACCCGCACAAGCCATTTTTGTTTGAGAATGGGAAAGTTTCAGTCATTCTGGTATGTCAATGCAAGTTCTGTAAGCCTGCCAGCACAGCTAGAAGACAAGTCTCAAGGATTTTGGTAGTTTACTTTGTTTCCCCTTGGGGAAGGGAGAAAAAATAGACCAGAAAACGCTTGAAGGAAAGACATGTTGGAAATCCAAGTTAAGTTCTGCCTTGGGTCTCTTCCTTAGTTTATTCCACTTTCTGTCATGTTTATTATTTTATGGGAGTAGATTACCCATAATTTACAGAAGGTATGTATATAATGAGGAACTTCTTATCAGAATGTAAATATTAGCTTTAGACAGGAAAAAAGTATTCTTCCTTCTTGTCATTCTATGGCTTGATACTCACTCCAGCAGCTGCTACTACTCCTGTTAGCCAGAAGTGAAGGGAAATGCAAGTCTGTCTGAGCTTGAACTCTGATAACGCAAATGCACACTCTTCACATCAGCAGTATTACTTTCTTCCTCTCCAAATCAAATGCCAAGGGCACATTAGGACTTTAAAAAAAAATGTTACGAAACCTCTAAGGCTGGAGGTGACCAAAAGCTGCTCACTCAGCAGTGCTACATGCACTTTGGATTCAGTCTTCAGCAACAGCCCAGGGACACAGTGGCAATGGGGAATGCCCTACTGCTGCAGGGACATCTGCACGTGATGCCTTGGTCACTGGGCATCCAACACCAGAGAGAACCAGCCTTTTGTGTCCTTCCAACTCGGCAGTCTGGAAAGAATGACAGCTGCACTGCTTTGGCTCTCCATACTCACCAAGCTTAGACTGTTACCCAGAGAAGCCCACAGCCCAGGAAAATTAATGTTGACTTGTAATGTCAGACCTAAAGGGGAAGGGCAAGCCAAGACTTTCCTCAAAGATGTAAGTACAGACCATTGGCATCATTACTGGCAGACCCCAAGGGCCTTGGATCAGCTGGTATCTGCTCGGTCTCCAGCAACCCTGCACTTATTTACACCAGCTGAATACCAAGCCTTTTACATTTACGCAAGGTACAGAAGCGTCAGTGAATACAGATTTCAGTAAATCTTGCTTTCTAAAATATTATTCATCAACGTATAATTCAAATGGTAATTAAGAAGTGTTCACATGATTGATGACACATTTAAATTACAGGTTTCCAGCTTTTTTTTTCTGTAAAGAAAAGACAATTTCCTTTTTCACGTGCTTGTTTGCGAAGTGCAAGTCCATCTAACAGATGTCTCACAGATCTGCTTGTCAATGTTACAAGTTAAGACTTTTTTTTATTACGACAAATGGTATAAACCACACAGCATTCTGTTAAACTCAATATTGACACATCTGCTTACCACGTGTATTAGTAGCCATGTCAGCCACTTTCTGAAAGGCATCCAAAAAGGCAGCAGCTGCTACTACTGTAGTCCTGAAATGCATACAGATAACAAAACATTAGCAATGTCTCATTGATGCCTATTTGATTACTGCCAAAAACATTTAGGCTTATAAAGAATAACACTGTGAACTTGCAGAGGCCACAAAAAGTATCCTCTTTTATATCTGAATTTAGCCTTTTCCCTCCTTCATTTCTTAATCCCTTCCTCGCTTTGTGTTAGTACTATGGACTTGGAGGCAGCCACGCTAATTCCATGCTGAGAATTGCACAGGACAGGTGCTGTTTCAAAAGAGCACAGCCATCCTCCTTCTAGCTGATTTCCTCTGATGAACTAATATTAAGCAGTCAAACATGAAAAGCAAATCTAACACACATTATACTGTACCCATTAGTGTACAAATTACAGTCACTGCTATTTCCAGGGAACACATATATTTTAAGAATAAACATGCAGGAACTTCCTTTTATCTAGGATCTTGGCCAAACAATTTCCTGAGTTTTTCATCTCGGGAGCAGGAGAATCCCTTGAAAGAGCATCTTCTTGGAAATCAGACTGGTCTGGAGCTCTTGGGCAAATGGAAGAGTGCAGGAAAGAATCTCCACTTCAAGGGGGCAAAAAGCAACCAAAACAAAAACAACCACAAAAAACACCAACTCCCCAAAATAAACAAAGCAAACAAAACCCTTTCCTCTAAACAGGACTCTTCCCAATAGGTACACCAGCCATCTCAGAGACTTCACAATCCAGTGTCAACCCCACTAGCCCAATCTCCCTCCACCTTAGGGAAGCACACACAGACCACACAGCTCTTCAAGTGGACAACAAACGTGAGTTACAATTTTCCAAGCACGTTTGTTCTAGATAAGCAGGCCCCAGAGCTCCGAAAACCTCAGGTCAGTCCAGATATCTGAAGGTTTATAGTCTGGTCGACCCAATTACAGTGGAAGTAGGCCAGGGCTCTACAGGTAAAGGCAGCACTGTGCCCTCTGCACAGTTACCTCGCGGTGCTGCTCCTGCACCCCTTTTCTAACAGCAACTCGGATTTCCTCTCCTGATGGTATCAGTCAGCCCTTCCCAAGCTGAAAAGGACATTTCCCAAATACAGAATGGGGACTACCAATTTCACTTGTGTCTCAAGAACTCCTTGCTAGCCTCTAAAAACCCAGCAGACCTGCAGGGAAGCTGATCCTCAGCCAGAAAGACCACAGGACTGCTTAATTAGGTCAGGTTTTATGCGAGTCTCACTCCAAATATGCTCAAGATACAGAGGCCATAACTGGCAGCGTAGTAAATGGCCTATTGACAGCACAAAAGATTTGAACACACACACAGAAAAAACCACCCCAGGCGTGACAGGACCAACCAAATGCATAAGGACTCTCCACATGCCCAGGAGATTAAGGGCAGGGCAAGAAATCCCCCAACAGCTAGTGAGCAATATTGAGCGCTGCAACCAGACAGCCTTTTCTGGGATTTTCTTTAACAGTGTTTGTGTTCTTCATCTTCCAAACTTGTGGGTCACACTGTTATTCATGTACCATGGTGTTAATTATTAATTATATTGTTAATAACAAAGTTCCATTTCTCCAGTAACAAGATCCAGGAGGACCTGGCTCCAGCTCAGATGACATCTGCTGCCCTTTATCAGAGCACACAGAAATGAAACAGAGGCAAAAGGCTCACATTTGCTAGAAACAAACAGCAAATCCTCGAACACAGGCTTTCAAGCTGCCTGTCTGCATGTTCCCGTAGCACTGCACTGATTGAATGCAACAGCACAGGACTGGGAAATACACAAAACTATCCCTTCGTGCCATCCCAGAAGGCCTGTGTTTGAAGAGCACAAAAGGCTAGGAAAGTTCTCTATTTCTCTTCTTTCTCTCCTTCCTCTGCATATTCCATACTCAGTGTGACATGATGGCTGGAAAATGAAAAACCACATGCAAGTGTGGCATTTTAGGCACAGTGTGGCAGACCAGCATATTCCAGCCATTTAGGGCAAATGAGGCTAAACCCCAGCTTCTCCAGGAACTGTTCCTAACAAAACACAGAACCACCAACCACACTGCCAATAACCTGTTACTGCTACTGCTGCTGGGAAAAACACACTGAAGTTGTGGAGAGCACAGCATACGTTGTGATTCAGGGAGACTTGTGAAGAAATGGAACTTGTATTCATATTAGCAAAAATAAACCTTACAAGTGAATGCATTCTAGAGGTAACAGAATTTTTCTGAGTGTGATACTAATGGCACTTATTAAGTAATCCAGAATGCTGTTTTCAAAGTGTACCCAAATAACCTAAGTTTTAATAATCACCAATCCAGTAAAGGAATTCCCTTCATTTTTAAGGCAGAGGAAAGTGCTGTTAAGACAAAGATTTTTTAGTGTTTTGAACCCTCTTCTAATATAACCCCTCTGTATTCTACAGTAATAGAAAGGGCAACATAGGGCTAACTTGAAATGTGTGCTCACTAAACAACAGTAAATTATCTTTCCAATTTTCAAAAATCCATGAAATTTACCTCATTTTATGTTTATTCTGTACAGCTGGTGGTAGATTTTGGATTTTCATAATATATTAAAACACCAGTCGTAGCAGTAGTATACACACACGGGTGTTGACTGTGAAATATGCACAATTTTACTAGGACCTGCTTAGCACATTATCCTGGCAAAAGCTGTGTTTAGTCTTAATGCTTCCACATCCAAGGAACTGTAGGGGATCTTGACTGTGTAACAAAACTTACCGAAGCTGAGACTGCAGTTTCCCAGCTTTATTTATAAAATCTTCCCACACTGGGTAACTTCCCTGCAAGAAAAAACAAAACACAATCATGAATACTTAATTTGAGCATCATGGTTTCGATACTACAGATCAAATGAAACTAGCTATTGAAGCAATAATTAAGACTGTACAAAATCCTATTCCATTAACACCAACATAAATTTTCCCAGCAAATTTTCTCCCACATCCTTAGGCACCAGTGGCAAGCAGATGGGATGTCAACTGGTTCTGAATACAGATGAAACTGTAGGTCATCTGATGAGGCTTCAGAGATTTTCCAAACAGAAACACTGGGCAAGAAGTGGGGTTTCAACTGAAGCGGTGAAAAGAAATGCCTCACTTTGGAAGGATACACCAAAACCAAATCCATTAGAAGCGAGGTGCTAGGATATTGCAACAACATGAACACAGAAGCTCCCAAAATCAAATGCAGGATCACAGTTGTTCTCTATCAATTGATTATCCCTGTTTTTACCAGTTCCTATCCTCTTTCTAAAAAATAAATCAAATAAAATAAAGTCATTTTGAAAGCCTGTACAATAAAGATCTGACCTGACCAAGAGACAACCTCAAACATAACTCAGCAATCAGACACAGAAGAGGCACAGTGACAGCATAAGACAACAAACTTTCCCAACAGCTGCCTTGTCACTGCAAGACTTGCTTCCAAAACACTCCTGAATGACCCTGGAGACAACTTCTGAATTGAAGCTGATAAAGCAGCATGGCATTGAGTATATGCAAAGTGTTCAAGAAGGTTTAATTATTCCTGATCTCAAGTTTCCTGTAAAATTTTCCCCATTTTTTAGAATTGGCTTAAAATCACATGGTTTTTATTTAGAATATGGACACCATATATTCTTGCAAGTAATTGTTTTCCAAAGTTAAAAGAGAAAAAAAGATGATTTTCTTAGACTGAATAAAAAGGCTGCTCTCTGCAGAGAAAGTTTAAATTTTCTGCTAACAACAAAAATTGTGGTAGAAAGAAACCTCAAAATTTCAATTTCCCTTTGACTGGAGTCCAGAGAGTAAAATAAAATATTCCTGCCTCCTTCAATAAAGGTGTAAGACTTGCTGTCACCAGAGCAACAACACAATAAAACCCAGATAAGGCAGGTCCTCAAGGCTAACACTACCCCAGCTCTGACTGGAAAAGGTTGCGAGTGCAGTTGCTTTTAGCAAACTTCATTCACCCCTATAAACTAGACTCTTTTGTGTAAGTAAACCCAAATCCATTGCCCACACCGCCTTGAGAGGCCGTGTTTTGTGCAGGGCAGAGACAGACCCTTCCCCAAAAGAGGGCAGACAAATTCCAGCTCTTCAAGCACACCCTGGCAAGGCAGCTCCCAGACACTCGCTGGGAAGCCTATTGGAACTCTCTCTTTTTCAGCAAGGCTTGTGGGTTTTTTATTAAAAGGAAAAAAAAAGGGAAAAGCCACAAGGAGAAAAAAACCCCACAAACAAAGCAAACAGGTGTTCATAAAGCGTTGTTATATCTACACACGATGGAGGCAGTGGGAAATGCAAAAGGGGAAAGGCAAAACAGCAGTGATCTGGGTGGCAAGACCTGGAATGTAAAGTGCCTTGTGATAAGCAAGAACTGTCAGACATTTTAAAAATGAAAGAAACCCACCAATTACTTCAAAGAGGGAAAAAACCCTCTATTTTCCTAAACCTATTAGTCTTACTGCAATCCCCTACTCTGAACCCCATCTCTCAGTGTCACCTGCACACCGTCTATGCATTATGCATGTCTATGCCAGGAGCCCTGAAAGCCCTGACAATTAACAGGAGGGCCCAAGGCTTTACTGGATTCTCCAGCAGAGGATACCAAAGCAGCCTGATTATGTTTCCATCTCGGCAATGTATTATCCAGCCGGATAATACATCCGGATGGCATGCAGGACACTGACACCAGCCTTGTGTTTAGCTGCTTCCCAGGGAAGCGTAAGACACTCCCAGAAAAACACAGCTCAGCAATAAAACAGCTTTTTTTTTTTGTGATCAACCTGGCCACAAAGCAAGCAAAATTGGAGAAGTCATCAAGCATTTACACTATTTAGTCCTTGTCGTTGAAAACACTGTTCTCTTCAAGCCAAGCCTGCTCAAATAAACTATGACAGCTCATTTTAATAAATAGTTTGCTATATTTGTTTGGTTGAAATCAATGCAGTTTCTTCACCTGGGCTCTCCTGTACTAGCAAAGGGCACCTGATCTCATTTCAAACAGTAGAAAAATGAAGCTTTTCTTGTTTTTTTTAAAGTCACTGAATTAATACCCTGGGCGGCAGATTTTGCTGGGGTTCTGTTTTGTTTGCTTTTCAACTTTTAAAGAAAATCTTTCAGCAGTCTTATATCAGTGATGAATTTCTGCATTATCTGCTCAGCTGGCCGTATCTTGACCTGTTTTTAGCAACTCTGAATTCTCTCTAATAAACTCAGCTGAAAATTAAGAAGCATGTGGGTTCCAGAAGAATTTCCTTTCATGATTCCCTGCAGATGCCACATCCTCAAGGTCATCTCTCCCTCAGAACACACAACTGAAGTCATACACTGTCATCCCTTTGAGCTTTTCCAAAGAGCATTTCCATCACCACACCCCTGCTGAAACCAAAACCCCCTCTTCCTCCTATCTACAGCAGAAATGCACACCACCCACCACTTCCCAAGACCAAATAACTGGGGGTTTATCCCACCTCCAGCACCTAGGAATTAAGTCATGCTTGTGGAGATGCCAAGGAGATGACAGGAATCACACTAGTGCTGCAAATCTGCACAGCACCAGTGTCTGGGGCAGCAACTCCTCCAACAAGACCTCTTCATGTGTCACCTGGGAGCACGGCAGTCCCCGCTGTCACTCCGTGTCCCACCTGGAGCACGGCAGTCCCCGCTGTCACTCCGTGTCTCACCTCTGCATTTCCAGCAATAGTTCTTGCTTTTGTCAAAGAGGCGTCAGGAGAAATGTTAATGGTGGTAGAAAACACATACTAAAAGACCCATAAAACTTCATCCTTGATTCGATGTGTACTACTTTCTCAATTAAAACTTAAGAAAACAGCAGGTAGGATTCAACGTCTTTGTACAAGAAGCTCTTTTGCTACATAAAGCCACTTTTGAAGAATAACACAGTGTTTTTAAATGCTGCATGTCCTGGAGCTTTGAATGTCCTGGAGCTTCCTCTCTTCCCTCTGCAATTTCTGATTTCAGCTGGCTGATAATGAAATCAATTTTCTGCTCTTTAAATGTCACGGTTACTAAGGCCTGGCCTTACCTTTGAAAGCAGGAGGCCTCTCCCAGATCCAGCTTGGGGAAAAGCCACAGCAAGATTTTGGGTCACAAATCCCTGTTTAGCTTCTCACGGGTTAAACCAGAGATGGATTACAGTGAAGGTTTGTCTCAATAAACTTGAAAATTATAAATGGATTAATCCAAGGACTATTTCCCCCAAAATAACTTTGTGCCCGATTATTTCTTCACCATCGAATGAAGAAATTTGACGTGTCCTTCACGGAAGGGGTGTTTCCCATTCCCGTATGACACTCCACAGCACCAGGGCCCTGGAGCTGCTCAGTGGGGCTCAGCGACGCATGTCACCAGTAAGCCCCAACATGCCATTATCCTACACCATTGCTTAATTAGTGGGTTTACAGGTGATTAGTCACCTGATCCCAGAGCCCAGCTCCAGCTGATCTACGTTGAACACAGGCAGGGAACCACCTTTCCGCCTCGTGCCTGTGTCGCTCAGGTAGCCAGTCCACAATTAGGGACATGATACAGCTTCCCCTCAGGGACAGCAAGTGTCTGAAAGGCACCAGGCTGAGCTGGCAAGTCACCCACAAGTGCCAAACACCAACACCCAGACCCGACAGCACCGGCCTGACGGCGTCCTCCAAACCCACAGCTCCTGGGCTGCCACGGAGGGAAGGGGGGACCATCATAGTTCAGGGAAATCTCATCTGACATCCAGGTCCATGGGCATGGGCAGATGTGTTAATTTTCATCTGTCTTCCTCACCACTCAAATCTATTTTAATTGGCAATAAATTTCATGTTCCCCAGTTGAGTTCAGTTTGCTCATCACAGTAAGTGGTTTCCTTGTCTTTGTCTCAATACGTGAGTTTTTCATGTTATTTTCTCCCCCGTCCTGTTGAGGAGGCAGAGATAAAGAGCAGTCAGCCAAGGTCAGCCCATCACACCAGGAAAGAACAGGCAATGATCACCAAGATGCAGCTTTGGAAGAAGAACTTAAACCTTGGGTGGAATTTTTTTTTTTGTGAACCAGCACAACCACCCTATACAAACACAACTCTACAAGAGATTTATCGGAGATAGTTTTTCCCTCCCTTTCAGACCAGCAATTCTGCAGTAGGAGTGAGAAGATGATAAACGCAATGATTTCTCAATAAAGGAAAGGTAGACCTGCCACAAAGGATCATATTTACTGAAATTGTTATTGATTACATCTAATGGCAAGAATAGGTTGTATTTATTTAAGATTACAACTTGAGTATCAGCAGCCTTTGACAGTTTTAAAATGTTCTGTCATTCCTTCTGCCAAGTTATGTTCTTCTCTTTCCATTAAGTGAAAAGACACTTACTATACTAATTTATTTCCAGGCACCCCAATTCCCACAGATGAGACGCATCACATCTTCAAAAAACCCTTGACAGAGTTCTTTTAAGCACTTTCATTTATCAGAAAGGTTTTTTAGAGCTATTATCAGCTCCTGCAGGGACATCAAGTACAAAGACAGCAGGAACAGTCTGGCATCTTCTTCACAGCAACAACCCACCTAAACTTTGGGGGCAGGGGGAAAGAGACAGAGAGTTGCTCTATAGTTAAGAAAATTCGGAATCTAATTTTGGCTGTATCATCTAGGGAGGCAGGAGAAAAAGGAACCAGGCAACCATGCCTTGGTTTATCTCACAGCTTATCAAAGCAAGAGGCGTATGCCTTTCAAAAAAAGTACTAACGACTACTTGTAGATTTCAATAAAATGGAAAAAATCCCACTACACAGGCTACAGGAGTTAGGATTTCTCTACTTCACTGTAGTAATTCAGTTATGACAAGCTAAAAAGTTGAGTCCCAAACACACAGCACTGTTATAGAGCTTCACGCCCTAGTAACACATTCAAATGCCATACATCTATTTTTGGAACAAAAATCGTAACTTGGCTTCTGCTTCCTCCTACCCCTCCAACGAAAATTATGCTGTAAACAAAAGATTTCTTTTTATAGTTTTACCAGATAAGAGAATCACACAGATTATTATGAATGTCTCATTTCTGTGGCATTCACTACACTACCTCCAAGTAGCAAAGAGACTTTATTGTGCTAGACACCACACAAAGTCACAGATGTTACACACAAAGAAGGGCCTGGATAGGCAAGTACAGTTTGCATGTAGAGACCATCACTTTTCCAGGAGTCCTTCAACTGGCAAAACCAGGAAAAAAGTGGATGGGAGTGGGACAGGAAAACAATGATAGTCTGATTAAGGGTGTGGAGGGGGGGGAAAGGGTTCCGGCCATAGATTGGACGATACAATGGTTGAGAGTCAGAAGCTTCCCTTCTCAGGTAACATCTGGCACTGGAGGTTTTTCCTCTTTTCTAGAAGAGCCAGTAGTCAGCTGGGGGAAAGGGCACATGGTCAGCCATAACTGCAAGAGTTACAAAGTGTGCTACCAAGAACCAATACGTTCTTCTGTGCAATCCACCCAGTTAGCCAAGCCCATGACTCATGAATAGGACTGCCTAGACCTTTAACAAGTCACAAAAGCTCTTGCAACACACAGGTGAGCACAGAATTAACATCATCTTGCCTGAAGTTCGTAATTGCATTTCTCCATCCAAAAAATTTTGCTTGTTGGCTTTGCCTCTTTCTAGGTTAAATATCTATTCTAGGAAAAATACCAAGAGCCTGTCTCATGAATGTTTCTAAACTGCACCTATTTCTCAGTCACTCACCAGAGTGGTCTCAAGTCTTTCAACAGACTGAAACAGAAATTTTGCTGAGAGACTTCACTCTTTATAGAGATGCAGAGGTGTACACAACACCTACCCCATTACTTCTTTGGCTTGAGTTCAAAGGGGTATTTAAAGATCATCTAGACTAACCATCCTTCCATGGGCAGGGATGTCTCTCACTACATCAGGTTATTCTAAGCTCCTTCCAATCTGAACGTGGACACTTTCAACAATGGAGAATCCACAACTTCTCTAGGCAACCTGTTCCACTGACTCAGTCCCCTCATCGTAAAATAATTTCTTGTGTCCAGTCTAAATCTACCCTATCAACCCCCTATTTCTTACATTCAAAACCAGAACTCCATCGGTGAAGTTCCAGTACCGATTGCAAGAGCATCCTGTAGCCCGATGTCCATCATCTGTTTTCCAGTGCTGCAGGACAAGAAATAATCAGTTTTACTTGCAGCAGAGAAGTTTCAGATTGGACAATCCATTCAACTGTAAGAGCAGATAATAGGCAACTCTGAAAGGTCAAGAGCTTCCGTCCACTGGAACACTTTCAGGAAGAGTAAAACAGTTCTATACGGGTCTTAAAAGGAATACTCCCACAAGGCAAGTACAGGGACCATCTGACTGCTAAGTCTCATCTGTCTTTCTATGCTAAAGGTACTGACTGCAGTGCACAGGGGAAGTTTGAGCTTAGTTCCATCAGCAAAAGGGACTCTCAACTCATGCTAAATCCTTGATGCTCCAGGAATGAAAAGTCATCAACAGCAAGAAACAAGACATGAACTTCACAGGATTTCACAGCAAGAGCTGAACATACACATTACTGAACAGGGGAGCAGACAGGTACAGACTCAGGGTTTGAGAGATTACCATGCACACAGGTGAAAGTAAAAGCATGTCAAAGATCAGAATGTCATTCAGCCGGTAACTACCCTTCAGGAAAGAAAGCAGGGGTAATTAAAATCAAAGTCTTGTATTCATCTACTTCCATTATTTCTGCCACTTGTTTAGGGAATGGCAGAATTAGAAATGCATTTCCCTCAGCATGCACAGTATAGATAGGTATGCCAAGCTTTGCTTTCCAAGGTGATACACTATCACAACATTGAAAATTATGCAACAAAACACTACTGAAGACATCTCATAGGCTTTTAAAAAACCCTGTCAACTAGATATTTCTTTTATATATCACAGAATCACTTGTTTAGTATTTTCAAAACTGTTTAGTTTTTAGTCTAAACACTACATTAGGACAGGAAAAAAATGCAGATAATAGCACGATATCTTGAAAAAAATCAAGACTAAAATCCAGTCAGAAAAGTCCAGAAAAGGATATTCACCCCACTGCGGAAAAAAACCCCAAACAAACAACAACCCATAAATATCAGTTCTTTCTACATTCCCAAACCACCTGAAGACCTCTAAAGAATGCTCAGTTCCCTGAGCACTGAAATGCAGCACTGCTTTGCAGGAACACAGGTAGTTATTAAACCTCACTAATCATTTAAAGGGGGAGGGAACTCAAGTCTGGTACCATTCTGTTGTCAGAGCTCTGGAGTCTTAATTTGTATTATAATAACACCTGCACTGTGCTAGCCCATATTTAAACATCCCCAGTGGAGGATACCAGTTGCCCCATGGTTGTGACTTCAAACTGTAATACAGCAGGGACCTGTGAACACTCATCCTGGCTTATCACCCAACTCAGGAGCCTCCTTCTATGCCAGTAGGGACCACGTCAAATCTGTACTGTCCACAGTTCAGTTTCATGGTTTGTAACATGAAGAAACGCAGCTCCAAAGCAGCGATTTCATGGTTTAAATCCAAGATTGGGCAATTAGCAAACAAAAGCTATACTGTGAGAAAATACATCATGCATAAACACAGTCTCTCCCTCTCTAAACATAGGAAGTTATTCACAAGACGGAGGGGGGTGGTGGGAAACAACTAGCCACAGCTTCTAGAGACCTTTCATCCCATGCCACATTAAAAAAGTTGGACATTAAGTAGTCTTCCAGAGGAAGCATTTAGTTCCACATTCTTCCCTGCAGGTCTGAACAAGTTTGCAAGCCTGAATAGCAGATTTCTCCTCAGAGACTCATCAATACCGCCTTTCATCCACTCAGTCATTAAGTGGCCACTGTACATTCTCAACAGCTATTTTCTAAACCCACAATATTTCAGCTGGATCAAAATGAAGATAATTAAAATATCAGGAGGCAGTCATTCAAGTTAATACCCACACAGGACAGCCTCAAGCCAACAGCCCTGTGTTGGCAATGTCAGCAGCACCTCTGGGGTCTCATCACTTCTTCCCAAGCAAGCAGAAACTGCAATTTCGGAGCATTCACTCAACACAATCTCCATCACACAAGCAGTCATAACAATCTCCAGAACCCAAAGTACTGACAAGTGTTTCAGCTGACCACAAAAGTATCTCACTGGGAAAAAGCAGCCAGGTACCCAAGTTTTTATTGTTTAAAGAAGTTTGCCTGCTGACAGACAGTAAAGTGCAACGAGACCTGTTGTAGGCTACTTTCTCTCCATTTCACTCATGAGAAGACAAATAATCCCTTTCAAGCTCCAAAACAGATACTTGGTTTGCTCATGAGCAATGAGCATCCAAGAGGTTTGCTCATGGATGGTTTCGTTAAGAGGCATCTCATCACAAACAGTTCTATTAACAAAAAATCCCACACCACAAGGCCATAAAGCACATATGTGACTTTCGTGGCAAAAAGGAAAAAAGTCTATCTCATGCTCAGAGGAGAAGCACAGTGGCAGTGGAAAACAAAAATGGGAACAAATCTGAACCTTTCTGTACCATGAACCAAATCTCTCTAGTTACACACTCATCAGTAGCATTGCACACACCAACACAAGTTCATTCCTGCAAGACTGATTTGTTAAAGGATGTCAGCACTCCAGCTACCATTCTAGAATTAAAATCAACTACACATCATCATGGCTGTTGACCAGAAGAGTGAAAAATACAGAGCTCAAACTCAACCCCACAAGACAGAAAAATTCTTCATGATCAATCAGCTTATGGTTAAGATGCTGCAGTCAGACTTCTTCACTAAAATCTGCGATGTCCTGTAGTTTCACCTACAAGATGAGAGTTCAAGACACTTGAGTTGTGTTGAGACATTTGCAATGTCATCTCTTCTGCCTGAAAATACTGAGTTATTGCAGAGGGTGACCAACAATACATCTTAATCAGTAAAAATTAAGTGGAACGTATGTGAAGATAGAAACTACTGGG
Organism: Sclerurus mexicanus; assembly: GCA_013396755.1. Lineage (NCBI taxonomy): Eukaryota > Metazoa > Chordata > Aves > Passeriformes > Furnariidae > Sclerurus > Sclerurus mexicanus. The sequence continues at coordinate 1,010,206 of VWZF01004536.1, read as the reverse complement.
AGCTTAAAAAACATCCCCTCATTAACTCCATGCTCTAGATGCACCCAATTCCTTCCTGTCCTAGGGGAAGGGAGTAGAAGTCACTAAACGTGCAGCCATAGTTTGCCTTTCTGTAAAATGGGAACCATTCTTTGGCGCTAAGTCACACAGAGAACACTTTGAAGATGAAAGCTGTCATGGTCTTAACCACAGAGCCACCAGACATTTTGTCTCCAATCCTCCCAAACATCTCAGCGTCCAAGCTATCTCACAGGCCAGCAGGAAGAAGTCAATCAGTGTCCTCAAAAGTCAGCACAGAACCCAGCAAACAGAGCAGTGCTTGGCACCTTACAGTATCAAGGCAGACATAATTTTCAAATTGAAAACATACACTTGAAGAGGGAAATGCATTTTTGTATGTAGCCTAAAGAGGCTACTCTACTCTAATGAGTAGCCTCTTTATGGTACTAACTCAGACCTCTCTGTACTCACCTTTGCACATTCTGAAGTAGACCAAAAAGCCCTTTTAGATACAGTTCCTATTCTGTTCTCTGCCATGTACTACTTTCTGCTGATCTTCAAGATCACGCTGTCTCGGGGTAGACCATGAACCTTAAAAATGTTATTCAGAAGCTGAAAACACACCAGCTGCTAAGCAGAAGATGCAGTTTGCAAATTCACAATACTCCATCAACTGTTTCCACTTCTGTACTTTGAAAAAAATCACGGTAAAAAATCTGAGCTTTTTTAGGTATTTTATAACAGAGATTTTGGTACAGCTCACGTGCACTCAGGACTGAGGAAGGAAGCAGCAAACTCTACCAAATATCACCCTCTGTTAAGTATTAACCAGGACCAAGACTGTAATTACACAGACTTCTTGTCCTCCAACATTTGTTCAGTCAATTGTGTTTCATGCAGTACTGCACAACTCCTTCCACACTTACAATCTCGCAAGTCCTATTGTGCAGATCTTGGTGTCCTGCCAGGTCCAGAAGGAGTACTCTTAAAAGACATTAAAAATCTTTGCTCTGGGTATGTCACAAAATAAGGCAGCCTCATACATGCAGCAAATGTTCAGCAGTTGTATAAATTGTTAACACTCACACAAGAGTATTTGGATCAGGAAAGCATGTGTCCCTAAAAAATAAACTACTTGTGAGTAAGTATGTTCCCAGCTATGCCTACTTGTTTGAACCCCAGTGTTTACGTAGGCACGCAATGGCTCTCTTCCTGCACCATCTTTCAGCCTCCACTGTATGTCAATCCCTCCTCCTCCAAGATGTTTACAGAAAGATACTGCAGCTGCTTAGAAAAGGCAAGGAATTTCAGTGTATGCAAACCAACTGTCTGGGCAAGCAGGTTGTTGGGAGGCAGTGGGGGTAAGAAATCAGTGCAGCCAGCTATGCTCTAAATGCCTTCAAGGAAAGAAAAAAATGGGAACCAAAGCTGCAAATGAACTCCTTTCACACTTTTTGGGGAAGATGTGTGGATTTGCTAGGTTTGAAATAGATAGTCGTCCTAAAGAACATCATGTAAGGGACATGCCAGGGCAACACAGCACATGTGGGAAAGGGAGGACAGAGATGCCCTTTCTACTCCAAGCCTGTACCTGTCTACTGCACATGGAATCACAGAATCATCTGGGTCGGAAGGGACCTTACCGTTGTCTGGTTCCAACTCCCCTGACATGGGCAGGGACACCTTCCACTAGGCCAGGTTGCTCAGGGCTCCATCCAACCTGACCTTGGAACACTTCCAGGGATGGGCATTCACAGCTTCTCTGGACAACCTGCTCAGTCTCTCACCACATTCACAGCAAAAAAATTTGTCACATCTAACCTAATCCTGCCCTCTTTCAATTTCAAGCTGTTCCCACTCGTCCTGTCACTGCATGTCCTTGTCAGAAGTCCCCCTCCAGCTCTTCTGTAGACCCCTCTAGGTACAGAAGGTGCATTAAGGTCTCCTCGATTCACACAGTCCCATCTCTCACGCCTGTCCGGGTCCCTCTGGATGGCATTGCTCCCCTGCAGCACACAGCTGGGTGTTGTCACCAAGCATGCTGAGGGTGAACTCGATCCCACTGTCTGCGCTGCCTACAAGGGTAAACAGCGCTGGTCCCAACACACAACACAGGTGTTTTTCCTTACCACAGCAATCACCCTTAACAGCTGGTTTGAAACTAGGCCTTAAAATCATTCAACTGAACATTCCTAATCTTCACAGAGATCTCAAGATTCAAATAAAGCACAGCTGTGGAAGAGCTGTCATACTACGACATGTCACGGTAAAATAAATTTGCCCAGGTTCTCTGGTACAAGTGTGCTGTGCCTTGGATTAACACAAATGCTGAAGACTTACAGCTGTACTCGGTGTAGTAACCGTCTCAGCATTTCTATTTGTTCCATCAAACCTTTTTTCCACTCAGTTTATATTATTGGTGTGAATAGCACAAGGCCATCCCTCCCAAGCAATCACGGCTACTTAACAAACAACTCAATCCTTGATGTGGCCACCCCCTAGTCCCAACACCCAGAAAAAGCAAGATTAAAATGCTGCTTCTCACAGGTCACTTCCTAACGGGAGATAAGAGGCTGCAAAAACACACATTTCTCATGCCCACATGTTCATGTCTCTCCCTTCTGCTTTGACCAAGAGCTTTGTATGGCTGAAAGCAAAGGTGCACCACTGCCTCATCCACAAGTCCCAGCAGCAGCAATGAAGTAAATGGTTCATCTACACTATAATATTTAGAGGTTACTACCAGAAGTAAGAGGTTGATTTTATTGCATTTGCAGCTAAACAACTATAAATAAAGCACATACGCATAAAATAATTTCTGAAATTTTCCAAAAACTCATCTCTCTTCTGGGAACCTTGTTTTTTTCACTAACATGACAACAATACCTGCACATCACTCACATGCAGGGAGATAAATGAGACTAACTGGTAATCCAAACCTGACCCATAAAAATTTAGCAAATCCTCCCACTTGGTATAAATGGAGTCACAGAAAACCTGTGTTCATCCAATTGCTCATTACTCATCTTCCTCCCATGCCCACCCCACAGATGTCAGGTGCTGTACCTATTACCGCAAGCCCTTTCTCTGTCAAAACACATGCTACCAGAAGAGGCAAGACAAATGAAGAACACGAAGAACACGCTAAAAGCCAAAGAAACACCATCAAGCAAACTACAAGCACTGCCAATTTCAACATTTTCAGAGGTGGTGGGTTTTTTCTTCAGGATAACAGAGAACAATGTGATTAAAAGGAATGTAAAATCAACTCAGAAGGAAAAACAGCATTAAAGAAAATCTGCTCTGCATGAGAAGACAAGTTCTTTTAAAACCCATCTGTAACAGGCCCTCCCAAAAACTGTCTGCACTGATTTGCTTTGCACTAAAAGAAATACTGAAATTAACAGCACATTGCAGCATCTCATTTCTCAATTGCCAGAAATGAGTTACAAACCAGCCAGATGAAATACTCCCTTCACACAGGGAGCTACAGAAAATAAGCTGCATTCAGAGAGAAACCGCACAGTGTTTGCATGCAGCACACAGAACTACTCCTTTGAGGGGACATGCACATTTTGTTTTTGCTTTTATAAACTTTGATTGCATTGAAAAAGATCTTGCATAACAGTATAACAAATGCTAAGTGCCACGCACTCAGTGATGTATCATAGGAAACACCACGGCTGTGACAATGGATCAAAACTTAAGGATGGGATGGGCAGACATTTTCCCACCTTTATGATTCTTTAGTCTGATCCTGAAATCTCAAAGCATCAAAATCCAATTCTAGAGGACAACGGCCAAGTACAATTCCCACTGTGGACTTTCCACAAACAACCCTGTCATCATGTACATCACCATACCACTCAACAAATGTGGCTCTTGTTTTGCATGGAAAAAATGGACTTCCCTTGTCAGGGGACTGAAGTTCCAGATGTGCTGTTCAGTCTGGAGGAGACTGAGGGGAGACCTCGCTGCCGTCTACAACTTCCTCATGAGAAGAAGAGAAGCAGACACCAATCTCTTTCTTTCTGGTGACCAGTGATAGGACCTGAGGGAATGGCCTGAAGTGATGTCAGGGGAGGTTTAGGCTGGATATCAGAAAAGGTTCATTCCCCAGAAGGTGGTTGGGTGCTGGAACAGCTCCCCAGAGCAGTGGTCAGAGCACCAAGCCTGACAGAGTTCAAGAAGTGTTCGGATGATACTCTCAGGTACACGGTCTGACTTTTGAGGATGATCTGTGCAGGGTTAAGGGTTGGACTTAATGATCCTTGTGAGTCCATTCCAACTCAGAATATTCTCTGATTTTGTGATGTACAATAATGTACTGTATAAATCGGATGTTTATTAACTGTTCCTATATTTACTCAAAAATATGATTTCTCTAACTCCGTTTTAAAACAGGTTATTTTGTATCATGTTTTATTGAGTATTAGCTACAAAAATATTTTTGGTAGAAGGTGGAGAGAAATCTAGGGTTTCTGGAGAAAACATTAAAAACAGTTCAAGAGACCTCAGCCACTCAGAGATAATCCTGCTATCAAAAAATGTGATGTGTTAGTCACACTGACATGTATCACCCATATTAAGTATCAAAGTTAAGACAGTATACAGAGACAAATGGAAACAAACCCATTGCTCAGAATTATAATTCCAGTTTCTGTAACCTTGTCAAAATCAGGCAGAGATGAAAATTAACTACAGGTACACCTGAGTTAGTTCTGTGTTACTGTGAACAAAGAGAAAAATCAGTCCACGTGTGCTGTGCCTTCATCACCTCAGCTGCAGCACCCATCTGCATCCACTGGCAAGACTTCAGAGTAATTTACGCTCTTGATTAACCTTACCATCTTTACAACAAAGTTTGAGGCAGAGCAATACATATGATAAAAGAACCTGTGAACTATTTAGTTAAAAAAGGCAGATGCTGCAGCAAATCCCTCAGCACTGCAGGGCATGCGGGGCCTTGATCACAGCCTGCGATGAGGAATCAGCACAGATAGTGCACTTGAGTATGTGTGGGCAGACCCCTACGCATCATCTCCAAGATCCTGCCAGAAGCCTGCCCACGCAGACCTGACTACGTGAAACAGCACTTAAAATGCTAATTTTCACTTTACTACTAAAGGCATGGTTAGTTGAAAGGTCCTGGTTAGCTATCAAAAAATAGCCACTTTTCCTTAGAAAATGTCACGTTCCTTTGTGCACAATTCACAAAGAATCCTGGTGCATCTCATCAGCAGTACGGCATCAGCTGCATCAAACCAAACTACAGGTAAAAATTCTTTGTTCTATTCTACTCCTGCTAAATAACAAGCAGATTTTTCATAACCATAACAACCACCATGCTGCTAAAGATCTGCTGCGATTCCTTCCAAACCTCCACCCCTCAGTAATTGCCAGTTCACAAAACAGGTTCCACTACTACGGAGCATTAAGAAAAAAATATTCACACCTGTGCCCATCTCCATAAGCTCATGTCAACATGTTTCTGATGAGCAGCATTCCCATGCAAGCAGCAATGTATGGAAGAAAAAATAAATCCACACAACAAAGACCCATTGGCTTAAGAGCAAGAAAAATCAAATGCATCACTCATGGAAAGGAGAGAATAAACATACTCAGTGTCCCTCTGTGATGAAACCCCAAACCACACTTCATCTGGAACAGAACATCCTCCTGCATGTTCCCTGCACAGCCCACAAAAATGATTCCAGGATTTGTGATCATTTCCTGCTTTTTGCGGGGTTTATTTTAAATTGCAGTCATTATTAAAATCCAAGGGGGTTGAGAGCTCCAGGGCCACAACAACCAGATACACACACACTCCCTCTCCTCTCTGCAATCTGCCCGCTCTTCATTACCTGTCTCCTCAGTAGCTCAGCTGAGAGGACAGTGCACATGAACCTCCCCAAAAAAATAACCTCTAGTGCGAACAGCTCCTCCATCCCCACAAAAAGCCACATGGGAAGCCACCCAGCTCCGCCAGGCTCCCTCCCGGAGCAGCCCCCGTGCTCCTCCAACACCGCCCGGCAGCTCCTTGTCCCGCAGCCCTCCCTGCCCACCGGGGATCGAACACCCGGGGAAACCCGGTGCCCCCGGCCGGCAGAGCCACCCCGCGCTCGGCTTGGCCCCGCACCGCACGGACCCGGGGTGTGGAGGGACCCCGCAGACGGGCTGCCGTGCCCGAGCGCTGCCGCATTCTGCAGCGGGGCGGACAGCACACAGCGGCGCTCCCACGCTGCTCACCCCGCGGCAGAGCGGCGGGGGCACCGCGCAGCCCACGGGGACCCGCAGAGGGGCCCCCGGCCGCCCGGGCTGGGTGGGGAGCGCCCTCGCACAGGGACCCTCCGGCAGCGGGGACCGGGCTCGTGCGGACGGTGCCGAGGAGCGCGCTCCGGCTCCGCGCACAGGGAAGCCAGTGCTACCTCCCCGGGCACGCTCCAAAACGCGGAGCCCGGTGCGAGGCAGCCGCCTGCGGGTCCGAGCAGGAGGGG
>VWZF01004536.1:870520-1003043 GCA_013396755.1 Sclerurus mexicanus | reverse complement strand
CGGTGCGGGACGCTGGGCACGGCGGTGCGGGACGCTGGGCACGGCGGTGCGGGACGCTGGGCAGGGCGGTGCGGGACGCTGGGCAGGGCGGTGCGGGACACTGGGCAGGGCGGTGCGGGACGCTGGGCAGGGCGGTGCGGGACGCTGGGCACACCGCCTGCTCGAGGCCCCCGTGGGCAGGGGCAGCGGGGGCAGGCCGAGGCCCCGGGGCACGGGCTGCTCCGCCGCTCGGTCCGGCGGGACCGGCCGTGGAACCGGGGCGTGTGTGCGGGACAGCCAGACCCGGAGCGGGTGCGGGGGGTCCGTCCTCCCACGGGACACCCCACCGGGAGGGAGGTTTGGGACACCGGCCCGAGCAGAGCCGCAGGGTGTGCCGGCGCGTTCTGGCTCCCCTGGGCCGGTGCGCCGGGCCAGGCTGGGCGGGCTGTGCCCCTGCTCGGGGAGCAGGCACCGCTGGCTCTGCCCGGGCCATCCTTGTGGGAGCCCTGCAGGGCCCTGGCGCCCAGCACACGCCCCCGGTGCCGCGATGACACCTGCCCGCCGCGGGCAGAGCCGCGGGCCCCCGTGGCGGGGCCCCCGGCACACGGACACGGACACAGCCAGCCATCCCGCTGGATTTGCTTCCCCGGCCTCTGGGATGGCCCTGGCTTCAGGGCAAACAGCGCCTGTGGCTAACCTCCTTCCTGGGAGTGAGCACCTTCCAGGGTAAAAGGGTCCAGAGCGCATGATGCACATGGGAGAGGAGAGTGAAAAAATCTCCTAATATAAAGAAAAGCTGTTGTTTAAGGACTGCATGAATGCTTGAGTTAATGAACCAGGGCTGCCTTCTCTGTAGCAAGCAACAAGTCTTCACGCGGTGATGAGAGACCATGCAGGTGTACAACAGAAAAATGAAGTAATAATTTCAAGCCTCAAGAAATTATAACAGGTAAATTGGGCACACAATGTAAAATAATGGGGCTTACCTTGCAAATTTGAAAGGAGAAACCATCCATGTCACTGATGATGAGTAACTTGCTAAACCACTGTAGCTCAAGTGTACCAGGTCACAGCCTAGAGAGACCTTATCAAAACTATCCAGGTGGAATATCTTTCTGTCAGAAGGTGCTAGGTCACGAAAAATGGAGACATGATGATTTCAACAAACTTATATTCAATTAAAATGCAAACAGGAAAGTATTTGTTCTTTCCAGTATTTTCTATTTCAAGTCTACTTTGTTAAATTTTCATTGTCTATGTCACTTAGACTAAAGATTGTGTTAATTTTGTCGTTTAAAATTCATGTTTGTTTGTAGCCTAACAGCTAAAAATAAAGCCAGGGTATACAGCCTGAAGGCACCAAAATAGGGTCTTGATAATGGAATTATTTTTTTTCTCTTGCATTGAAGGACATTCCAGACTTTTAATTTTATTCTGCCTTTTAGTGACTTCTAAGGATTGAATTTTAAGGGTGACAATTCAGCTTCAACCAGCTGTAGAGTGAGAATTAACGTTTTTCTTTAAAGACCTGAGTCCAAATGGTTGTTTAAAGTGCAAGTAAGAAGTAGTTGGGTGATGTTGTGGTAATGTCGGGTTACCATCTGTCACATTATTTCTGGGATCTGCTTGATTGATTCCTAGCAAATCACTTCCTGCAAGCATTATTTGCAAAACTTTATTATGGGCAAAGGCTATTTCTGTGTTCTGAGCCATCGTTACCGGGGAGCATTTCATTACCAAGTGATGACATTCTGTAAAATATCCTGATTCATGGGCAAATGCCAGCACCACTTCTTGACAATGAGAGCATCTTACTTGGTAGCCCCCAACAGATGTCAACCTTAAAGTTTGTCAACGGTGCAATAGTAGCCCATGTTCCGACATCCCTCAACACGTTGGGTGCTCTGCTGATAAAAAGTCTATTCCACTGAAACTCCAAGTAGGTTTATGGTTAAGAAAGAATTTCCCCAGAGATAAATGGGCGGGTTGAGCAATGACTTGGTCACTTTGTCTGTCCTGGATTGTTCCTGCTGCTCCCCCCACGCTGAGCACCAAGGCACAAAGTACAGACAGAGTGAAGCAGGACACAAATCCATGAGGGTCAGAAGTCCACAGCGTGTTCCCAGATCTGCAGGCAGATGTGCCTCATGACCAGAACGTATCCGTTCACTTTTCTGTGCCTTGCTTTCTCCTTCTGTAAAATGAAAATCCCAATTTTAAAAAGCATTCCTAGTGTTTCTGCACCAAGCACAAGTGTGAAATGTCATTGCAATCAGAACAAATATATCCTCTGTCAATGTGCTGTAAAAGGTTTAACTGTGGTGCTTATTTAGGTCCTGATCTTATAAGGATTTAAGCCCACTTATGAATGTGAGTAGCCCCGTGGAAGACTAGATTACACATGCACTTAAGTGTTATCAGATTGAAGTCATAGAACAACAATCACAAAAGGTACTTAATCACCTTTAAATTACAGTGTTCCTAATTTAGCTAATGTTATTCCCCAAGGAAAAATTGCCTCATCTAGCATACAATCAAGAAAGAATCAAGGGCTGTTCCTTCAAGTGGTTGACAGTTCAAAAAGAGATATGATTTTAAAAGAATAGGTTGCTAAAGGGTGAACTATTTAATTGAATTATCTCTTTAAGAAGTTGATGCAAATTAATATTATAATACTTCATTATATTGCTACAGAATTTTTCATCCTCGAGCCTTCATAAACTGTATTAATAAATTTGAGAAGCAAATGAATACTTTTTTTTTATGAAACCAGTATTCTGTCTCCATTTGAAGCTTTCTAATAATGATTTATATTTTCAAAGATGATGGTGTTTTCCTCTTTATTAACTGAGAAAAAAGACCTCAAGAGCTTCCAAGAGATGGAGTCCCTGACATGATTTGCTCCAGTCCTCAGGGTGCTTACAGGGTACAATCCTGCTCTGTCCATGAAAGCAGATGAGCTCACTTTGCAATGCCTAACTGGATGGAGAGGTGCAATAGCAGGCAACAAAGCCAGAAAGATGACAAAAGGAATTGATGAAAAATGGAGCAAACACAGCAGAATCCATTTGAGACAGCTGTCCCAACAGCATTACAAGTATTAATAGTGACCCCTCCCTATGACTAGTGAAAAAATTGTATTATACTGTTAAGTGGCTATACACAGAGGTGGGGACCTGACAAAGGAGAATTCCCTTTTTCTTATGAGTGTGTGTTTACAGTATGTGGTTTCAGAACAGGAGAATTAACAATGTTGTGCTTCTCCAGCTTTATCCATTTCTATGTCCCAAATTGTTTTTAAATTACCAACTAGCATTGCTGTAGTGAGGGTACCTTTGCAATCGTTTCTGCTTGCTGCTTGCTGGCAAAATAACAGCTCTTATTGCTTTACCAGGATTGATTTCCATAGAACAGCTCCATCTAAAGCCTACCTACAGGCAACAACTCTGCAGTAAAATATCAATGCGGTCTCATTTTCGGCTTTTCTCAGAAGGAAAAAAAAAGCATTTTCAGCAAAGTTCAACATGGGATGTAATTTATTCAGGGCACATAGAGGACAAGATGCTTATTTTTAAGTGACTAAAGGAGTCTTCCACTTCCCCTCTCACCAACAAATAGGGAAAAGAAGTCCTGCCCCAGGTATCTCTGTGCACAAGGCACAAAATCTGAGACACGGGGTCTGTGTGTTATATCAAGGGTGCAGAGGGGCCACATTTTAGAGTAGTGGCAAGGTGAAATGTTCATGCTCACATGTGCCATCTTAGGCTGGTGGATTCACTACAGGAACTGATGTCTATCACCTCCTTCCAAGCAACATTCCTGTCATTGCTCTTAAAACTCTTCCATGATCAACCTCAGCAAATGGCCAAGGGGGTTCCATGGCCAAGGTTATTTGGTGCTTTCATCCCATGCAGGCCTGCAGTGGCAGTGACAGTGTATTTCCACACTCACTGCTCAGCCACAGCCTCCTTCTTGTGCCATCCCTGCCACCAGCACCGGAGCTCAGGCAGCCACACAATGGCTCACACAGGGACTTGATTTGGCTGAAAACTAAGCCTACGAGATTATTTTGGCCCAGAAGAGGACCCTGACTCTTTGTGTTTCAAAGAAGGGGCAGCTTGTATAGCCATTCCCATGCTCATTCCCCAGTAGATGCCTTCTTGTTTCTCATTTACAGCCAATACAAGTTTAGAAACAGAACTGTAGGTCTGAACCCTCATTCAATCTGTCTTCATCACCTTATATCAGGTTCTGGTGTGGACACATTTACTCCACAAAACCAGGCCTTGCTTTCGCATTTTAAAGCTGTTCAGCTGATGCATTTTGAAGTCATGCCCTAAATTAACTTGAATAAACTTTCCTGAATGCATCTGTGTAGTCAAGCAGTAGAGTGAAAAAAGAAAATCAGGTTATACTTGCAGTTACATACATGCTTAAATGCTCAGAGGAAATAAAGACTATGATAGGTGTCACTTTTGCAAATAACTCATGTTCCCATCTTTAGAGCAACATTAACTTTGACTTCAGTATAATTACACATATGTATCAAAGTTGCCTCTTGGGCTCTATCTCTAGCGCATGTATTAGTCCAAGTCTTTGTCACCCATTTTTCCCTTTAGGTGTTACATAAAATGAATCTGAGCTCTTTTGTAGTTCCCATTAAGCAATAATTTTTAGTAAATCACTGTTCCTGAAGTCTCTGAGATCCGTATTTATTGGTACATGCAGAACTCTGTGTTGAACCACCTCAGGACATGGTCATATGAAACATAATGCAACACTCTCTCCTGTAAAAGAAAACATTACTTTTTGCCAGTTCATAAATCCAGCTTTTAAAACAAGGATTACATTCACAAAGAAATGGTTTAGAAAAAAAACATATTTCAATGGGCAGACTTCCAGCTCTGTGTAAGTGTGGAATAGTCAGGCTCTTTTTTCCCCCCCATCTCTTTAGTTATGTTTAGTTCTTGAAATCCTGATGAAAGCAACTTGGACACTCTTTTCCAGACCTTGACACCTGGGATGTCAGTAAGGAGAGACTGTTAGGTAGAAGGTATCTGCTGTGAGTCCAGGTTAAAATTCTGCTTGCCAGTTCTACTCCATGTCACTCCATGTGACTCTTGCACTTTTTTCAGATTGTAGACCTGTTACACTGAAAAACTCTCTGTCCATCAGTAGATCCTGCATAGGCATATACTCACAAGGGGCTAGCAGAAAATAAGAGCGCAGGAAGGACCTTCTGTAATCTCTCTCCATGTCCAGAAAGCATTTTGAGGACATCAGATCATGCTGAGAGCCTGCTAGTGTACAGTTCCTTAAAAAAAAACAACAACAAACAAACAAAAAAACCCCAGAAGAATTAGAAACAAGGGGAACCCTTGCAGTGAATCAGAGAAGATGGACAAAAAGAAAAATCTAGTCTACTGATCTAAATAATACAAGCAGACTAGCACGTACTGGAATTTGGGACTAAAACCAAAGAGAGCTGACATGAGGACATACTGCAGGGAGGGACAAGCACAGCCATGAATGGTGCCATTGTGTGACTATTTTAATTAATTTTTGTAATGAAACCAAAGCTCTAATTTACCACATCCCAAAAGTAAATAGAAAAGGTTATGACCTTAATTTCAGAGGTGGGGAAGGAAAACCTAATTGCTAAGTAGTCATCTATCACTCGTTACTGCAATTGGATAGATACAGTTGGTGTGTTACTATGAATAGTTCAGATTCAACAGTCAAAATAGTGGGTAATGACAGTTTTGTTCCCTTTTCCTTTCATCTTTCTTGCACGCCTTTGATTAGTAACATTTTGTACCAGTTTTATCATGTGGATTGCAATACTCTCTACTCCATAAGACTCTGAGTAAACCTGTTGGGGCACATAATAGCCTTTATTTTTGTCTTCTTAGTAAGCAGATGTGTGAAGCTTCAGCAGGATGCAAAGCATAGAGAGATTACAGAAGGTCCTTCCTGCGCTCTTATTTTCTGCTAGCCCCTTGTGAGTATATGCCTATGCAGGATCTACTGATGGACAGAGAGTTTTTCAGTGTAACAGGTCTACAATCTGAAAAAAGTGCAAGAGTCACATCTGTTTCTAACCACGGCCACTAAATAAATAAAATTAAATGTGCATTATATGCCGTTCAAAACACATCTCTATTTGCATCACTCAGACTGTGCACAACCATCCCTGCACTTTTTATGGAGTTATCTCTATGGACCAAGAGAAAAGTGCGTGGACAGATCTGAGACTGATGAGAATCCTCATGCCTTGTCAAATGCTGTACTTCTATATAGGCCCACATAAAAAGAGTGCAATACTATTCACTCACTAAATTAAGTGTTTTCTACCTCGAATCTTTTTGCCCTTTGCCCTATAATGCCATTTTGAAGAGGAAGTTATCCAGCATCAGAACATGAAGGATTTAAGCAGAAATGTTCATAATAAAAAATGCTGTTCTAGCAAGTTCTGCTGTGGCAGAAACAAAGGAATGATTTGCATTAGGCTGACTAGTTCAGACAAAGCATACCAGTATTCGGGTAAATATTATTAGATAAACATCTATAATGTGATAGCTGTCATCCAAAATACCTGTAATAATAGTTCCTGCCTCAAAATCCTTGTGTCCACCCTCCTTTCTCAGCATATGCAGAAGCGGCTGCCTTTTTCTAGAAACATGAACATTTATTCTGGCACTGTCCTTTTCTAATATTCCTACTGAAAATTGGGCACTTCCTCTATAGTATGTCTTTAAGTCTTCAGTGGCAAGGTAGGTTAGTTAGCTGGTTGGCATCACAGTTTACAAGTTTGGCTCCTGAGCACAAAATTTGATGTATTCTTCTTCCAGGAATCAAGATCGTCAGGAAAATTCTCCTGGTGCTTTCAACAACTGAGGATAAACCTTGTGAATGACTCTCTAAACTTCTGTTAGTACAGGGGAATCTTTCCAGTTCTGTGGAATCAAATCAAGAGTGGACTGTCTTTTTTTGAAGGATGTGTTTTAATAAAACAAAAATCAGCACAAACTCTGATGGCCTCTGCTACCCGACAGGATGATCTAACAGTGTCTTGGCTTGGAAGGCTGTGGCTGTGTGAATCAACCTCTAAAGAAGGGTTTAGCACAAATCTTGAGAGACAGCTGCCAGTCTTATTGATGCTCAGGGATGATATATAGGGAGGGCACTGATCTTCTCATGCTCCTGTCCCAGTGGGTTGAGGCACAGAAGCAGAAGGGATATGTATCCCATAATACATGATCTGTGCATGCCCAGTGGGCAGTGTGCTGGTCTCCAAAGCTGTATCACTTCTGAGGGCACTAAGGCTGTCAGCAGAGGTAATGTCTCTCATTAGGCCAAGCAGGATATTTGGAAAAAGTAGCCAAGTGTTTGAGTGCATGAGCTTTTCCTAAAACCTATGTGAAATTCAAAAACCTTCAAAAATAAGTGAGGACATATAAAATATAAAAAATGTGGGTAACATGTGACATTGCTCTCATGCACGAGAAAGCAAAGTGTTGTTCCTTAGAGAAGAGTTTCCACATCAGTTTTAGTTTGAGGGCTGAAAATATCCTCCCTGTATATCTGGGTACTTGGTTGACATCCACATCTTTTGGCCTTTTGTATCTGAATCCCATGGCAACGCTGATTTCCCAGCCTGTGCTCTGCTGAGCGGGGACGGGTGAGCAGAGCCAAAGGGCATTAGTTCCAGCTGATGAAGGCTGTAGCACTGGGTTCCCTCCTGCCAATGCCGCTTGAAAGGGGCAGCTGATTTTACACCCTTCAGTTGCAAAAGGAGCCCTTGGCTCTACTGCCGGTGCTGGCCTTCAGCTCTGTCGATCTCAGTCATCTGCGAAGAATTGCTGCTGCACGCTGACCTAGATACTCCATCAGATCTGCTGCAGTGCTGGCTCGGTGTCGGGGCTGCCATTTCCCTGGTCTCTGCTCTGCCCTATATCCTGCCTTGGAGATTTAAAAAAAATAAAAATAATAAAAGGGACAAATTAACATTAATTAGAATAGCATTTTCCTCCAATGATTTTTCTGGAAAACAAGGTTTCCCAGGGAAATCTGTTGCTTTAATTTTCCCCTTCTGCTCGCCTTCCCTGACATCTCATTATGCTGCTTTAACTCAGAAATCCTGACACATTTTAAACATACACTGTCCTCAAGAGAAGAGAAACGTGTCACCTCCATTCCCTGCTTTCCTTGCTTCTCCACCGTGTGTATGTCAATGGAGAGGAGGGAGCACAATTTATGAGCTAAAGATGGGAGCCCAGAGCAAAGGTAAGCCTGGAGCCCTGACAGCAGCTGCCTGAGATGTTCCTGTCTCACTCCAGTACTGTGTTGTTAACAGGGCACTCAGTGAGGCCACACCTCAAGTTCTGTGTCCAGGTTTGGGCCCCTCAGCTCAAGAAAGACATTGAGGGGCTGGCGCAAGTCCAGTGAAGGGCAGCGGAGCTGAGGAAGGGTGTAGAGAGTAATCCTGTGAGGAGTGGCTGAGGGAGCTGGGGGTGCTTAGCCTGGAGAAAAGGAGGTTCAGGTAAGACCTTATCACTCTCTACAAGTCCCTAAAAGGAGGTTGTACCCAGGTGGGGATTGGCCTTTTCTCCCAAGCAACTAGTGCCAGGACAAGAGGAAATGGCCTCAAGCTGTGCCATAGGGGCTCAGGTTGGACATCAGGAAGAACTTCCCTGAAAGGGTGGTTAAGCATTGGAACAGACTACCCAGGCAGGTGGTAGAGTCACTATCCCTGGAGGTATTCAAGAAATGACTGGACATGGCACTTAGTGCCATGGTCTACTTGTCAAGGTGGTGTTCAATCATAGGCTGGACTTGATGTTGGACGTCTTTTCCAACCTTAACAATTCTGTGATTCTGAGAAGTATGACTGATAATATGAAAGTGTCTTTTTAGCTGCTGATCTCTACTAGAGAGGAAATGAAAAAAAAAGAGAAAAAAGCTGAAAGCAAACCCTTAGCTGCCTCTAAAATTTCACTAGATTCAAATTAGAATGGTAAATCTATTTTTTGCTCTAAAAAATTTCACAGATATAAAGGTAAATCTGGAAACACCCGTAAAGGGGACACCAGCAGAGGATCCCAAAAGGAAAACTTCCTGCTCCTCATTTGCTTTGTGTGACAGCACAAGGCCCATAGAAGACACAGCATCCTGCAGCAGGGTGAAGCACAGTGCTGCACTCCCTTGCCTCCCTTGGTAGTACAAGGAGAAGAGCTGCCTGCAGTGGGTCGAACCTGGTGCATTGCTGACTGCTCTGAATAAAATCCCTGTGGTCTGTTCTGCTCTGAACCATGTGGGGCCACAGACTTGGTTCTCTGCTCCTCCATGCCGCTTTTGTGTGTCCAGAAGTGAATCATTTGGACTAAAATGCCCTTCCCTTGGTTTCCTGTCTTTGTTAGAATGCTGCTGCAGGCTCAGAGGGACTGGCCAACCATGTGAGCTGCACCAGAGCTATGGTGGTGTCTATTTGGTAGGCTGGACAATGTGGTTTTGGCTTGGTGTTTGGCGGGATGAAGCGAACAGTCCCACTAGTCGTTCAGCCATGTATGACAGAAGAGACCATTACTGACAGGTTTTCTTGCAGATTGTTCAGATAACTGGGAAGAAAATACTGCAAGGCAGAGCGATAAACATCATAATTCACTCAGCAGGATTTTTAGGGCAAAGTGAGTAACACAGAAGCAAGGAGAAACAATGCAGCTTTATTCCAAGATAGATAAAAATGCAACTTCGGAGCCTGACAATTTCTTAAAATAAAAAAAATGCGGTAAAGACCATTGTCTTGAGAGGAGTGAGGAATTCCTTGAATTTAGGAGACTTTCTTTTCCCAAAGAAGGGAGAAGCCAAAAGGATATTAGTTCTGACAGTCTTGCCCTATGCTCTTTGGCTGATGCTTTTCTTCTTGAGGTAATAAAAATAACAGTGTTTCTGGAAGTGCTCTTGCCAGTGGAGAGACTGTGACAATGGCTGATCTGGGGAGATGTCAGTCCCATTTTCAATTCAAGCCGCCTCTTTTTCCTCCTTCACTAACCTCTGATTAACCTCTGATCTTTCTTCTACATCCCCAGTCTTGCAAGGGCCAAATTGTCAACCGTACAGTGAAGTCAGAGTGACGAAGGTGGGTGGGAGGAGGGAGTGATGGGAAGATGGGTAGCAACAGGACAGGGTTTTGAGAATTCCCTGAGGAACAAGTGTGTACAAGATGTTTTGCCTTTCTCTGAGGACTTCAGAGCACTTCTGTGCTTAGGGACAGGGCACTTCATCAGAAGAAGACCACTAGCCTTGAAAGCCAGTGCCCCACTGACTTTTGTGAAGATTATCAGGTGACAGAGGACACAACGCCCTAAAAGTCTGGTGCTCCACTACTCTGGGGAAAGGCTTCACATTGCCCTGTGCCACACAGCTATATTTCAGCTGAGCAGAACCAAACTGAGCTGGAACTTGCCCCAGACAAACCAGTTGGATCTTTTGTTTCCATCTTTCCCACAAAGGGCTCCTGAAGCTGGGAACTGTCTTGCCTTCCTTGCCTCTCAGTGCAGATTGCAAAGCCCATCTTCCCCAGGTCGCAAAGGCAGACAGTGTGATGTGACTGGAGATGTACATGTGGAGGCTGTTTTAAGCAGACCCACATGATTTGGCAGTATAGACTACATTTGGGATGTTTTTATTTTTTTGAGAGACAGAGTGTTATTAGAAGCTTTTGTATTCAAATTGTTGAATTAGAGTATTTCACTGAGAAGTGTAAATGGTTTATTTCTGTATACAAAATACACTGCAGAGCACTGCAGTGGCACCAGTGGATTAAAAATAAGGTAATATGAGAAGCCAGCGAGCTGTTCTGTCTGTCACCTGCCAAGAGTTTAACTTTCAGTTGAATTCAGCAACTTTACTCTAAAAGGTACTGAGCTTTCCAAGTAATATAGTAAATGCAAAGATGGCAAGCAATGAATTTAAAATATTTATCAGGGCTAGTGCAAAAAATATATTCCATTCCACCATTTCTATTTATGAATTTATTTTAATGCAGCTAGATGAGGTCATTTTACAAGGAGCACAATAATATCCCCTTGCATTAATCACTCATTGATTGCCAATGCAATCTGAGATAGAGGCACCAAAGAACAAATAGGAATATGCTTCCGTATTTTGTTATTTCTCTCTCACTGGGGTCGTTCACCGGGTTTGCTTTCCTTCTCCATCCCATCCCTCCATCTCAGGCAGGAAGCTGAGTGTGCCAAGGAGGAACGGTGGTTTGTGTGTGTGCCATGCTCTTGTATGAAAGCTGGTCCTCCTGCTCCCACGTGGACCATACACAGAGGGCATGTTACACGCACTGCTGCTGCAGCATAAGCTCTTTGAAACACTACATCAGCTTGTCTCTCTGATATCCCAATAAAACAGAGCTTTTGGAGCATTAATTTTTCAAGATGTTGGTGGTTATTTATACCATTGCAGTCTGTGTCATGTCTGAGCCTTGTTCTGCCAGGTTGCTGTTTTATTTCTTCAGGATTCAGTGCACTTTCTATTGATGCTAGCAGCAAGACTCCCACTTACAATGCTGGGAGGAGGAACTGTCTATTGTGATAACAGCATACTGTATGTGAAATCTGATAATGAGGATTTTGCAGATATGACACGGCATTGATTTAATTGATTTAATGTCTGTGCCTTGATCTGGAGCAAGACTCTCTGAGCTTAACTTAGTCCTTGAAACTAAAGCAGGTTTTTATCAAATTATTTTTTGCAATGGGCAAAATAGAGAAGGAGAGAAGAAAAGAGGGATGGTTTATATGCTGGGAGCTCCTGCGTTTCACAAGTGATAGAAGAATTTCTGTCTCAAGGGACACCGAGGCTTCTGTCTCCAGGTGGGAGCTGGGAGGCAGGAGCAGGTGTCTCTCACGTTGGCAGGCTCTGCCAAGGCCTGTGTCCCCCTCTGAGCACAGAGCTCGGCAGGCGCGCCTGCCGTCCACAAATTGCTGCCAGCTGTCGAAGTGAAATGGTTCAGCAGTGAGTCTCCTGGGCTGCGTTCTGGCCAAAATTCAATCGGATTACAAACCAATTGCTCCAGCCTGTCCCAGAAGCAGGAAATCACCATCAGCTGGCTGGTGGGATCTGGTCACAGTGACAGACAGTGCTGCTCCTCACCTGCTGCAGTTTGCTTGCAGGAGCCCACTGGGAGCAGGTTTCACCTCTTTGCAGGTTTTACGAATGCAACACTCCCTCCTTCCCCAAGCTGTGGGAATGATTATTTCCCAGGGGGAAAAAAATTAAAAACAGAAAAAAGGAAGGAGAGGGCAAGGTGTACTGCTGCATGCAGCTTTCTCCAAGGAGTGATTTCTTGGCAAAACATCTGCTGAAACTCCAGGCACCACATCCTCCCAAAACACTACCACTTGTGTAACTGAAATAGCAAATATCTTTCACCAAAATAAGAAAATTGCTTCTATTTCATGTACAATTTAGCTGTGGACAGCCTGCCTGTAGATTGCCATTGGAATCAAATCAAAGAGACCTTGCCAGTTCTATAGTTAGCAAGGCTATCTAATGACAGTTTGTAATCAGTAATGTTTTTGAAAACAGAAGAAAGTTTCCTGCTTGGACACTAGGTCAGACTCTGACTATTTGTGATGAAAGGTAAGATATTCATGTGAAACCGACTGTCACAGATACACAGATACAGCTTGTCATGTTTCTTCCCTCTCCCTCTTCAGCACTAAAACACACTGGGGGACTTGGTGACTGGTCTTGGCCAGATGCTTCAGCTAAAGCCCCACTGCAGTCCATTTGTAAGCTGGCCCTTCAGCAGGACTCATTTGAAAGAAGTCATTGTCTTTTCTTCGCTTTGTGGGTGCAGTGAAGCCATCACATTTCAGTCTTGTCAACCTTTTAAGACTATAAAGGTGAAAAATAAAGCAGGATGCTGTTGAGGATCTTGGCTGGTCCTGCTGAGTAAGAAGTGCTGGCAGTGGAGCATTACCAGGCTCAGGCTGCCTGTGGGCTCCTTTGCTCTGAAGGGATGAGACCTGTAGGAGCAAAAGGTAGAGAAGAACAGGGAGATGTGGTCGCCTGAGGGCAATCCAGAGCTCCTTCCCATGAAAAAGATGGGGGAGGGAAGCTTTGATTCCTCTTTCTCCCACATGCCTTCACTTCCCTTTTTTCCCTCTCTAGTTCCGTGGGGAAAACATTGCCCTTTTACTAGAGCTCCAGGAACCTAAAATATACATAGGCATCCTTTGGAGGAAATCTTGGCTCTGGTGAAGTCAACGGGAGTTTTGGAATCAACTTCTTTGATGCCTGAATTTCACCTTTCTGTAATACTGTCCCAAAACGTTTCCAGGACCGTACAAAACATTGCCTGCTCAATGCTCACCTTTCTATCACAGCCGTGCAGAGCCTTGTACCCTCCTGTGAAATTCACCATGGTTTTGTGATAAGTCACATGCTTCTTTCAAGGGGTAACAACAAATCATCCCGAGAATGGGATCAACAGTTTCCTGTATCACTGGGCACTATAACCAGATCTTTGTAGTTTCAGTGGGAAACTGCTGGAAATCAAATGTTACTGCAGAGATTGTTTGTTTGAGGGACAACTGGAATATTCCAATGATCCAGATTTAGTTATTTTTGGTATCCCTTTCTATAGGGAGTTGGCAACCTATTTAAATCCAGGGGATCATGACTAGTTATTCAAGTTTTGCTCTGCTGGATTTGTGCTGTGTATATTTTGGAAACACTGTCTGCTCTGAGCAGCAGATAGTGCGATGCCACAGCCCACATCAATGAAAAGCTCTTGTGATTATTATTTTTTCGTTCTTCCATTTTCAGTGAAGGCTGCGCTGTGTTCTCCCTCTTTCTGTATTTTATTGCCAATGTGGAATGCTTTAAAAGTGCCATTAAGGAATGTGTTACCCAGTGGTATCTACACTGTATTTCACTCTCTGTCCTCTTTCCAACAGAACTAAAGCTCTGAATGTGCAATATCATTCTGATGATTGAAAAATCACAAGCATTTTCTTTCTGGTAAGTGTAACTCTGGGGCTATTGAAAACAGGTTTCTAATGTATATATGCAGAGTCCTTGTTTCCTTAAATGCACACTGATTTTGGCATGATTGGCCTGATTTTCCAAGGTACTTGAATATCTGAGGATCTCAAACTGATAGTCTTCAACTTCTTAGCAAAAGAGACCAGGTACTGGATATTGAAATGTTAGATCCAGAGAATCAAACCCAAATTTGTGAAGTCCAATGACTTTACTCGTTCCATATCCCCGATTTTTCTTTCCCATTCCTAGGAGAATTCAGACTGATTTCTTCACTTGCACCCTACCTTTCAAAAGCACTTCTGGAACCTTTATTTCACCATCCTCAAGGGAGCCTGGAATCAGGGAGTGTATCAGCAGCAAGGGGTGACTCAGCAGTGAGAAGTGAGTTTTCAGCCAAACCTGCCTCCCACGGTGACCAAGCAGGGAGGGATCGGTGTGTGTGTGCAAACACGTTGGCTCAGCATGATGAGATGCCAGCCAGTCCTCACACAACATCTGCCTCTGCTCTCAGTCTCTCACTGCCCACGTAGCACCATCCTCTCAGCAGCCAGGCACCCAGAGATCTCCCCTTGCAATCTTTTCCCAGACAGCAACAAAAGATCCCTCGCCTGCCTGTTTCCCGTCTCACAGCTTGCCTGACTCTGGCCAATGTTTCCCTGCAGACCTCAGCTACTGGTAGGGAAGAGCAGTGCTTTGGGAAGCACCTGGGAGAAGATGGAACTGTAGACTTTTATACATTTTATAGGAAGTTGATGGGATGATGTGAAGTTTCCCTCTACACTGCGTTTTTACCCCCAGCTCCTGCCTCAGGCTGGTTTGGCTGTATCCTTTGGGGCAAGGTCACAGTGGGACTGGGAACAGAGTGGCTGTGCAGGAGCAGGATGCTCAGAGACATTCCCACCTCTGCTGTGGACTCACTGCATGAGGCTGTAAGGGCAGGTATCTTCTCTCTTCTCTGTATTTAAAGGCTAAAAAAGCAACCCTGACCTGCCAAGATTAAAATAACTGAAAAGGCTGGTCAGTGTCTTATTATCTGATCATTGCCAGAAAAGGAAGAGAAAAAATAAGCTGGAATAAAACTCTTTCACTTGCTTTATCCCACAGCCATCTAATTCCCATAACCTCTGTCTGTCTCCCTGGCCCCTTGTATATCACTTAGCACAAGCAATGCACTTGGTTGTCCCACTGAGAGACCAAATCCTGGTGCAGTGCACAGGGAACCCTGTAGATAGCTGAGAGTTAAGAGCAAATTTCATTAGAAATACTGGTGAAAGACAGAGAAGGTGGATGATGAACCAAAGGCTAGCACAAAAGTGGTTCCTGCAGATATCACTACAGCTACTTTGGTGTCTTCAATAGGAGTCAAACTGGGTGCAGAGTTGAGGACATTTTGTAGACCTCAGTGTTCTACTGTTGTGAGCAGTGCTGGAGGAGGATGATCTTAAGGTCCCTTTCAGGCAGTTTTTGGCCAGAGAAATCTACACATCCAAGATGTTACAACTGATTAGAATTCTTTTTGCTAACACAGTTTATTAAAAAAATGTCCTTAGTAACACAGTTGCTCCGTTCTTTGTTCTGTGAGGTACAACATGAAAATAAAGAAATTTCTGCAAATAGGGAAAGGCTGGTTAGTCTCTACTAAATTCCCAACGAATAGCAGCAAAACTGTGGCCTCGAGGTACAAAGGCTTTGTCAAAGAGAGGTAAAATGGTCTAAAGCCTAAAGACTGGCCTCTGCTCCTGGAAAGAGCACTGGTGGGATGCTGTATGCTTCAGCACTCTGCTGTGTTCCTCCCAGGTGCTGGCTTGCTCCAAGCAAGTGATGTCCTCAGTTCAGTACCTGGAGTCTGTAGAGTTGGCAAGGTAAGCAGAGCATTTCCAAATTTGGGGGCAGGAAAAATTCCTTAATTCAGCAGTCCTGCTTCCCTGATTTCCATCACAGCCACTTGCTTCTCATGTGCCACTGCTGCTTAGCCATGCCGGGCCATTATTGCAAAGACAGCAACTGGTGGTGTAACATCTTCTGTTGTGAGAAACACAGTCCACTTGCCACTTGCATAAAGAAATTCCTACAGCATAAGTCTATGCGATTGTGTTTTTCCTCTGTATACATAACCTATAACTATTTTTAGCTAGGCATGGACCTTTCATAGTTATCTCTGCTTCTTTTCAAAAACCTCAACATTTGGCACGTATTATATTGGTCCTCCTGATTTTGTGTTGCTTTTCTTCCCTATTCCCTTCGTTCCTCGCCTCCCCCCCTAGTGGATCCCAGCCGATAGCCTCCTTCCCAACAGGCACAGTCTGGTTTCAGCATGTCTGCCCCACTCTGATTTAACCTAGACCCTTCCCCCAATCCAAAAAACCTTCCTCACAATACTCAGTCACAGTGCTGGTGGCTTATTTCCAGCTCTTAAACTTACAAGCCTATTTATAGCTCGAAGGGCTTGAAAAGAGATCATTAAGGGAATAGATTTGTGAATGTAGAACAAAGATCTGATTCTTGGATGTTCTTACGCAATTACTTAGTGTAAATAACAATGTTTGACACCTGCTTTCCTCTCCCATTGAAATCTCAAAGCCGTTTACATCTATGAATCCTCAGCCGGAGCACTGCAGAGAGAGGAGTTGCCCTTGAGGGTCTTAGACTGACAGCATGTTCTGATCTACGGATATTATTTTTCTTTTAAATTCACTGACTTGCTCTTACTCTGTCTGTGACCCCACTCATGCTCCTCCTCACTTCAGAGGCTGAAGCACGAGTGAATTAGAC
This sequence comes from Sclerurus mexicanus, assembly GCA_013396755.1. Taxonomy (NCBI): domain Eukaryota; kingdom Metazoa; phylum Chordata; class Aves; order Passeriformes; family Furnariidae; genus Sclerurus; species Sclerurus mexicanus. The sequence goes on along the minus strand of VWZF01004536.1, from coordinate 986,228 downwards.
CTTCAAAGATTCGAATTATATCAAAAATATAGCACTGCAGTCCTAAATGGTGACATTGAGTGGAGACCCTGAGCTCCTCACTTTATTCTAAGTCATTAAGCATTATCATTCATCTATAAAATACAGCACAGTTACACACTGATGTACTGATGCATTATTTTTTTCCCCTATTTCTTCATTTCCCTTCACTATTAATGTAATGTGAATATCATTCACATTGGGAGTGTGGGGCTCAGGAGCGCCTTCCTAGTCCCGCTCTACAGTGACAACCTGAATACATTTTCTGTGCAAATTATGTTTCACTGTTTTCCTTTGTTTCTGAAAAAAACCTGCAAACTTGCAGTTAGTGTTTGAAACCAGTGCTAAGTTGAAAAGTTCATGCATTCCTCATGGGAACGGACTTCAAAACTGGAATTTCTCTTCTGGATCGTGTCTCCACACAAAGAAATCAGGAGTAGAGTTAACAATCACAAACCCCAAACAGGACTCAAGCTGAAAACACACTCACGTGAGTTTTTCCTGACTTTTTTATCCTCAAATTTGGATTTTTTTCCGTTCCCCTATCCCCCTTCAGGTCTGAGTGTCACTTTGCTGGTGGTCACAAAAGCTTGACTCTCTTGTGTGCTGGTTTGCAATTTTGTTCCATTGAGTCAGGCCCGTGTTACAAGGACAATCACATTAACTTAACCAAGCAAAGCACCTAATACAGCCCAACAGTTGGTAAAAGCACAGCAAGACCAGATATTTCAAACACTAGATGCATCTTTTCATAACCATTTTTCACAAGATATTTTGTTTGAATTTCAAGTCCATGTTCTCCTAAAAAGTATCTTTTGGTGGAAGGGTTGATTTGCTTGGTAAAGTTTATTCTTGCTGTGGATCTTCCTTTTCACTGGCTCTTTACTGTGAGCCTTGATAAACGTTTCAGAGTCCATTCAGTTTTCCCTGGGCCATCATCAATGTGCAGATCAGAGGCCTCATTCTGAAGATTTCTGGCCATGCTCAGGCAGTGCTGTAAGTTCAGAACTCCTCTATTACACAGATGATTACATAGATCCCTTGTACCCAGATGCCTGCCTAAGAGACACACCTCAGTGACATTTCTGCTAGAAAATAAGGCAAAAAGTAGCTCTATTTATGAGGACATTTATAAGGACATTTTAATCCAAGTCAAAATATTAGGCCTTGGCTATAAGAATTTAAGTGTATGTTGTTGTTTTTAGGTACCTTCTGAGTGAGGGACTGTAACACAGCGATAAAATGGGGACACAGGCAGTGAGGTGGGGAGAATAGCCAGAATCACAATTCTTTAGGGCACCACGAGGTATGACCTGAGGGTGAGATCAGAAGTGCCTCTGTAGACATCCAGTTCATGTCTAAACATCATCAAGTTCCACAGAGGTTTTCTTCCACTTGTATGCAAAGCTTGACCTCGTAGGTCTTCTCACAGCTCATGCAACGAGCTGGATTAAAATCCCTCTTACCCCTCTGCTCCTTCAGTCTATTTGTGCAGGCCACAGTCACTTTGCAACTATGATGGACTTGACAGAAAGACTCACTGAGATTCTTTAATATTCTTCCTCACTGTGTTCGTTGGGCTGCGTTTACATGGCTTTGTCCACAGCATGTGCACCATCACTTCTTTTCACCTGAAGTATGCCTACACTTAGACTGAGCATTCACAGGTTCAAGATATCCTTCTGGGTCTCATCCTCCATCCTTGGCCCAGCTACACCTCCTTTACACCTTAGCAGAGACCTGCTGGCTCTGTGGAGGTGCCAGCTGCTCTAGAACATAAAAAAATTACAGCCCAGAACGGGGCCAAGCTGCTGATGAGTAGCAGTGGCAGTGGCAGGTGCCAGGTCACTGATGTCTCTCCTGGATGCACCTGTGCTAATGAACTGGTGCCAGTGCCCACCCATGGGTCCTGGGGCCAGCTGGCATCATCTGGCCATTTCCCTACATTTAGCTTCACTTCCATATTCCAAAACAAGTTTGCAAACTTCCTACTGTTAGTATTCCCTGGTCCAGGCAAACTCCTGAACCTTTGCTTAGGAGACTACTGCATACCCTAGGCCATAATCATGGCCAAGACCACTCCAGCAGCTTCACAGTGTGATGCTCCAGTGTTTGAGCCTGTTCTCTGGTGCTATTCATGCCAACCAAATGTTGACTTGCTTCGTGGTTTAGCAATATCTTATTTGCAAACATTCAGATTTTTTTTTCCCTGCTTGGTTGGTGGTAATTTCTGTGAATACCCTCATTGTCTCCCCCTTTTCAGTGGTTGTGTCCCCTGGTAGATCTGCAGCAGCACCATGTGCATATCTTCACTGCAATTAAAAAGTGACAGCAGTATTGTAGAGATACAACAGAAATCTCTCTTTTAAAGTAATCATAAACCATAGTTCAGTACTTCCCTTACTTATTTGCAGCAAGATAAACCAATCCCTGATGAATCCCAGGCTGCACATCCAGCTGGTATTTCTGCAAGATAGACACATCCCATGCCCCAGGCTTCCAGAGTTTGAATAGCCTGGATGATCAGGTCCTAAATATCTTAATAAAGGTCATGAGGAAAGTCTGAACAGGATGTGGAAACAGTTATTCCAAGACACAAGCCAGCACAACAGCCACTGGAGCACATTTTTCTCAAATTTAATAGGTGATTGGACCTCACAAGGTGATGGCCTCATGAGAGCCCACCTGGAATACCGTGTCCAGCTCTGGGTCACCCAAAACAAGAAAGACATGGATCTGCTGGAGCAAGTTCAGAGGAGGGTCACAAAGATGGCCAGAGGGCTGGAGAACCTCTCCTATGAGGACAGACAGAGAGAGTTGGGGCTGTTCATCCTGGAGAAGAGAAGGCTCTGAGGAGACTTTACAGCACTTTCCAGTACCTAAAGAGAGCCTAAAGAAAACTGAAGGGGGACTTTTTACCAGGGCAGGTAGTGATAGGACAAGGGAAGATGGCTTCAAATGGCAAAAGGGGAGATTTAGGTTGGATGTCAGGAAGAAATTCTGTACCGAGAGGGTGGTAAGGAACTAGCACATGGTGTCCAGAGTTGTGGATGCCCCCTCCCTGGAAGTGTTCAAGGCCATACTGGATGGGATCCTGAGCAACCTGGTCTAGTGGAAGGTGTCCCTGCCCATGGCAGGAGAGCTTGGAACTAGATGATCTTTAAGGTCCCTTCCAACCCAAACTATTCTGTTATTATGTCCCTTAAATTTTCTTCTCTCTGTAAAAACACATGGGAGCAACCTTATTTCATGTAGGCCAGGGTTCATAGCTCCAAAAGCAGTCTGAAAGTAAATTCCAAGGGAAAAGAAGAAGCTCCATAGGGCAGAGGAATACTAATCCAATGGTCCAAAGGTGTTAATTGTACATGTGTTCATCTGTTACAACTCAAAGGTGAGTAAAACAACTTCCATGACAGTGATATACCTAAGAAGGCTGAAAAAAATAAAAATCCTATAAGGGTGAACAAAACACAGAGAAGTAGAAGAAAATGGGAAGCTCAAAGTAGGAGCTTATTAAGAAGAGGTTGAAAAAGAGGCATCTGGCAGGAGCAGGAGGATGTCCAGAGATTTCTTGCTCAAGAGAGAGCTGGGAGGGCAGCATTGGAATAGCAATGGAAAAGAGCAAAGAAAGCCAGCTATGCACCATCTTGTCTGCAGAGAGCTGCTACAAAAGGAATTCCAACTAATCTTTGCTAACTCTACTCTGGTAAGTAGGTACTCATGTGAAGATGAGAAGTAGAACACGTGGCTCCAGACAAATGAGCACCCTCTGCACCATCTGTGTGTGGCTCTCCAGCACCCATAGGGGACAGATGCACTCAAAAGCAAATCAAGTCTCATTAGAGACAGCTCTGATGAGTCCTGGAGCAGACCCTGGCAGGTGCTTATCACCTTCAGGATGTGGTGGTTCAATCTACCTGTATTAAAAGAGGGGAAAATTAGGGTAAGATTAGGGTAAGGCAATCACTTTCTTAGTAACAGTTCACAAATCTCCACACTTACTAAAACAGCAATATTTTAAATCAACCTTTTTATTTTCTACTATGCTTGGATCCTGGGATTTTTTTAATATTTTAAAGTAACCCTTTTATCCTGGAGTCTTATTTCTGCTGTCACATCCAGTCTGCTGAGAGAGGCAGGTTCTGTATCACTGTCTGCGGTATGATTTTCTGTTTGTTCTCTTGAATGACTTTGCCCAAAGGGGTGATAATAAAAAAATGTGAAAGCTGGTGTCAAAATAATTTCCCTGAGCCTGGAACATACATTTTTTTCATTATTCTTGACATTCTCTTTTATTTGTCTTTTTATCCCCTTTTCACTTACTTCTAGTATTGAAGTAAAGTAAAACACATAGTACAGATATTTCTGCTTTCAGATTTCTTGGCTAGCATGGGCCCACTCTCATGTGGATATGTGAGAGCTCTGAACATTGCACATGGTCTTTATATTCCTGTGATTTATGAAGACACATGATTTTCCATTCACAAGAGCACAAGACCATAATCATATGACTCCTGCTGTTGGGAGTTCTCCTGCTATTTAGTCAGAGCCAAGAGCTATAGAAGCATCCCAGAAGCAATCTCATCCAGCAGCAAATTAAAAAATTAAAAATAAGAAGAAATGCTCAATATTGTCATACAGATTATCCGAAACAGATCTTATTGGGTCCTTCCATTCTGCTGGCCAAGTGGGTGATGCTTCCAAGAGAAGGGGAGCTAACCAAGTGTTTCATGCTTGTTATTCCTTTGGGTGGAAAATTGTGATCTGGAAGGGCTTTGGGAACAGACCCTCCCTCCGTGATGCTTAGAAGGATGTCAGGGATGTCTGGTGTTTTCATGGTACAGGCTGTGCTGAAGAACTGAAAGGAAGAGGGCCCATGTTGCTGTAAGGCTGCTTACTTATGCTATTGGGTATTCATTGACCCTGGCACATGGTCTCTGAGGAGGTGCCAATGTCAATGCTCCCACTTCATCTGTGTGGCTCTTGGATGCCCTTGGCAGGTGAGGAGCAGGAGCCAAATGGCAGCTAAGCAAGGTTGGAAAGGATCAAGAACAGATGCTGTTCCAGAGTTAATCCTCAAATAAGGTTGTTTCAGGAAGAGAGCTCATCTGGTGGTGATACCATGTTGACACCCCACCCTATCACAGCTGGCAGGGGGTTTCTCCCTCTCTCAGCCCTCTTCACTTTTTTCTAAATTGTTTCCTCCTTACCCCAGATTTTCTGTTTTAAAGCCCTCTGTGAGGCACTTGGTCTGCTTCTAAACACACTCACAGGTGTTCATACATTTAGCAAAAGCAGGGGGCTGATTTTTGAAAGAATGCCACCATTTTGATATTTGCATTTGAGAAATAGCACCTCCCAACCTGTATGTCCGGGGTGACATCTCAGGATCAGATGTGGTTTGGCTAGAACCACAGCTTTGTTCCTGGGCATGGCTACTTCTCCTGAAGGCAGTGCAGGTTAAGGATTTGTGCTCTCAGTCTAAATAAAACATAAGCTGACATATTTTCAGTCTTTAGTATAGACAGTTCAGTAACTCTTTAAGAATGTATTAGATGATATACTGACATAGAGGACACAGTGGTGCAGCTCCCACATCAAAGACAATGAAAAAGGTGGGAAAATGACAGATACTTCATGTGGGGTTCTGCAATCCACCTATATCTTTAACATCCACAGCTGAAAAATGGTTCAGATGAAAATTATTGTTCGCTCTGGGTTCATTGGCAAACCATAGCGCTACAAAGCTTGTAAAAATGATTTGGCTGTCACAGTCAATTGGTCTTAGTGAGCTACTGAGGTCACTGCAAAAACAGGATTTGCCTCGTGGCTGAAACAACGAACTGGGAATCTCCTGGCATCTGTTAGTCTCCACCACTGATTTGAAATGGTGACTCGGGGCAAGGCTTTGTTTTTCTTGCTGTTCTGCCTGCACCAAACAGTATTTCCAGCCTTGCAGAAATGCTGGTGCTGGGAAATTAGCAAGGTGTATTGAGAGCCTGGCTCGTCATGACCACTGCTGCAAATTCCAGGGACTGTTCATTTGCAAGGTTGTGAGTTAAGTAAGTGTGCTGGTTTTGCTTCCTTGTGGCTGTTTCTGTCTGGCAGCAGCAGTGGGAACACAGCAGCGAACGCGTCCTCACTGTTCTCTGACGCAATGGAGGAGCTGGGCCACAGGCTGAGCACGGGAGGTCTATGAAGGTTCGGTGCACAGTTGGTTTTCACAAGGAGACATACACATTTTCCTGGCATGGGTGATGCACAAAATGTGAACAGTTCAGAGAATTGCTTTGAGCAGACATATTTTGCAAATAATGTTTGTTTTGTTTCGAAACAAACATGAAGTGATTGAAAGGCACAAAGGTATTGGCAATGCCAGTTATAAAGGCACTCATATGTGAAGTGTTGACTGAATTCACATGTCGGGGCAACTCTGAAGCTTGAATTTGTGAAAGAACAGAAGAGAGCTGAGTCTTCAGATCCTACAGGTTTTCAGTGGGTTTTGAGCGCCCAGGATGTTTCACCATTTAAAATAACAAACACTTGATATTTGAATTTAACAAAAAAAAAAAAGAAAAAGGGCATTAATGCACCTTCCTCAGTTTGAGCCAATGATTCCTGGCTTGGGCTGCAGAGTCGAGGAGATACTGTCACTGAAAGTCAAAGGCTGATGTTGGTAGATGCAGGGTGGCTGTGGCTTGTCTGGCTCCCAGACAGCGGGGTTGGCAGGAGTGGCCAGGCATGGGTTGCACCAGAGCAAGGGATCAGGTGTGCTCCAGGGGAGAATAAATCAGCCACCTGTAATTACCCATATGCAGTCAGGCAAGGAGGGAGACTGTTTCCTCATTGCACAGCACACCATTTATTTTTTACAGAGTTTGTGTAGCTTAGCTTCTTTCTCAATATACAGAATTTAATTGTTTTTTGTTCCTAAATCTAGTCCTGTAGTTCACCAGACAATTCCCCCCAGCAGGTACTTCTGGTAAATAGAAAGTGCTGTGAGGTCTCTTCAGGACACAAGAATGACTAACTCTGCAGCAAGTATCTCCAGCATAGATCAAGCAATGAGGTTCAACCAAAGGACCCAGAAGCAGGTTCTGACCTCCTTTACACCAGCTGGAATCTCAAGTAACTCCAGCAGTTTCAAAGGCTTTATCTGTCTTGTTTTAGTATAAATAGTCCAAAATCTGAGCTGACCTCCCTGCTGTCAGCAGCAGCAATTATTTCATATGGGCAAGGATGGATGCTACCCCAGCTGGTTTTGGAATGATCTCTGTTTTTTACACCACTCTGGCAAATGAAGTCTGATTTGAAGTAACCTGTCCCACTTTGAGATGTGTCTTACCATAAGATCAGCTTCTTAAGCATGCAAAAGATGAGGTTCTCCTAAGTGGGCTGCCATCTCACCGTTCTCTCAGTGTGGTGAGTCAGAAATAGGGCCTGGTCCATCCCTTGCTGGCACATGGGTGGAGGGACCGGTAACTGATATCATCAGACAGAGTGGCCTGAATTCTGCCCTTCTTCAGCTCTTAACAGAACTAGTGACTTGGATAAAGGAGGAAGAGTAGGAGAGCAGTTGGGGGAAGATTTAATGAATAAATTTAGGTAGCTTTGGTATATAAGTTAGGGTTTATTACTGTTATTATATTATATATATTTTGTATTGGACACACACTACTCTTGGCATGTTAGAGAAGGACACAGCTATATTGCTGCATTATTTTTTAGAACAAATGTGACCTTTTCTCTTTTCCTCCAACATTGCCTGCAGGAAGACTTTGGCCATCTCTGGGTTTTACATTACCTACAGAATGTGTCTCCTTTTCCACCCCAAGCCTTACATGGCAGGATGTGATTGTCAGACACTGCTCTACTTGCTCCGTGCACATGCTCTGACAGCACTGACATGTTTATTATGATTAATAAACATTATTATTCATAGCGCAGTGGCAGCTAGAGATTCTAATTATACATTAGGGCCCTCTTACTATAGGCCTGGTAGAAACTCATAGAAAGAAGGAGTAATTTAAATAGACAAAGAATATTATTACTGTTTTGCAGGTGAGACCCAGAGAGATTTGAGAATTCATCCTATGCCTCACAGGAAGCTTTGCAGAATCAAAAGCTGAACTTACATCTCCTGAGCTCCAACCTCTAATTTTACTGAGACGAAAGCACAGAAGGAAAGCCATTTGCATACAGCCAACTGCATCACAGGATGCACACTCATTCTTTTAGCCCCGCAGAGCTGAAGCACTTCTAGGGTTTTTTTTGTTTTGTTTTTGTATTCCCCTTCCCTCATGATTAGTTCTTCTTTTCTTTTTTGACTTGCAGCTTATGAGTCATTCTTGTACAGAGAAAATTTTTGTTCAAAACAAATGGAGCTCAATTTTAATCAGGAAATCAAACGCTATTTCTTTTTTATTTCTTTCTCTCCCTTTTTTTATATCAAAGCAGAACCAGATCAGGCCTTACAAAAAGAAACCCAAGTTCCATGTGGACTACCATTTGATTGCCTTTTATTGCACCCAGTACCAGTTCTCTTTCACAGAGGTTGGCGTGGAGCATTTTAATGTGTCTTTGCATCTGGATTTCTTCATCCTGCTGGCAGTGGGTTTAATCTCATCCTGCTCAGGACATTTGGCATGATCCCATAGAAATGCCTCAGTAAGTTCTCTCTAGTTCATTTGAAGCATGAAGCGATGTCTTCATGATCTCTGCCACAAAAACTTGACTGAGATTCAAATCTGTCTTGAAAACTTGGCCCTGTCCTGTTGTACCTGAGAAATTTGCTGACCACCATGTCCTGCTGGGGGGAGCAGCTCGAGAGCCACCTCTGTATTTTGGCCTATGTCTGATGATGACTGTGCCGTGATGTTTTTTCCCATTTATCCTTGTGCCTGAACTTATATTTTCAGCCCCCTCAGTGCAGGTGGCTTGTTTTCTACCAGAAATTACCTTGCTGTTGTAATTTAGGTGAGAAAAGAGGTGGTGGTCACCCTCAGCCAAATGGGTGCAATTAAAACTTGCCAGTCTACTCCATGCTGTGGGTCCTGTCCCAAATACCCCTAGGCTACAGCCCCTTTAAAATCTTTGGCAGAACTGATGGGGACATCCAGGCATCCAGCACGTAACCTGGGACTGTTCCTGGTGGGATTTCCACGGATGGACAGAAGTCATCCCTTCTTCCTCCAGAGGGGCAGCAGCTTTAGGATACCAAATAAAAGTACAGGCAATGATTCAAGATATAACAGTGTGCAGTTATTAATGTTCCCACACTAAAAAGCTAACAGGACTGACTCCCTACACAAAGATGACCCTTCAGCACACAGAGGTGGCTTTCTGGCATTGCTGCTCCCTTCCGCCCACATATCACTTGGTGTGGATACCTTTTAGATGCTGTAAATACATTGATGCCAAGACATTGTGGATTTGGTCAAGGACATGGACTTATGGGTCGTTTTGTCTCCTGGGGTACTGCAGACCAGTACAGCAAAGTGCTTTCCTCATTATGATGTTAGTTTTTGAAAAGGAGGTAAAACAAAGCAGACTTTTCCTCAAAGGAAAGAGAGCAGATGGCAAAATCTCAAGGCATGCTGCATTTTGAGTAAAAAGAAGGCATCATGAATGGCTGGATCTGAAGGCAAAGACCAGATATGATTTAGTCTGCTCTCTCCTATTCCCTTTATTTGAGGACAACAGCTGCCTCCCTTTCCATTGTATTTCAAAGGATGCCTCAAATGCATATTTCAACACCAGGCATCTGCTCTTTCCCAAATACTGAACAGCCACGGTGCTTCATAACACTCTTTATAGCTGTGAAGTTCAAGGGCATTAAGTACCAGATCCAAAAAGACTTCCAGGTGGATATTTGTGAATGGAGGGAGTTGAAAATATGTGATGCCTTGAAGACAAGGGACTCTGTTTTCTTTGGAGAAATGAGACTGTTTAACTCTTCCTGATCAGTACTGAGCATATCAAACATCCATGGATTTAACCACAGATGCCAAGTAGCTGGAGAGTACAATGGCCATGAGGGAGCATATTCAGTAACACTGTTGAAGGACTTTGAACCTGCTCATCTGTCCCGAGGACCCGCTTGACAGAGAGCTTGATGTTCTTCCTGCATCTTCCATCACTCTTGGGCATGATAGAGTCATTTCCTCCTGAGAGCAAGAGATGAGGGTCTTGGTGGACCATCCTCTGAGTACACACAAGGAAGGGAACTCCTGTGCCATTTTCCTTCCAGCGTCCTCATGAATATGTGTTATGATAGACTGTAAGGGAAAACTGAGCTTACAAACCCCCTGCTGTTTGATTTACCTTGACGACTGTTGCATTGCAGTTCCTGTATCTTTGTGGTTTTGCTTTCTCCGTACTTTGGCATTTTAAACCAGTGGCTGTTGTCAAAACAGAGTTGGGCTTTCCCGAATTTTCCACTTTTGATAGCAATCTTGTCAGACCTCTCAAACCACAAGGATGTACGGGTGGTGAGGGAGTTCTCTGAATGGCCAGACATGGCAGGGAGCGGCACTGACTGTTCATTATGTGTCACTCTGAGTCACTTGCTGAACCCATTGACAGAGATGGGAAACCACAGTGCTTGTCAAGGTACTACGTTCGGAATAAAACAGAAAAAAAACCACCTTGGATTCATGGATATTAAAATTTCTGAGAAGAAGGCATTGTTATTTGAAACAAAAAAAATAAAAAAGCGAGCTCCATTGGATCAAGGGTCCTCTGGAGAGTAAAGCTGAAACATTACCTGGTGCCAGATCCCTTAAAACGCTAAATGAGGAGCTCACCAATTAGCAGTGTATGTGAACAGCTCTCTGACCTAAGTTCACTTTACTCAACACACATTATCTGATGGCTTGGAAGTGAGAGGGAAGTTTTTCCCAGGAGGCAGAGGGTCACTGTGATCTAATGTCTGCATTTGCAAAGCCAAGACTTGTTACTCATCTCTTAAATGTCTGTTTTAAATAGTATTATTTTTTAAAAGTAGCCACAAGACAGACTTGTAAACCATTGTATGAAACCATTGGTTCAAAGACTAGTACCCAAGTAGCCTTTTCGCATTGTAAATATATTCTGTGCATTTCAGATTCTCCCTGCAGTAAATAATGGATTAAGTAATGAAAATCACATTATAATGAGAATGACATGAGGCTTTAATGAGACCAAGGCTAGGAAAACTAAGCCAATTTTCTGTTCTCCTCAGAAATCAGGCTAATGTTTATCATTACCATATCATGACCGGCTTTAATTAGGTAATTAATGACAGTAGCAAGATAATAGCAAGGTGCTTAGCAATGTTATTCTAGCCAGTGTACAGACACATCACAAAAACCTGAGCTTTGTCTAGAAGTTTACAGCTCAAGAGAGAAGACTTAAACAGAAAGTCCACAGCTGCCGGCCTTGGGAGCACCTCACCTACAGGGTGATGACAAGGTAGACTCTTCCCTACCCTTTCTGTTGGAGCTGAACCCTACACAAAGAAAGACCAAAGAAGAGGGGTCTCACTGGTGAGGAGCCTCTGGCATTTGCACCAGGAAAGGCAAGCCTCTGCTTCTCATTCCTACTGTTATTTATACATTTCCTACCATGAAGCTCCCAGAGAAGTTCCCTGGTGCAAGGATGAAACACACTCTCACTCCCTACCATGGAAGAGCCCAAACCACATGCTACAGAGGCAGGATCTCTTTTGCTTGCCTTCTTTTGCAGATTCACTCCTTTTTGCACAATAGACCAGCTACAACTAGGGAAGTGTAGAGAACATTTCCTTCTCTCACTGGCTTCCAGCAAACCTGTGAAGATGCTCATGTAGAAAGGTAAGCAGTGTCTTTGAAATCAGGCTGAGGGTGTGAATCCCAGGTCTCGCCATTTCTGGGCAAGTGTTTGAACTAGGAGGTTTTTATACAAAAAGAAGGAAATACATGTTCCAGGTATAGTCAGGAAGAAAAGAAAAAGTTACTAACTGGTAATCTGTACCCAAGGGCAGATTTATGGTTAAGTATGAGAGTTCTCTGCAAATCCCCATCCTGGATGATTGCTTTTGTCGTGTCCTGACTACATGCCCAGGGGACACGAAGGTGTGCAGTAATGTTCTACTGTTTTCTAATCTCTGGCTTTCACAGGAAGAAGACATGGATGTGTGGCTTGGAAGTCATGACCCACCTCAGCCAGGTCCTGGCTTGGCTGTATGGAGGACTGCGGGATGAACTGAGGACCATCAGTGTTCTGCAGACACGCAGCTGGGTGTCCCAAGCTACAAGCTGACCCCTAATCTGGGCTTTCAAATAAATACCTAAGTGAAAGAGAAAGGTGGCATTTTCAGGGTTGACTACTTCTTAGCAATGTCTTAGCAATGTCCTGCTCAGCACCTCAATGCTCTGGGTCCCATGCTGGGGTGCCAGTCTCCTCATTGTGCCAGTGCTGTAGGTGCCTTAGCCCATGTCATGCTAAGGGCCTTCTGGCTGCCATTCCATAGCCTGCCTTTCACTTGCAGCTTTGTACCCTTTCTCCTAAGCGGCATCAGGAATGTTTATTTTCCAGCTCTTCTGGGACAGAGGTTTTCCTCTGTTGTCAGTTGTTTTCACAGTTATTCTCATGCTGTTGTTCTTACAGCCTTGAACCTGCAGACTTGATACTACTGTTAAGGTGTGTTCCCAAGGGGAGCAGCTGCCACTGGGGTGAGATCGTGCCCACCCTTTCTCTTCCCCTTGGTGATAGCTTTCAGTGAGGGGACCAAAAAACATGCAGATTAACAGCAGGCACGCAACACCGCCCCTGGTCACAGAGTCCTCCCAACAGCGTCACAAGAAGGAATAAAGCAAAAATTCCCCCAAAACAGTTCCTGATGAAAACTATTTGGTTATTATGGGACATTTTAATGGGAGTACCCTCCTACATGGAAAGACACTGAACTAGGGGGCTCTATTACTTGCTTTCCCAGCTGGTTGCTCAGAGAATTTTTCTTTATCTCTCTCTACTTCAACACTCGTGCCTTGCTGTCACTGACAGCCCGATAACAGCAAGAGCTGTTTGATAAGATGACTGCAAATGGCTCCCTAACTCAGGATGTGGTTATGACTTATCTGAGAAAACTCATACATCCAGGCACTTGTCTTCACAGTTCATCATTCTTTCAGCCAGCTGTTTCAGAAATGTACCGAGCTCTTCCAAGAAAAAGACTCATGAGATGTTCAATTCAACATAAGATCAGGTCTTTAAAAGAATTCTTGCCCCCTATTTATTATAAAAACACCATCAGCATCACCAGTTCTACCATGTTGGCCTGTGTTAAGATTTCGTGATGTTACAGAAGTGTGTATCTGCTTCTTTGATGCAAATAATGATGTCAGTTCATGACTGATGAATGTTTTTAATCACCTTTATCTTTAGATCCACCCAGTAATTAAGACTCAGAAAGGGACTGTACCTATACGTTTGCATACAAAAGATGATGCTTTGTGTGAAGTAACCGATTATATTAGCAGTTTCAATTCTGGCTGAAGACTTCCTTAGTCCAGCCAAAACTCAGGAGTCAATCCAGCTAAGAAAGATATGATTTCTTTGTATCTTTTTCAACTGCTGTAGGAGATTGACTTCAGCCAGAGTCCTAACCAGTGCAAACCCAGACAGAGCACTGGGAACACACAGATAGAGAAGTGTGAGAGAGCCCATCCTGGAGGGCAGCTGTGATGATACACGAGATAGAAGGAAAGATGACTAACAAGCCTTTTGCTTGCAGTTGTGGCTAAGTGTCTCATAACCAGTAACACTCAACTGCTTCTAGGCAAAACTTTCCATCAGTCCCAAAGAGCAGACTGTGCAGTGAGTGAGTAAATTGAAGCTGGGACACAGTGATTTCCCAAATCACTTGCCACTGCTGATTTCCACTGCTGGTGCTTTGAGCTCTCATACAGAGCTCGCAGTGCCCTGGCTCCAGATCATTGTTGGCTCAACGATGTCTAACATAACTCACACATTACACATTGTCTAGGGTTCAGCTGTCACGGCTATAAACAGCAAAATAAATTGAGATAAGAGATTACCAGATTACTGGCAGCAGTAGAAGCCATAGAGCAACCTTGGCAAGGCTGCTTTTGGTATCTGAAGAAAGCTGAGTAGAGAGGAAAACAAGGCTCTGCTCATACAGGGGGCACAGTGCTTAGCATCCTGCTAGGACAGCATGGCACAGGCTGCCGTCACCCAGGATTTATGACAAGCCACCCTGTCAGTTCAAGAAGGCTCTGTACTACATTAGGGTATTTCCCCAAGAACAGTGTTTGCCAGTGCATGGCCCTTGTAAAAGTTCAGACATGCAATGGAATCACTAAAGCCTAAGGAGGCCCCATATGGCATCAGGGACCCTCTGCTCCATCATATGCTTACCCTGAGCTGGAGGTAAAAAGCATATTTTGCTAATACACTCCACAGCTTCTATTTGCACCAGGCTAAGCCTTGTTAGAAAGGGGTCGAGGTCATTTCAGCTTGGGAGCCCATGGATGCCCAGAACAGTGGTGGGTGTCCAAGAGAGCTGAACTGTTCTCAGCTGTGCTGAGAGGATGCACTCTCAGCCCTTTGCGAGTAGCAAGGAGAGCATGTTCACCCAACCCTCTTCCACGGAGGCTTAACATAATGTGTTTCACCTCCTGGCTGCCGTAGGCGAAGTGTATGTATGAATCAGTCAGATATTGCAGCACAGTTGACATGTAGGAACTCAGCCATGTGTCTCAGCCCTCTGGGCTAACTGTTGTCACAGTGTCCTTCCTCCTGCATTTATCTCGGCTTGTTTATGACCCTGCATGGTTGGGTCACATCAGATTTACTTTATGCCTTCCCTTGGCATGGGGCAGGTTCCCATTTCATTTTTGCCATGCAGTTTTCCCTTTCCTAGGCTGCTGTGGTTTAGACTCTTTTCCCTCCATGAATGGGGTAGTTTACTGAGATTCAGAAATATTCTTTGTGATTTTACTTAAACACTCCATTTCTGAGACTTCTTATTAATATTCCTCTATTGCTCTCCATGCAAGTAATGAAGCTCTCTTCATAAGAAAGCAAGCAAACAAACAAACAAAAAGCTTAGCACCAAAATCTGTTTAAAATAGATAAAGATTAAAGCCTTGCATAAAAAGTGGGGCTGATTTTTGCAGTCCTCATTGTACTCGGTGGAGCATTTTGTCATTATAACTTTGGACTACAGCAAAAGAACCTTGCAATAAAAGGCTGCCATAAATTGACCTTTTGTTGCAAATTCTGCCATTCAAGCATAAAGCTTGAATGCAGGAAAGGCTACATAAACTGTGTTAAAAGTAGGTCACTGTACACCCACTGTTACTATGGCTGGTTCTGACTGCGTTCTCCTAACCAGGTCTCTTGGTATGAGCAGCGATACACCCACAGGTGAGATGGTGAACTCACCACACCAGTTCACATGGCATAGAAAGGCCAGAGTGCTGTTGCACAGGGGTTATTCCTGGGTAGGGCAGGACTCCTGTGAACCATCTATAGAGCCACTTTCTGAGAAATGGGGCATCCTGGTAGTAGGGATGGTGTTTCTGCAAACAGCCTGGTGGCTGGTACGGCCACCCTTTAGGTAGGTCCTAGGACTGCAGAAGCGACACCAGGAGATGGTGGGAAGCCCAACTGGTAAGCTCTGCAGCTCTAGATGCAGCAACAGTACTGCAGGTCTGCACTGCCTGGCCTACCTGAGCCTCTCCCTCCCCACTGTGCTCACATCCAGAGCTGGGACAATGCGACCTGTGTGGATCTCCCTGCCATGGTGGTAGTCTTCTTCCTCTAGCCCAGGGCATCTTCCCTTTCCCCAGCGAAAAAGAAACTCTGTTATGCTCTGGCAGGTACCAGGTGCAGGGAAACAGAAGGGGGTGAAGAAATGACACCTCTGGGGGTCTTATCTCTTCCAGTCTCATTGGTATAGTCTCCACCATCATATAAAGTCACCCAGACCACTATAATATTAGCTCGCTCTCAGCTAAAGAGCAGAGAGAGACTTTTACCTCCTCCACAACTCTCTGAACTATCCTTGATTCTTCACTATTGGCTCTCTGAAACATTCAGATAGTCTCAATCTCTACCACTCCAGGAAAGTCCAAGTTAAAACAACAGCGGTGGCTTAACTAATCCTGTCCCCTTCCAGGGCTACATACTATGTGTGATGCCTGTTAGAGGATAAAGCGGTTTCTTCAGCATTACTAAAGAGAAAGGTGAATTCAAGACTCCAAGGGTCAATAGGTTCTTTCTCCATTAACTCCACTGGTTTGGCTACAGACATTACCTCAGAAAACCACCATACTCCAGGAAAATGCTGAAGTGCACAAAGCTCTAAAATGCCCTTTTGAATTTGAATGAACAAAGTGCAGGATCAAATGTTTCCTTGACTCAGACCCTAACCAGCATACTATAGATAATAGGAACCAAGTGAGTCATAGTAACTCTTCAAGAGAACAATTACAACATCCGTGTTTCCCCAACTATCTAAGCTTATCTGACTCAGCTGCACTAACTTGTCCAAAACAAGCCTGGCTTCAAGATCCAGGCTCATGCTGGAAAGTGACAGCAGACCCTGGCAGGTGATGGAGAGCAAGAGCACTTCCTCAGAACAGTTCTGCCTTGTCCTCAGCTCAAGGATTTCCTGTTAAATCTCTTACTCAGCATCAGGGAGGAGCCTTCATTTACTATCCTTGACATACAATGACATGATAGACTGAAGAGGAGAAATTGTTCTCCTTTATATCTCTCTTATAGACTTACACAGTGAAATAATACACAGCCTTTGATCTTGTTCTGTGTTCTGCATCATCTTTGCAGCTGATTGAACAAACAAAATATGTGATGATTTAAAGACATTCACAGTAGCAGACTAGCTAGACTTTATGATTTGTTCTGAATTATTTATTGCACAATAAATAACTTACCTGCTTTAGTAGACACTTTAGTAGACAACCTGTCCACCCATCCCCATCCATGGATTGCTGTTCAAAAGGGCTTAAACACTGTCAGAGGAGAGAAGAAGCAATGGAATTGAGATGCTGGTGCCTGGTCACCAGAGGAAGAAACAAAATGTGGAATTTGTTTGGGATTTTTTAATTATAGCACTGGATAGATATTAAGCAGGAAGGTTCTTCCCAATATTTCTGTGACTGTTCCAAGTAGTCCCAAATTGATGTGTGTTTCCCTATGCTGAATAAACACAGGCTAAGCAGAACAGGTGCCCCAAGACCCCACTGAACTAGAACACCCTGACTTGGTGAGGGACACAACCTGGTCTGACTGGCTTATCTGACATAGAAGGTGTGGCATTTAATATGCATTTTCTATTGGTTTTGAAAGGTTTGCACCAAAATACATTAAATACACGTCTAGATATTACATGCTAAAAGGTCTGTGACCTGTATGGCACAGAAGACCCAAACCTAAACATAGACTGATTAAAACAATGCTCAGCATATGAGTGCCAAAATGTTTAACTCCCTCTGAAAAAAACCTCACAGAATTTCTGTTATCTTTGTAAGCCTGATTTTCTGAAGAGTTAATTTAGTCAAATTATCTGTGTTTACACATGTATAAATGTGCAGATGTGCCCACCCCACAGAGTCACAGAACAGCTGAGCATTTTGGGGGACCATCTGGTCCGATCCCTGGTCAAAGCAGGGGCAATAAAAACAGTTTGCTCAGGCCGGCATCTAGTCAGGTTTTTAGTATCTCCAAGGATGGAGACTCCACAACCTCTTTGGGCAACCTGCTCCAGTGTTTGACCACTGAACAGTAAAAAAGTTATTTCTTCAGTTCACGTTCATATTTCAATTTATGCCCATTGCCTCACTGAGAAGTGTCTGGCCCATCATCCTTACTCCCTTCTCCCCTCCAGTCATATATTTATAACCATTGATAAGGTCCCCTTCAGCCTTCTCTTCTCCAGGCTGAATAATTCCAACTCTCAGCCCCTGCCTATATGGCCCTGAATCATCTTTGTGGCCTTTTGTGGGACTCTTTCCAGCAGGTCCATGTCTCTCATGTGCTGGGGAGTGCAGCACTGGGCACAGCCCTCCAGACTTGTCTCTCCAGGGCTGAACAGAGGGGCAGGATCACCTCTCCTGACCTGCTGGCAACACTCAGCCTGATGCAGCCCAGGAGGCTGGTGGCCACCTTTGCCACAAGGACACCATTGTGGCCCATGTGTCACTGCTCCCAGTTCTTTATCATCTGCAAACTTGCTGAGGGTGCATTTGGCCCCACCCTCCAGGTCACTAATGAGGAGATTAAACAGTACTGGCCCAGTATCAACCCGTCAGGTACCTCAGTGGCCTCCAGCTGGACTCTGAGCTGCTGATCTCTACCCTCTGAGCCCAGGAGTTCAGCCAGGTTTCAGTCCGTCTCACTGTCCCCTTGTAGAGTCTGTACTTCAACATTTTGTCTAGAGGGTGTTGCAGGAGACAATGTCAGGAGCCTTGCAAAATAAACAGCATCCACTGCTCTCCCTTCATCCACTGAGCCTGTCATCTCAGTGTAGAAAGCTGTTGGGTTGGGTTGGTCAACATGATTCCACTTCTGTAAGTTTGTGCAATTATTTGGGATCATTTGCTCCATTTCCTAGGGATCATGGTGAGTCTGATCAGCCTGTAGTTTCTCAGATTCTCCTTGCCCACACTGAACACAGGAGTAACATTTACTTTCTACCAGGCCTCAGGAATTTCCTCAAGTTACCATAGCCTTTCCAAGATAACTTAGAGTGGCCTTGCAATGACATTGACCAGGTCCCTCAGTACTCATGGGAGCAATCACATCAGATTCCAGGACTTGTATATGTCTAGTCTGCCTAAATGTTCCTTAAATCAATTTTTATCCATCAAGCAAGTCTTCCTTGCTCCAGACCTTTCCACTGGTTTCAGGCACTTGGTAGGCAAATCTTTAAAAAGCAAGGAAAAGAAGACACTGAGCACTTTTACCTTTTCCATGTCTTTTGTCACCAGTTTCCCTGCCCCATTTTCATCTTATCATCACTGCAACCAAGGCTACCCCTGACTTTCATAGGGCTGACCAGTTCTTCCACACTGGTGTCAGGCAGAGTGGAGAACTTCCGTTGATTGGCTCCTCCATCACCTATGTGTGGAAGAGAGTTATATCCTCGATGATTTCTAGAAGCAGCCTTTATTGCTTGTGCCCTGCTGTGTTCTCCCAGCAGCTACCAGGGTAGTTCAAGAACCAGACCTCTAAACATGAGGCTTCTCCCAATTGTCTGCTGCTTCTTCCCAGCCAGGTGATCTGTAGCAGACACCCACCACAGCTGCTCGC
Organism: Sclerurus mexicanus; assembly: GCA_013396755.1. Classification (NCBI taxonomy): domain Eukaryota; kingdom Metazoa; phylum Chordata; class Aves; order Passeriformes; family Furnariidae; genus Sclerurus; species Sclerurus mexicanus. Next base: position 966,893 of record VWZF01004536.1, on the reverse strand, counting down.
ATTGGTCTGCCATTTAATCCCAACCCATAAGCTCCCAGCTGGCTCATCACCCCTCTCTAGGCAAAGCTACAGGCACTGCCCACTGCTCTTTCACATGAAGTTCTCTTCCAAATCTTCTAGCTGATTGCAGGGAAATATCTATCTCAAGAATGCAAAGTTCCTACTACATTTTTCCCGAAAAATGTCTCCGTGAGGGAGGCAGAGTGAACAGACAGACACACAGCAGGACAGTGGGATGCAGGAGCTACTCAACCCTTCTTAGGCAATGGAAATCCAGCTATAGGACTCACATAAAGGTGAAAATCAGACTACATTATTTCTACTTTGTACAAAGCAGTTCTGTATTTTTTATAGAAGCACTACGAAACTTTGGACCTTATAAAATAGAAAAAAATATGAATGTTATGCTCAGAAGAAAGGAACAGCTACATCATAGGACATCCTGTGTGAGATGTTCCTTACACAGCAGGAGTCCAGATCACAAAGTCATTATCCAGTCATATCACTGCATATACTTTCCTCAAGAATTTTGACTTAGCTACAGCCTCTTAAGAGTAATGTATGAACTAAAGGATTTTGAACTATCAAAGAAAATATGGAATATCATTCATTAGGTCATACATATTGGGCCTCACATTTCTAAGTATTTCATGAGCACTGGAAGTTCCCACCAATGTCAGCTGTTTTTACAGTTTTGGCATCACACAAGCTATTACTGATTACTTGTTCTTTACTGAAGGCCAGTGACTGGCTTATATCAAGCTCATAGAGAAGACTGAAATGAAAATCCCTGTCTCCAAATGCAGACACAGCTCCCACTTGCTGTTTCAGAGCCCTTCGTCTCTCAGATTTACATGAGAGGGAAGAGGGAATGAAGCCAGTCACTAGATTAATCTACAACTGCCCTTCATATCCTGAAGAATTGTTCTGTTGGCTGCTGTGGACTCTGTTTATTAGCTTCCTGGTGTAAACAGACATATGTTCAGTGAAAAAACAAAAAATTGGACTTAAATCAGAGTTCCCACAGCTTGTTCACAATTACAAACTTCTTGGAATTGTTTTAAAGCTTATCACTATTTGCCTGCTTTTTAAATAAGCAGGAATGAGGAACAAGAACATCAGTTGTTAACTCAGGCAGGTAAATCCTTCAACAGGGCTACTCTAGTGCCAAAGTCTGACCTCGATTTGGGCTTGCTTAAGGTTGGACATGGAAGGAACGTTCAGCACCAGTGTCCTGCTGAATGGAGCTCAGTGCTGCTCCCAGCACAGCGAGAGCAGCCCTCACCCCAGGGAACAATGGAACTGCTGGCCCTGTGCTATGAAATTAGAAGCTTCTCTTTTGAAAAGGTTCTTTGTTTCCACAAATAATGGGTAAAATTGTTAAAAGCACAAATCTGCTTTCTCAGAAGTGATAGGAAGCCCTTGAGTTCACATCTCCAAGGCAGCTACAGCCAAGTTACCTGATCACAGGAATCTGTAGGATTCATCCTGCCTGAATACTTTTGAGAATCTGCACCAAGAGCTTGAGTTTCACAAACAAGAAATGGAACAAAGACTCCAAAGTGCTGGTTTTTTTTGGTTCGCTGTCCTAATATGGCATTGTGAAACACATCAGTAGGAGCAAAGAACAACTAACAACTTTTTTTTGCATCTGGCCCGTGTGCTTTTGAAAAATTTACCCCAAATCCAAAGCTACTTGTTCACCTGTCCAAACACCCTACCATTCTTGAGAAAAATGTGCAATCTGTTCCACCCTGCAAATCATCTGGACAGCAACATCCTGGTGGCTGGATGACTCTCTCAGTCCAGAATGGCCCTGGATGAAGTGACGTTGCACTGGGCTCTCCTCTCTCCATTACTGTGTGACCACCACTAAATATCATTCCAGGCAGAAGAGTGTGTCAGATGGAAGATGAAAAATGGCTTTCTAGGCTTTTGTAAATCTGTCTGCAAGTTGGTGTCCCACAGGACTTTTATATTACCTGCAAGGGGATCACTCCAGGGTCAATGTAAGGAGATTTAGGTCACCACAAACAGTCCTCCTTAGGTGATCTTCTGCAGCTCTCAATCGTTTGTAATGAATTGTTGCCACCACAGTCACAGAACATCTTAAGCACGGATGTCCTTTCTCTTCTTACTGCCAGTATTCAGGTTTTTGTTTTGTCTTGTATTTCTATAAACCTGGTTTTCTCTCACATGCAAACAAACATTTCAGGTAGTAACCTTGTCTCCGGTAGTTTATTACATTTTGTCCTTCAAAGAGTTCTTTTGATATGAAACCCTAGAGCCATCCAAAAGGCATTGACTATAATACCAGAAGTTTTTGAAATGGTTATAAATACAAACGGCAGACAATATTCAAAAAATAATAGGAAAAGCCCCATGGAGCTGTTGTTTTCATTCACTTGCATCTGCCCACCCTGCTTCCAGATGACAAGACTGTAGAATTAATTACAAAAGTAATGTAAAAAATGTCACCTAGGTTGAGCCGTTCACAGTAGACCCAAAGCTGACCTGGCCTTTGTGATTTCTTTTGCTAAATCAGGGGTGTTATTTGTATTGTTGCTGTGTCCACATCCAGCAGAAACTCATGGTGTCTGCGTCCCATCCCTCTGCAGTGACGCGCTGGAGACCATTCTGTGGGAATGCCTTATGTTTGCATTACTGCAAATGACACGATGTGCCAGGACAGATGTCAGGTGAGAATTTCACAGTTACAATAAAAATCAGTACAAAGCCTGGCCAGTGTACCAGGAAACCTCTGCAGACTTATGCAATCCTGTTTGTTCCAGTTACTTCAATCAAAGTTGCCTTGGCTCAGGAAAAATACAGCAACTACAAACAATTATTTTCAAATAACAAAGCTCCCAAAATGTAATTGAAGAAACTCTGAACTCTCTTTTATTCCCATATTAAAAAAACATTCCATACATATCAGGGATTTGTCAGAATTCCCCTTCCTCTGTCTTGTCTTCTTGTAAAATTTACTTTTAATAACTGTCAGCTTCCTGAACCACAAGACTCTCTCTTCTGTTTTGCTCTTATTCACTGGGGCAAAATAAAATGCTAAAGCAAGAAGAGAATGCAGGTGTGTTTATCCTGGGTTAGAGCAAAAGGAATTCGCACTCCAGCAGGAGTGGAAACACAAGCAAGAGGCTAATGGGTTGTTTCCAGCTTTTGCCTGTTGCAGTGGGAGGTCTCCTAGAGGGGCTAGCTAAAGGACACCAGCCAAAACTGAGCTTCTCAGTCCCACGTGCTGCCCACTGTGATGGCTTACCTTGGAGGCCTCATCCTCTTCCTACTGTAGGAAGTCCCAAATTTGCAGAGAGCAGAGGTGTTGGAGGCATCTTAAGCACCACAGTTTCCCCTGAGAAACCATTCCGCTTCCTTCGCAATCTGAAATCTTATCATCACAATCAGGGGGTGAGTGCCAGCAAGAGGTTTTGGTGCCTTTCATCCCGCTGGTGTCTCCGAACTGGAAGTTTGGAAATAGCACAATCCAGTGCAGATGATACAGTGCAGCTCCCTCTACTGCAGTGCTCTTCTGATGAGGCCAGAAACCTGCCCTGTGCCACAAATTGAAATATCCTTATGGAAGAATACAGCGGCACTGAACAGAGGTGAGTGGCCAAGTTTTACAAGGCACTGAGCTCACTGCAAAGGTAGACATGTCTTGTGGACAGAGTTGCCTTGCAAAAATCCCACTAAGCACCACTGCTGCACACCCTGGCTTTTAGCTAGCAAAGGACAGTGCCTTTAAACCCATGTTTTCTGTCTGTGGGGAAAGAGGGTTGAGGCAATTAATTTGCTGAGACAATTTAGGGAGAGCTGAAGCAAAAAGAATTACACTTTGAACCGACCATGTAGAATATGGTTTAAAACATATAAAAATACCAAGAATATAGTGGTCAGTTCAGATGACTAGGATTTTTTGTGCTATGCTTTACAGACTTTGCTATAAAACTCTTGCACAATTTCATCTAATACCCAAGAGAAATATTTTCCAGACCCAGAACTTTCTTTCTTCAACACACACGGTGTGTCAGTGCAGTAACAGCGATTCCTGCAGCAGGATGATGAGAAGATACATTGTTGGTGCATACCTATTGTGATATTGACCCAGAGTATTGATTACAGCCTCACATCCCATCAAGCTGCACGAAGAACTCTAACTTACTTGCTGAGGATATTCTTGCACACAGATTTGTCAGGAATGTTCACCAAAAGTTTTCTGCATATATTACACAGCACTACAAAACCAAAACTCAGCATCCTGCCAAAGCAGTCGCCTGGAAAACATCATTCCCTGTGTATACATGGGGATGGTTAAGACACTCTTCAAGGGAATGGGAGCTCTGGGCTCATACCCTCAGGTTGCCACTAGGCTAAAGGAGAGAATCTTCCTCCTCTTCCCAGATCCCACTGCTGCCCAGGTTCATTAGATATAGATTTGAGTGTATTTGACTTCCTATCAATACCACTGGGAATGAACAGGAGCACTGACCTGAGCTCTCAGGAAACTTAATGCCTTCATTTTCAACCATCAATTGACTTGAAGGTTTGCTTTAATTTCTGAGGGTCTGTGAGCAGACTGAATAAAGAGTCAAATTAAGCATCTCAGGTCATAACTAGGTGAAATTTAAATCTACTGTAGCTCTGTATACTCAGTAGTTGATTGCTAAATGCTTGTAATCACTCTTTCACAAATATCAAGCAGAGAATTGGTAGAAAATACTTTAATCAAAATGTAAGAACTTAAAAAAATAACCAGCAACCCAAAAACAAAGTGCAGAAAAATGTGATCTACTCACAACCAACTTACAAGAAATGAAGTTACTCTGTAAAAAATTTGGCAGGAGCTATAGCTTGAATTATGCCACACACGTTCAAATGCTTGATTTTTTCCCCAGCTACAGCAAAATACACCCTGGTCCTTTAATGCCAAAAGACAAGGGGGTGCTCTGTACACTGAAGAGAGCTGTACCATCAAGAAAAATTAGAGCCTGGAGGGGAAGCAGAGAATTCTCTTTTTCTGAGATTTCTAAGGTTTTTCCCTCCCCCTATCCATCTGCAAGCTGATGGGCTCAAAGGAACATGCAGCAGACACTGAGTTGGAGCCCCATATGTTGTCCTGCTCTGGAAGCCAGGATGCAAAGGGCTTCTGCCTTCTGGAGATGGTCCAGGCACTCCTTCCTCCTTCTACCATGTCATCAGGAAGACTTGTGCAATCCTTTTTCCCTGTTCCCTTTGTGAGGCAGGAAAGCCCCAAAGAAACCCAAGTCTCAACCTTCTGACTATAAAACAGGGACTGAGGCATCCGGCACAGCTGAGTGGGGGTGTGTGTGACAGGAGAAGGCAGCTCGGAGACAGGGCAGGGGAGGACTGGGACAAAGGCGAGGTGAGTAGGCTGGCAGCAGCAAGACAGGACAGACCCAGCTGCAGCAGGGGTGTGAAGTTCAAACAGAGTGATGAACAGAGAGATACAGGTTCTGGTCTCCTAGACACACTATGGTGGCACTAGCAAGGAGCAAGGCATCCTAGAGATACAGCAGAGAGAGAAAAGCCATGTCAGGAACATGCCTGTGAGCAAACACCTCTAAAGGTTTGTGCTCTGACAAGAGGAGGATGATCTGGCAGCTGTGGTGGTTGATAGGGAACAACTTGGACTCCAAATCTTTTTTTATACCTTGCTATAAAAGTATCAGCAGTTAAACTACAGACTATGTCTCAGATGTCTTTTCCCAGGCATTATCATTAATATTTGAAAAAACCACCCTCAAGTTTCATCACATTATCTATTAGGCTATGAGGAAGCACAGAGAGGTATCCATCATTTCCCTGTCTGCACAAGGCTTTCCTGTGAACAGGAGTATTAACTCAATCTGTCTAAATGATCACTGATTCTCCAAAGAATATTTCTTCTTCCATTAAAAGAGTTAGGTAGTCAAAGGGTAGACCCCCTAAATCCATTAATATAGAGGTAAGCTTTCTAGGGGTGCCTTGGCCCTCAGAAGCTGTTTTGCTAAATTAGACATTAAAAAGAGAGAGAAACCTGCATAACTAAAACTGCCAAGGTGATGGTAACCTGGTCATCTCCTTCTGTGCCTCACACCTACGCTGACCAGTGGGATCCCTCCCCTGCCACACAGACAGCACGGCCACTCCTACAGTCCCCACAGCCTGCCCTGCCACCCCGCAGCATTCCACTTCTAGGTCCCAAGCAGCGAGGCCACAGCTGGACCTTTCCCACTTCATACCTCATCCAACAAGGCAACTGCTGGCCGGTGCTGGTTTTTTTTTGTTTTGTTGGGGGTTTTTTTGCTATTTCCTGCATTTTCAGCAGTTTGCAGAGTTAAAACATACTCAATTGCACAACCAGGACCATCATCTGGAACGCAATCAAGATTAAGAAATTTGCAATTGGAGTCTTTCTGAACAAAGTGCCTTTAGGTATCTTGAGATAACACACTCCTTCCCAGCTCTGTGTCAGCAACAATTTTGTCTCACCTCTCTCTATTTTTTTTTGTTTTAATGTTAAATGCATTCAAACAGAACCCAAATCTTTCCAAAGCTAACAAGGAAAGGATTTCTTCCTCTGATTGAAGTGGAGTTAGCAAGGCTGTGATGAAGTGCAGCATGCTGAGACCTGTACGATGCCGGCAATGAACACATATTGAGATGAGACGAGTCATTGTAAAACTCTGGGCAAAGGGGTTGGGCCCATCTCTCTACAGCCTAATGTCTATCTCATTTCAACAGCAGGCAAACAGCAAGACCAGATTATTTACAAGAGCATGGAGGTCAATCTTGACAGTATTTTGTTTCTTCTGTAGTTAGTGATGACAGAACAGGTGATTATGAACAGCAATTGAAGTATTTCTTCTCAGATTGGGTGACTCATAACGACTTGTTGATGCTCTTGTCTCCAAACTGAAGGTGGTTGAGGATGGTGAAAGGAGGAAGGAGGAAGCAAAGTGAAGGCACAAAAGTAATACAGTGCATTAACAGCAATCTCTCTGCAATCCTGAGCCACCCCTATATTAATTCCTTAAGCTGCACATACAAATGAGTACACAGCCCAACACACAGGCAGGAACAGCAGTAAAACACTAAAAATTCTACAAAAAAACAGTGCCTACATGGAGGGCAGAAGATTAAGTGCCAGCAATAGCCTAGACACTGGGTCATGCACGTAAAGCCACTTCATAATTTCTCACATTAAAGCATCACTCAGTATACCCCAAAATGAATAAGCCTGAGTAAATCTCAGAAAAGTCTTTGTCAGAGCACAGGGACCAAGAAGGGCCTGGTTAACATGTGCTACATCCCCACCTACCTTAGTCAGAATAACTAGAACAAAGCCAGTGCAGCTGTGCCAGTTTACACCAGCTTAGGCTATGACCTGTTTAAACATTTTTGGACGAAGTCCAGCAATAGAGTCTAGACATTGTTATTCAGAAATAACTTGATCTTCGTCTTTTGCTTTTGTACAGAAAGGAAGAGGAAATGTATGTCACAAAGAAGCATTTCATACAGAACAGCAGGGAAAGACAGGATGGTAACCCAATTAAAGGCAGATGAGAAATCTTTCAAAGCCATTTATAAAGAAACAAACTACCTCCAACCTCCGGTGACTGAATGAAAAGAGATTGCATGGAGCAAGAAATCAGGTGATCTGCCTTGCAAAATCTTCTTTGCCTCAGAGAACAAAATTCAAGAGCCCATTTGATCAGCCTTGCCCTTTTGGTCACTGCTGCAAGCTTCTGCTTTTATCTTCTCAGTTCCTGATCTGGCAGACACAGCACCCAAGAAAAAAGTCTTGCTACCTCATGTGTGCAAGGGAAAATCTAAGGAGTTTGCAAGGTCTTCTGTATTTAGGGGCTATGTCAAATAGCACTTTTTTTGTCCCTATTTGCTTACTAGAAAGATTGTCTGAAGCAAATTACCTTCTTCAATTCTAATATTTTGTGTCTTTCTGTTCTTCATTGCCTCTAGGTCTCCTGGTCACAAAATATTATTTTTAGCTTACTTCTCTTTATGTAACTTCCATGGAAGAATTTGTCATGCTCCTTGCACACGAATATCTGCACCAAGTGCAGGCAGATGAGGGATTATTTGAAAGGAACATCTGTGAAGTCTTTGTGCTACTGCTTCCCGAAGGCTCTGACATTCTGTCTCTTCCTTTGCTTCTACATCAACTTCTTGTCTCCTCATATGCAGCTTTTAAGTATATTTTTAGACAGTTGAACAATTCAAACAGTTTGCCTGGAGCCAGCATTTAAACTTAGACCTATATTTTCAGAAAAAATAGATTTAAAGTCAGAGTGGCTATTTAGAAGTTTCACAAAGGTCACTCTCCTGCTGACATTTTACATACCTTATTTTTGTAGCTGCTTATATTTCAGATGAAAAATATTGTACATGATAAAGAAACATACCATGTTTCAAGAGAAAGAAAAGGAGGTCACTAAATTCTATCATAAAATATAGACTTTTATTTATTTACCTTTACTTCTCAGGTTAGCTCAGTGGGACTTCTCAAGTAAAACCCAGACTACAATTTGATGAGAATCTAAAGTCTGTGTTTGAGGTCAATGTACTGCATCTCCAACATCATACACACATCATGACAAGCACTGGGTCAATTAACCACCCCACCTCACCCCCAATTTGCTAGTTCTTTTTTACCAAAACCATTTTTGTAGATTGGGCAGGGTAACCAGTATGCTGTGTTGTATGATGCCTGTTCTCCTGTAGATGGCTAAAACCAGCACAAACCTCTCCTTGGAGAGTTGAACAAAAGCCCACTCACAGCCCACACACATCTCATCCAACAGGACACAATTTCTGCTTGCAGTTGGGGAAGCACAGCCTTAGAAGATCCATGGAGATGAAAACCAAACTAACTCATCAGCTGTGGGAGTCTATACAATGGTCAGATATTCAGGACCAGAAATGCTAAAATTCCCTCATCTCACAGGTGTATCTCATCTCAGACTTCAGGATTCATTGGAACACATCAATCGAGCTTGACACACAAATTAGTTCTCCTTCAAGAAAACTACAGCTATCTCCACCACTGCCTGTCTTCCAGATCCAGGGAACCCAAACTTCCTGACCTTACTAGGGTATCTGCTGAGAAATTGTTTCCAGCAGCCATATGAAGACACTAACTACAGAGATAATGGATGGGGAACTCCAACAGATTTTGCTTGGAAAAGAAATCAGTGCTTCCAAGGATCTCACCCCTTTCTTGCCAGTCAAACCTGTCTTAGGTACCCAGCTGGCCTCTGGATGATCTGATGATACCAACCTCAGCAGCTGAAGACTTGCTTGCTCCCACAGATGAGGTCTATGATCACAGCCAGGCTGTGCTGGGCCCAGGCACCATGGAACAGGAGTTACACAGTAACTGCTGGAAATCCACGTGTGGCTCTGGGGTCACAGCGCAATTACTGCTGCCTTAGCCATGTCTGCTTACCTTTGGCATTGCTGTTATCCCCTGCCTGCCTGTGCCCTCCATTGCTGCTATTTCATTAAGCCTCAAGTACAAAACCTTGAGGCTTAATGTTAAACTTGTTAAACAAACAAGTACAAAACCAAATAAAACCAAACAAAACCAAACACTGCAGTTCTTGCTTTCTTCCAGCACCACTCCTGGTCTGACTCATCCACCAGTCACCCCTTCACTTTATACTTGCTGTTTCTGCTGGCACTCCATGTCCCTCTCATGCCTCCCATACAAATGATACCAGCAACCATGAAAACATTAGGATCTTCAAAGACTGCCACAACTGCAGACTTGATGCTGGGATACTCCCCTTTCCCCCACTTGTTAGCACATAGCTTTTCCCAGCAATTACTTTGGACGTATCTTGTGATGCAGAATTGGAGGAGATTAAGCAGAAGGAAGATCAGAACAACAGCAGCATGACCTGACCTTGACAGTCAAAGAAAACAGAGAGCAGATGGAAGGGTTCCAACAGAATGAAACTATGTAAAGAAAAGCAATTGTGATGGGGCCATAGTGGACAGACAATTTACCACTTTTCAGCTCACCTCTGGTTTCTCTCCATGGTAATATGTTCTTATATATAGGACAAGTAAAGTAATCCAGAGAAACTTAGTCTTCTCATGAAGCCAAAATGGAAACCCAAAACACCTGGACATCTTTGATATTTGCTTAACTCTGCTCAGCTCTGCCTTAGTGAAACAAGGAATTGTATTTATCTCCAGAAAGGTATGAAAATGAATTCAATAACATTAATGATAGTTATGAGAACCACAGAGGAGCCAGTGAGGAAATGAACATTTGTGACTTTGGTGTAGTATTAAACAGAATCCACTGGAACACAGTCTGAAGCTGCACAGTGAAACAGTTAAAGCTGATCACTCAGCAGAAATCACCCCTCTTTAGCACTGAGCAAAGCAAGCATCATATGGAACACATGGCACAGAGTGATGCAATGAAAACCTGTATCAGAAAACACAAAATGGCAATAAACTAAGGTAACATGAGAAATGATAATTCTAGCACTTATTTTCAGAGTTACTGCATTTGTAACTCAATTTTCTTCTAACATAGCTTCCTGGATGAAATATTGCTATCTGCTAGCAAAAAAGAAATTCAAACCAGACAGCTGGATGTCATTTTCTCCCCTCTAAGGAATGTCACGTTTGGAATGGCCCAGTGGGCAAAGGCGAATACATAATGGTTATTCAGAAAGCAATTAGATTCTGACCGCAGGGAAATGTTTTCTGAATGGAGGGAGCTTTAATAGAATAGACCCGATAGTCCTTTTTGTTCCTCTGTTTCTTATATAAGGAATCTTTTTCCCTTAGAGTTAAGATCTGGGTTAAGGATGAACATACTCTTCACTCAGTTTTTCACTATGAATTCATGCAAATATCTTACTAGTTACAACAGCTGCATTTTAAGATAGATATAAACAAAAAAGTGGCTAAAGATACTTTGAATTAAATTACTTTATACATGACCTTAGCTACAAGCATAGTTACACTAGTGATTTTTTACCTTTTCATTTACAGAGACAGGTTATCACAGGAGTAGTCAGTATTTCAGGCTGATACAAACAACAGAAGTAGTAACTCAAGCCAACATTAAAAGCAATTTATGTGCCTTTGAGCAAGTTCTAATGATTTAGAAATCTCACATCTCCTTGTGCTGTTTCTTTCAATTCTAAGACAAGAGAAGTTACACCATTTAGAAAGCTAATAAATAACAGGCCTAATTCTGCTCTCAACAACACAGGCAAATCTGGAAGCAAAGGCACGAGAGTTCAAGTAGGTTATGTAAGCCAGCACCACTACCAGGTCTCATCAAAGGCTAATCAGCAGTGGAAAGCAATAAGGCTGCTACAAATCACTATTTGATAATATAAGAAAAGTTAAGCCTTTACAATATCTAATCTCATACCTCTGTAGTGACAACTGTAGATGTCTACATTACCCAAATAATACGCAGTAGGCAAGATTATGCAGTAACACAGCACAGGCAGAACAAACACTGAAGAAGGGTGGAGGAAATACAAAAAGGTGTTTTCTTTTTTTTTCTTTTTTTTTTTTTCCCCTGAATACACTCTCATACTAAGGGCAGGATAAATTGCTGTTACTCCTTTTTCACTTTTCCCAGTAACACTCAAAGTCTCCACTAAAATGGCACATTACTGCACCAGCTCAAACAGGACTGACACCTTAAGACTCATTTTTGTAGGGGGGCTGTCAGTTCCCAGTTGTGGCAGTTCTGTACACCCAAGCTGCTTCATGCAGATTTGAATGTACCAGCTGTTGCTGGTCTTCAGAAAGAATCACTTTCAAGTGTTTCTAATTAGCCAGTGAGATTAGCTGCTGCAGTGTTGGCTCAGCTTCCTGGTGTATTGAAGCCAGTCTTCTATGTTTGGTAGAGATCAACAGCTGAGGTGTGAGTGAAAGTGCCTGAGGTTACATCAGCTGCTTTTCTGATACCAGGCATAACATAAGGTGGACAAATCACTTCTTGTTCCATTTAATTATTATTTGTTTAAATTCCTTTGTAAGTGGTAGTGGTGGTGAAAGTTTTGTCATTCAATACAGGTCTATGTCTGGGCAGCTAGAATACTTGTAGTACAGCTCAGTTTTGATATCTGCAATGATTTAAAAGGGGAAAAAAAGACTTCTTTGATTTAGTAATAGTATCTATAAGAATATTTAGTCTCTAGTGAATGGTATTTAGCCATTAAGTAGAAGGGGCTTTTTTTGTTATTACTGACATGCAAATAGGGAATGAATTCTAATCATGAAGGCTGTTCATAAGAAAGATAAAACACCTGCTTGGATAGACACCAAAGTTAAAACACATGAATGATACTACAAGTGATTATGTGATAAGATCTTGCTCTTATGAAGTGTTTTTAGGTGGTATGTTCAGGTTGTGAAGCACACTTAAAGGGAAATCAATACTACAGGAAAACATATTGGGAAGCTGGCAGAGCAACTGAGGGACGTATTCTGCCAGCCAAGAGGACAGTGGAAAGAAAATTGTCTCTCAATTCCATGATCAGACTTGTTTCCCTGCAGACTGCTGTTGTTTAATGTTGTTATTTTAAGATACAACATTATAAAGACATGTACAAAAATACCAAGAGAAAAATAATCTTTGTAGCCCATTGTTATGATTTAATCCCAGTTGTCAACTCAACCACTCCCCTGTGGTGGGATGGAGGAGAGAATTGAAAGAGTGAAAGTGAGAAAACTTGAGGGCTGAGATAAAAACAGTTTAATAGGCAAAGCAAAAGCTGCGTACACAAGCAAAGCAAAACAAGGAATTCATTCACTGCTTCTGGTGGGCAGGCAAGTGTTTAGGCATCCCTAGGAAAGCAGGGCTCTACCATGCATAACAGTGACTTTGGAAGACAAATGCCATCACTTCAAACATCCCCCTGTCCTTCGTCTTCCCTAGCTTTATATGCTGGGCACGATGTCCCATGGTATGGAATATCCCTTGGGTCAGTTGGGGTCATCTGTCCTGCTCTGTCCCCTCCCAACTCCTTGTGCACCCCCAGCCTCCTCAGTGGTGGGTGAGGAGTGGAAAAGGCCTTGACACCATGTAAGCAACTGCTCAGCAGTGATGAAAGCATCCCTGTGTTACTACACTGTTTCCAGCAGAAATCCAAAACACAGACCCACACAGATACTATCAGGAAGATTAACTCTATTCCAGCCAACACCAGCTTAATTGTCCTTTCGAATTATTACAATACTACGGTGGGAGTTTGTCCACTGAAACCCAACTCTCCATATCACCAATTCAGACTTACAGGAACGCATGGGACATTGGGAGAATGGTGATTTACAATGTTCAAATAATATGTGACAGAAAATGTATATTGTAAATGTTTTTAAAGCCACTCTTCAGCATATAACCCCTTCAAAAAGAATTATCAGGATTATTTCTCAGTTTTTGAGAAATATAAAGTAATCTTGTTTTTATCTATACAAGTAATTTTTAAGAAATGCTGGAAGAACATGGCAACTGTCTTAATTTATTTTCTCTCTATGAAACTCTCTTCCTCCTTTCCCTGTATCAGCTGATAGACTAGTGAATGCAAATGTGTAAAAGTCCATAGTCACTCTTGCTACAATGAAATGTAGGAACTGATCCAGAATTGGAAAGTTTGAGTTTCTTGAATACTTTGGTATATACAATATCTGTTTATCACAGATGTTGAGATTTACTTGGTTTATGATCTTTCCTCTAAATCCCTCTAAGCGCTGATGCCTAAAGGTTTGGTGTGTATTTTGTAGATTTTTAGAGTTTTAGAAGTGTAGGTTTTCTTGCTCTCATATTAAGTAGTGTTAGAAGTTACTAAAGTGATTTTCTCACACATTCTCAGGCTTTCTGAAGGTCATGATGTTTTTCAGAGACACCTGCAAGATAACTTGAAGACAAAACAGTAGAAGAGCCCAGAAACCCTTGGAGGTGGTCCAGGGGGCCTAGCCTAGGACCCTGATGGGTGGACCACCAAGAAAAATGGACATTATGATTGGTTATAGATATCTAATATGTTAATTGTCAGGAAGAGTATAAAAACCGTAACATGATGGGGGGCGAGGATTCTTGGATGCAGATCAAGATCCTTGTTGCATCAATGTGCATTTTGTAGGCCCAGTGGAGGCCCAGAGCCTCTGAACTCCCAACAAAGGTATTGTCTATCTTTCTCCATTAATGTTTTCTCTGAGTGCCTATCTTCCAGGATTTTAGGCATCAGCCCAGTGGGCTGGAACTGTGAAGGGCCATGAATGCCTCAAGTTGGGCTTTGGAGGTGTTTAGGTACTAACATCAAAATATGCAAGTCTCAAAAATTTCACTTAGCACGACTGACATATGATGTCTGTAGACATCTAAACTTTCCCTCATAAATTTTTTCAGCAACCTAGACTTCTGCTTTTGGGCCTGCACAGAAACACCAGCCAAGCTCTACAGTCAGGGCACCCCCTACTTAAATTGCCTGGAGGTCCTGATCCCATTGCTGTGCTCAGTGAACACTTAGAACATCCTTTTCATCCTCTGACAGCTGCCCCTTTTGTTTGGAAACATGGCTATCAGAAAGCTCTAAGAGATCATACAACTTGTCTTGTAGTTTAGGTGCTCTCAGGGGAGAACAGCAAGGGTTTGCTAGCAGACATGAAGGGTCAAAGGGTCAACCTTTTACTGTCTCCCCAAAAGTACATTGGGGTATTTCATTTCTTCTTCTTCTTTTTTTCTTTTTTTTTTTTAAACTTAATTGCAGAATTAGTAATTTCCTTGTTTCTTTTTAGAAAGACCAGAGCAATATTTCTATTTTTTCATGTCTCCTGGACACAACACATTAGGGATACTCAGCCATGTTACAAAACATATGGGCATTCAAACTTTGCAGAGTTTCTTATTAAAGCAGAAAAGGCAATGACATCTCATCTATAGGACATACATATGCAGCAATTTTTTTTAAAGCTGCTTCATATTGGATACTACAGACAAAACAACACTTTTAAAGTCTGTCTGTAAGAAGTACGTAAGCTTCTGAACCACTGTCCTCTCTTTGTTCCTATTCCAACCTCAGTCTCAGTTCTTTGATGCCGCAGGATATGAGTCAACAATGACACCTGAAGACAAGGAAAATCTGCAGCAACCAAAAAGTCTATTGCCTCATGATATGTAAATGCATTAGCTAAGCACACCATCACCCTTGCTAGAAAACCTGCTCGTTGTTCCTGACTCCTAGTTATCTAACCTTCATGACTTTTACCGTATCTTATTCTTAGGTAAAATCTGAAATTTCATGGATTCATTTAGTATAATTATGGTTCCAAATTCAAAGCCAGAGTTTGTGAATAGGTTCTTAGCAGATTACGAGGTACCCTTCACCATTTTACACATGGTAAAATATTAAATTGATTTATTGTAAGAATATATTGCTATAAGAGTTAGTCTTGAAATCATGGATCATCAACCAGGGGTCACAAATTAGCCAACTAATGTACTCTGCAGGCTTTATCTTCTGTGACAGCCCTGGAAAATGTTTTACAGTGAATTTTAATGCACTCCTTGGGTCAATTTTGAGCTGCCATTTCTCATGCATCATTAATTTAAAATTCTAAACAAGACCTGATATTAATTATTGTTCATAGTAGCTGAACATTTTATAATGCTATAGTAATATTCCTATTCTTCTTCTCTACCTATAAGCGTCTGGCTGCTGAGTATTTGGTATTCAGTGCTTATTTTGTTTCATATGTTGAACTTGTTAGTCTGCACCTACTAGGAAAAATACTACAATATAAAGCATGCAATTATGATACTCATTCTTTAACCTTCTGTGTGGTATTTGACACCCACAGAGATTTTCTCAGCTTTAGGAATTGAGTCAATGTTGTCTCAGCTACAGACCGGCAACCACAGCTAATGTTTTCAAAGCTGTCAGAAGCTGCACTCTAAATTCATTATTTATACCCTCAGATAAAAATTATCAGATTTTTGGAAACATAAAGACCCCAATAAATTCCCAACTGAAATCAATGAAGAGTAATTAATAGTATTTCTGTTTATCAATTGTCTATATTGACTGTGTCTAGTCATAGCTCTTTTACTAAGACCAGTTTGGCCTAGACACTCCCATTAAACAGCCTGTTATATTAGAAAAGTGGTTCCTAAATTCAGGAATGTTCCACAGCAGTGGCTGTGGCACAAAGGGAGACCACAGTCCAGGTGATACCAATAAATTAATTGCAACCAGTCTCTCAGAGAACAGGTTTCTAATAATTTAGAAATTACTGTGAGTGGATAAACATACCAAAGTGTGACATGAGCCTAAAAACTTGTCTTCATATACTTTAAGAATTTGAGACTGTTTTAATTCTAGAGCCAATCAATAGCTTTGTAAAGGCTGATAAACAAGAGAAAGAGAGGGAGGACTATTGTCCAAGTGTTTTCCCTTAGAGAGTTGCCTGGAGGACATGGTGGGAGAGGTGAAGACTCCTTCCTGTCAGACAGCTAAGAGGCAGAGGTTTCTTCCTTCAATCCAGTGACTCCTTGGCCTTTCCTGGCACCCTGCCCTCCTTCCTGCAGAGATGCCGATATGAAGGCTACAAGTACAACCCTGATCCCCCAGCCCTGCGAGCACGATATTGCAAGGGGAAGGGAAGGGAGGAGGAGATAACCTTCTTCACCCTTTATCCCAGTGGCAGTTTGCAGGAGGTACCTCCATCCTGCCTTGGAAGAGGTCTCTCGTTTAGCCCACCCCACGGGCTTTGTTTCCTCTGCAGCAGCAGTGCAGGCTGGCTGGGGTCAGCCCTGTGCTGGGAGCTGCGCTACAGAGCATGGTGATACGCTGTACTTTCACATCAAGAGCTGAAATAACAAACTCGGTTCGTGCAGGGGGCAGAGCCTTGGACTCATCTCTGCTTGAGAGGCCTGGTTATTTATTAATTATATTTAAAGTTTTATAACAGCTTAAAAGGAATGTGAGCCAGAGGCAACACTTCTAGTGAAGCTTCCCTTGTGTAATGCTTGTGTAATTCTCTTGGTTTAGTGCTGGTTTGTGCAGCTACAAAAGACTCCAGACTGTTCCCTCCTCTAATGCCTCCATTGGCCCTGGTGATTTCTTCATCCTTTGACATGGGAACGTTCTGACAGACAGACCCCCAAAAGCACTGTTGTGTTGTGAAATCCCAGTGCATGGCAGTCCAGCAGGCAGACCAATGCAAAATCTTTCCCAATTGCTTTGTAAGGAAAATTTGTTAGATTCCTGCCTTTTGATATCCACTCGGTGAGACTACAGAGAATGTTTCGCAAGGCACTTCCCTTCTCATTGAAGTCCCACTCACCATAACAAGGCGAGTGTGGTTGGTGGACTGCAGGATCCAAAATTCTGATCCAGAGCCTGACAAAATTAGAGTATTAAAGGGTGGTGTAAATTAATGAGTTCAGGTTAGTTCCAAATTGATGTATCCTGGCCTGTTGAGTTGGGAAACACCTTCATAAACTTATTTATGATTTGCCACTACCTTTTACTTGGTGCAAAGCAACTGCTTATTCAGTAGTAGGCACTTCTGAAGTAGAAATTCCCTGGTGTGAGTGGTTTGACTTCAAAACACTGAACAGAAATGGAACAGGAGAAATTGATTCTGGATGAGCCTATTTGGGGCATGGATAACTAAGGACCAGACTCTGCAACAAGGCTGCTTGTAAAGGTACCTGGTGCTGATAAATCCAGTGAGCCTGCTCCAGGTTTCCTCTGGCATCCTGGGACCTGCCCCATTCCAGGCAGCCGCTGGCATCTACAGCCACCTGCTGGCTCGTCCCTGCATCCTGAAGGTTCTGCACAAGCTTCTGCAAGACACAAGAAGATGTGGTGTCAGTATTTCATGCCACCAATGTCTTTTTAAACAAACTTCACCTATTTAATCTGAGTGCAGCATCTCGTTCTGAAGAGACCTTTTGAGACCTTTCACTGCTTTTCTGTTCTCTCTCTTTTTATATACATTCCCTCATTTTATGTGAGCCAAGAGTTTCTTCCAGACACTTAGCATATATTAGCTAATGAAAACACTGCAGTTTTGAATAGCAGATGAGTATAATAATGCCCATTTTGCAGGACAGAGGACTGAGAATTAAACCAGATGAAGGTTCAAGGTCTTTTAGCAGTGTCATTGGTACAGGCCCCTGTCTGACCATTCCTGCCTGCACAATTTGATACTTGCTGGTGTTTCTTGAAACGTTGGCCCCAAGGAAGGAGAGGCTGGGAGATAAGATCTGATGTACCCTGTTAGGAGGTATATGAATAGTCCTTGGAAATCTTTTCACCCTTTGTCCTTCCCTGCTGCTGAGTTTAGCTTTGCAGGAGAGGAAGAAGGAGAAGGCAGGCCTGAGAAACGCAATGTAAATTCAATGTATTGCAGATGAGCTGCAGGTTGTACTTTGATTTAATGAATTTGCATAGCCAGTATTAGCTATATCCTAATGTACTTAAAAATATGTTAATCAATTAAGAAGTGCTTAGCAAATTATATGCAAACTAAATGAAATAAGGCAGTGCGTAAGGGAGTGGCTCCTGAGAGTTTTCTTCAGCTCTCTGTGGAGAAAATGCCACCCCACTTCAGCAAGGCCTTATCAGGATAAGCCACCAAGTGACTACTTTGATTTTAGCAATAAATGATATTATCTATGTTACTTGATTTCTTTTAAATTAACATGCAACTTTCTGTAGTAGTTGTGGGTTTCATAAACAAACCCAGCAAAGGTAACAAACATTAACTGGGCCCACTAACCTCAGTTTAATAAGATAATCAACAGCTTTTGTTACTTCTTTTGTTGCTGAATGTGGCATGTCTTCTCTATTCCCCCTCTCAGTGCATTAATCCTTCAGTTACCCTGTTGATTTATTTTTTCCTAGGAAGAAACATCTTCCTGGCCCATTATGCATCCCTTTACATCTCTGACGTTTGGTGCTATCCAAATGACTAAAGCCGGAACACTTGGTTCTAGAGCTCTCGTCTATGATTGTTACAAAGAACAATATGGGTGAATGAACTGACTGTGGTGGCAATAAGGAAATTAAAAAATAGCTTTGATCTGAGTCTCACCAGTTTCAATCTCTTCCTGCTGGCTCCCTTTCTCAGACATCCTCCTAGTAAGATCACTGGAAGTCCACTTCCTAACCAAAGTTCAAACCTGCACATCATCCTTGTCCTCTCTGATGTATCTGTTGCGCTTGACACGCTATGAAATACTTGTCCTGTCCTTGTAGAATTGGCATAGACTTTTCTGTGCTCTTTTTCTCTCAGTCTATACTTCCTCTCAAGCATCTCTCCCCAAAGCTTTTCCTCCCACCTCAACGTGCAGCCCCCTCAAAAGGTGCTCCTTCCTTCCACCCTCAGTTCTCTGTCCTTGGGTGACCTCTCCTGCTGATGTGCATGCAATTATTACCTCTACGCCAACTATCTTTAAAATACTTATCTACTGCTGATCTTCCACACATTGGTTTCGCATCCCACTGCCTCCCCAGTGCTACATCCTGACAGACAGCTTGCTACCAAGCTCCCCGAGATCCAAAAAAGGAACTCATTAAAAACCAAATGCAACAACACAGCTTTCCCTAGCTCTCTGGCTAGCAGCCAGTGTGTGTGTCAATTTTAATGTCTTTGATATTTAAATTTAGCTCTCTCTTGCTGCTGATACCATTTGGCAGACAGTGTACTTACAATATTATTCCCAAAGCTATTCACAAGGCATCTCGTGCTACACTCAAAACTTCCTAGGAACTCACTTCTGTGAATAACGAAAATGAGTGAATTATCAATGCTGCCCTAATTGGCTAATGGGGTGATTTTCATGTTTTCACTCTCTTCTTTCTGCTCTGTGTATGTTTGTCTGTGGTACCAAATCTTCCCTTCTAGCCAAGGAATGTCGTTAATTGTTCCTGGCATATCTTTAGGTTTCTTGGAAAATTAATGTGTGTTTTTACAGGTTTTTAATAGAACTACAAGGAAGAAAGAGAGTGTTTTAGTAACAGGACAGTATGACTACAGAGCTGCAATGCTGATATGTGGTATCAGAGGCAGATGCATTATCTGACTGAGAATGTTGTACTTCTAGGTCCCAGATTTGACACTGGTTGTGCAAGGTAGTACAGATTGGACTATAGCTTTTTACATGTTGAATGTCTTGGCTTAACAAGAGAAAAAAGTTAAGTTACCTGGCAGCTAGACTCAGTAGGATTCTTCAATTATTTTAGGTTATTTTCTTTACAGGGAACTTCAACACTTCAGAGTTCTACAAGTATTATCTTTGTGTATTTCTTACAAATTCTTCTTCATTGAAGTTCCTGATTTCTATCTTGAGAGGGAGTGCTGATTACTCTTGGTTTATCAATATTCAATTCTGTAAATTTTTAAAACATTACAGAATCAAGTTACAAAAATAGGATCCAAGTGATTCTATGTCATCTTAGGTGGGTTTGATGGTTTGATGAAAATATAGGTGCTATTAGTTGTAATAAATAAATACATTTTTTTAAAAGGGAAAATTCGTGACAGTTACTTAGATGTTGCCATAACCTGATTATATTTATTGTTCCTTGATACCAACATCTATGTCATTACAGAACCCAGATACTTGGAAATTAGAAGTCCTGCAGAGATTCAGGAGACAAATTCTTTCCCCTCCTATTTCATCTACAGGATTTGATATGATGTATATGCTGACATGAAATTCTATACAGCCACAGCTAGAGGAGTCTGTATTTTCCCCATAATACCTCAGAAGTGAAGCATTTACCTAGGCCTAAATCTCCTCCAGTTTTTATCCCAGGACACTGGAAATGGTTAGGTGTTATAATCACCCAGCTGTTCAGAGGAGTTCTAAACTGTGTTTTCCATAAAATGCTTAAATACTGGTAAGAGTTGGGCACAACATCCACTTCTTGAATGCTCTCATGACCATACTGTAGCACAGTTATTTGCTTTCCTTGTCCTGCAGAATATTCAGGTATGTCATACAAAGCAGAACTTCCACAGGGGACCAGAATATCCTGCAGCAGATGGGTAGAGTGACAACAAAGAGGAGGGAGCTCTGGATTTACACCTTCTCCAGAGTAATGGCACCTGAACTTTGTTGTCCCACATCCTGGGTGCCTTTCCCAGGCAGCTAGATGGAGCCCTGAGCATTTAGGTAAATGGTCAATTCCCGGCTATGCTTTGAAAGGGCTGGTGACTTTCATTCTACTCCAGGAGAGTTCTTCCCAAGAGGACAATTACAACTCAGTATCTGCAGAATCAGAACCTCAGGCACAAATGGTGAGAAAGCAGGAGGTACAGTAAACCCCCCATTGATAAAGCCTTGTAAATAGATAATAATCTTTAATGAATAACTGCAAAAGAACCGCCCCTTTTCTCTTGCCCCTACCTCTTTTTTGTTCATGAAATCCTTATCATTAAGCTGTAGAGAAGACCTGCACCTTTTAGATCCTTAGAACTACCCAGAAAGGACTTTAGTGAGGGATACTTAAACATGCAAGTTATACTTTTATGTATGTACTTTTATTTTATGTAGTAAATTTGGAAGATATAAAAATCCATTCATTCTTTCAGCATCAGCTTGAGAGTAGTATTTATCTGTGAACTTACCTATGACTTGTTCTGTATTGCATTTTTTCTGACACAGTTTTTGTCCATAATATAATTCAAAGCCTGTTAAATTGAGTGGGAACTGTGTTGTTGCTTCTGTTGCTCAGCTGGAGACTTTTTCTCATGGTGCTTTAAAAGCTCTGCAAAAATACAGCAGGAAGGTTTCAGTGTGAGAAAACTGCTTGACATTAATTATTGAACACATATTAATATTCATAAGGGACACAATTATCTGGGAAAGTCATAGTGATCTTATTTGCTGATTAGCAAAGAAAACACTGACATATTTTTCCTAAGTTCACCTTGTTGACTAAAATTTGTGTCAATGAGCAAGTGCAAGGTTAAGAACAAGAGGATAATCATGCTGCTGAGATAACAACTGCTGAAGTAAAAGTGATAGAAATGCAACAGTGATTTTCCAGCAGGTAAGAAACCTAAAATCATATGATAATTTAGTTTGGAAGGACCTCTGGAGGTAGGTTGGCCCAACTCTCCCACCAAAGCTGGGCCAAATTCAAAGTTACCTTCCCTAGTGCCTGCAGGCGACACTGCAGTGTTTACAAAACATGAAACAGGAAATGCTTGAGCAAGGGAGATAGATGTAATTAAGTATAAAAGACATTCATAAGGGTGGTTCTTTGGAGTTTCATCCAGAGAAAAATGTTTTTTTGAAGTCATCAAGCTGTTCTGTTAGACCAGGCAGTGTTAAAAGTAAGCAAGATGAAAGGTTGTAATCTTATCTAAAATGAGTGGTTTAATTCTGATCATGAGGGAAGGTCTCCCAAGTTTTGCTGAAATAAACCTCAGACGTCCTTAGAAAAACCATGGTGATTCAGGACAGCCATGACTGTAGTAAGTAGCAGCTGGGCCTCATCTAACAGTTTAATTGTTTATCTTGTCTCTCCCAAAACTCTGGATCACTTAAGGACCCCTGCAGAAGTGGCTCACAGGAGACACCTGCCTTAGGTTGCAGGGGATAAGGCACAGGTGTGTAGGGAGAGCAGCCAAGCTGTTCCAGTATCTTCCCGAGACCTGGCTGTGACGAGCAGCAGCCCTACGGGCACGAATACCACCAGGCAATAAAGTGCAGGTTCATCTCCTGGCCCTTACACTGCTCTCCATCACGTATATTAAAGCCAGACAGTATTACTTTATCCCCGCTCCCAGGAAGGGTCATCACCTTGAGATTTTATCCACGAAGCATTCAACCTTGTTACAGCTCTGCCCGCTGCTGTTTGTGTGACTCATGTTGAGGGTGAAAATCAAAGGTAAGTGAGTTTCTTGTGGGAGCTGACCTTGTTCAGCAGGGCTCTGCCATCTTCAGTTTTCAGGTTGTCTCTCCACAGCAAGAAAAGGCTGACTCACTTCGTTGTTATGATGCAAAAAAAGGTACTCAATACTTCCAGGAACTTTAAAAATTGGATTTTGGTTTCTACTATTTCCACACAGAGAATGTTGCTATTTTTGCAGCTGAGACTGGGATAGTTTGACAGCTGGGGAGGAAAAAATATAAAGCTTCTTTAATTCAAATTGGATTTTTCCCTATATCATTTACAAAAAATTAGGAAAAAAAACCCCCAAAAACCAAACAGAAAATCTACTAACCTATGTGAAACTTCGTGGATGCCTAATTTCTCCTTACATTTGCTTCTTATTTTTCTCCCCATTGTTTGCTTTCTGTTTTGAACCACCCATGCCAGGACAGCCTTACTGACTATGCATGTTTCATTATTGAGTCTGATGTATTGGCGATGAAATTTTTGGGCTCTGCCAGCTATTCTATTGTCTCATGAAGTGCTGTAACACTTGCTTTAATTTCACAATGAAAGATTAAAAAGACTGCCAGTCAGAAAAGCATGTTAAAGTCTGATTAAAAGATTGTCCTTCCTTTCTTTTCTTTGAATTTATATAAGAGTCATAGACTGAACTTTTTGACCTTTCTGCAGTATTTACCAAGATGTACAGTGATTATTTTGGTAACGTGACTCCTCCAAAATAAGTTTTAACAAAAGACTTCTGTGGGTACAAAGGAAAGATTCTGAATAATATTAATTTGTGGTTATAAAATTCCTACGTTAACCTCAAAAAGTGTCCTTACCACACTGTTTTGAATTTAAAGCATCAGAAGTTCCTACCTCACTGAGAAGATCAGCTCAAATAGCCTCTCAGTCCAGACCTGTTTTCAATTGCACAGAAACATGCAGAGCTGGAGCTAAGGAATATGAATTTAGAAAGGTTTAAGTGGTTGGGGAAAAAAAAAAGAGCTGGGGTGTGGCCTCTAAACTGCGAATGTTAACAGCAGAAAGGCAGAGGGAAGACTTATGAGTGTGACCTGTAGAAAAAGCTGAGATGGTCTTTCTGTGACCCATCATCCCACCAGAAGTTGCTGCTTCTGCCTACACAGAAACAGGGTTTATGCCTATTTTTTGCAAATAAACAAGATTATACTAAGAAGATATTTAATTTGTATCAGCAATTTTTATTCCAGTAGGAAAAAAAAATCCTTGCAAGGCCTTGCAATTTGATGATCTACTTGAGTGAAAAGGGCAATATTAGTCAATATAATTTCAAATGCAAAACTCTTCAATAGACCTTGAAATGCTTTGAAGGGTTGACTTTTAGTTAGCATTTTGCTCTGGGGTGGCTCACAAAGTAAACTAAAACATCACATTACATTTCTGTTTTTTCTCAAGTACTGTAGAACAATGTGTGTGATTCTGCACAATAACACAAGACTGAAAGGAGAATTGCTCAAACTGATCTTCAGAGCAGGCAAATCTGGACACAGCAGACAAGTAAGGAAACTGAAAAGGTTTGGTAAAGAAATAAATGTGAGTCAGCAGAAAGTCTGAAAATTAAACAGAAATCTCAAATGTGTTTGGTACTGCTGCAGCAAAGGCAGGGCTTTACGTAATGGTAACTTCTACAGAGCTAATTGTAAATGCAAAAAAAAATTTTAAGAAAAAACATTCTGAATTCCTGACAATTATGAATATGTGACACTTTTGAGGTATTGAGAGAATTTATTTTTTTGAAGGCAAATATATACTTGTATGGTTTACTTTAGATGGAAATTTTCAAACTGTGTGAAGGCAATAAAACACTTATTTTAGAAAAAAAAAGGACTGATACCAGGTTTTCATATATGACAATCATATTAAACCAGAATTTTCTTGCAGCTGCACATTCACCTTTAGGTCCCTGACACATAGGCAGTGACAGATTAAATCTGGTTGGCTGAAATTGTTCTGACTCTGGCTGTCTGCCAAACCTTTGAGGCACAGCTAACGCCAGAGTGTTTTAAATCTAAAATCAAAAAATGAACTAACCCCAAACACAACTTGCCTTATCACAGGAGCCTGAAAACTGTGGTGGTCCAAAACCTGCTCCACTTGGCATTTACTTATCCCACGGCAAGGTGAGGCACATATGTGGGGTGGGCTGAATCTGCCATCAATTTTAATCTGCCATCACATTGGTTTTGAGCATTAAGTGCAGTTCTGCTGCAGCCAAGAAATGTCATTGGACAAGACAAACTTGAGAAAAAATGTTCAGTCTGATCTGTGAGGAAAAACATACTGAAAACACGAGGCAGAGAAATTGAAGTTTGTGAGTGAGATCAGTTCTATTAAAGGTATTAATTGATCTTAAGATATTTAGCCCATTAACTGTATTAGAACAGCATGCAGAGGAGACAAAAAGTACCCTTATTCATGTAGCCAACTCCTTTTCTTTATAACACAGTAGCATGACCTTAGCTAATGACTTCTTTCACAGCAGAACTGCCCAGTAATTCAAATGCTCCTTGCATGGTCTACTTGTCATAACAATCCTTGCATGGTTTTGAATGTGAAATCAGGACTTCTCCAGGACCTTCTCTTTGGATCTGGCTCCAAATAACAAGAATGCCTGCTGGCATCCCACACAGGGAAAGTTAATGGACAGACCTCACTTGACTTGATTCTAATGAACGTGTTTTGTCTTTGTTACTCCCAGTAAAGTCCCAGCATTATTTTCTCAGACCAGCTCTCCCAGGAATATTTGCATTGCTACAGCTCATTAGGTAATTATAGACCAGAATTCCTCAAATGCCAGAATATGGTCTGTGTTGAGGATGGGAGCAAATCAGCTTATTAAGGCCTGGCAAGACTGAGGAACAGCCAAGTCCAGAGAGAATTCTCAGTCAGCAAGTACAGTAGGCTTGAAGGATAGGCTGCTTGGGCAGCTAATTGTCCAGTCCTGCAACTGCTGGCTCTTCTGTCAGAGCACCCTGAGCTCCTCTTTCAGTCCCTCCTGATGCCTGTGTTTGGCTCTTTGGTAAATAGCAAAGAACTAGGCTCATGTTGCTGATAACCACTTTTAGCACTACATCTTTGGCCCAGAAACTGTTGTCCAGCAACACATCACTTGCTTAAGCATCCCAGCCACCAACTAATAGGATTAGAGGTGGCATGCCTAACGAAATATTAAAACCAGAAATAGAATACTTCAGTTACAAGGGACCTACAGTGGTCACCTGGTCCAACTGAATATGAAGATCTTGAGTTTGGTGGGCTTGGGAAGTGGGCCCATGCAAATCTCATGAAGTTCAACAAGGCCAAGAGCTAGGTCCTGCATCTGGGGGTTTGGCAGCCCCCATCAATATGGGCTGGGGGCTGAAGGGATTGAAAGAAGCCCTGTGGGTATACTGGTAGGCAAAAAATCTGGAGTGAATCGACAACGTGCACTTGCTGCGCAGAAGGTCAACAGTACCCTGGGCTTCATCAAAAGAAGCCTGGCCAGCTGATCAAGAGAGGTGGTTTTTTCTCCTCGACTCTGGTGAGATCCCATCTCCAGCTGCACTCAACTTCGGAGCCCTTAGTACAAGAAAAACATGGACCTGTTGGAACAGGTCAAGAGGAGGGCAGCAAAAGAGGTCAGGGAGCTGAAACACTGCTCATATAAAGAAAGGCTAAGAGAGCTGTTGTTGTTTAGCCTGTAAAAGGCACTGGGGAGACCTCATTGCAGCCTTTCCGTACTTAAAGAGGGCTTATAAGAAAGAAGGAGATCGGCTTTTTACTGGGGGATGTAGTGACAGGACAAAAGGCAAGAGTTTTAAACTAAAAGAGGGTAAATTTAGATTAGACATAAGGAAGACTTTTTTTTTTATAATAAATGTGGTAAGACTCTAGAAGAACAAGTTGCCTGGAGAAGCTGTGAATATGCCATCATTGGAAGTATTTAAAGTCAAGTTGGATGGGGCTTTGATTAACCGGATCCAGTGCAAGATGGGACAGGATGTTTGACTAGATGATGTTTAAAGGTTCCTTCCAACCTAAACTATTCTATGATTCTTGGATTCTTGAGCAGATGAAAAACAGATGTTAGTAAAAGGGAACTGCTGCAGATGATAAAATGGAAGAGGCCCCCTTTTCCAGGCTCTTCTTTGTCTCTCTGTGTCTTGAAGGAGGGTTGCTTGAAGAATCACTGGCAAAGGTATCAGCAAAAAGATGTTTAATATAAAAGCAAAATCACAACAAAATTCACTGGCAAGGTTCACTCTACTACTTCCTAGGCAGTTAAAAACAAACAAAAATCCAAAATCAATCAATCCAAACCAAAATAAACCCCAAACTATCTATGTGGGTGGAGTCTGGGGGCAGGGGAGGGCCAGGCAGAAAGCGGGAGAAAAGGTTAGGGAAGTGTAAGGATAAAAAGGAGCATGGAAGATTCTCCTGTTGAGTCACAAGGTTCAGAATAGACCCCTGTGCTAAACTGAGCCCAGACCTGACCTACAGTTTATGCCTAAAGGCCCAACAGCACTTAACCTTAACAGCACTTAACAACACTTAACAGCACTTAATAACTTAAACAATTTAGCAAAGGATTCATACAGAATTTACTATACCACAATAGTAACTTACTTACAGGCCTAACTTATTTACAAGACCAAAGTACTTAAGAATCTAGGAGAGCAACATTCCTAGTACATTTGCTAGAGCATATTCACATTCTCATGCACACAGACATAAGAGTCTGTACAACATACACCTGTGAAAAATTCCTCTTGAATTAAGTCAAGTGCTCATGTCAGATGCCTTTGCATCTTCTCAACAGATGAAGAATTGAGCCTGATGGAGTGGGGTATCAGCCCAGGATTGTTGTCATCATTCAGCAGTCGTCCAGTATAGCAAACTTGAGAGTTAGCTGGCCCTGAGAGGCCCAGTCAGAGGGGGATGGCTGGCACAGCCCACTGTGGTCCAGGAGCTCAAAGGGTGTCACTCTGGACTGCTGTTTAGAGGGTTGCAAGAGAGTTGGCTTTAGTCATAGTAATTTTCCATCCTGGCCACAATTCAAGTCGGTTACTCCCTTTGAAAGTTTGATAATGATAATATTACTCCATTTGGATTATTATTCAGGCAAGAAAACTAAGTTTCCAAGACTGTTTGTTAAAAAAACCCAGGAGCTCATTAGAAAGCACTAGTTCCTGGGAACAGACAGTGTTTTTTATAAGCTCAAGAGAAGCTGAGCTCAGGTACTGCTCATCAAGGCTGAGACCTAACAAGTGTTTCTCAGATCATAGTGTGGCCCATGGGGGCAGGGATGGATGCACCACCACACTCTGATGCATTTGCTTCAGACTTACGTTGTTTTTTTTTCTTTTCTTCATCTTCTTGCAGTTACTGTATTTTGGGAAGTTCTCTTTACAAGCTCAGGTCAGGCACTTGCTCATGGAGGAAGCAGTCCCTCGCCTTTCCCTGTCATTCCACTGGTAGAGTCATATTCATCTTTATTTCATTATGTCAGCTATCAAGAAGTAACAATCTAATTTTTCCCTTTGAGAGGCAAAGCTGCATATTGCTTTAAGGTTTTCAGCAAGCATTTTCAAATAGGATGTTGTAACACCTGCTACTCTGCTTGTACTGTCAAATCTGACATCTACAGGTGTCTCTGCTGCAGTTAAGTACTTACGTTTTATATTTGGGATTTTACCTAATATTTCATTTAAATAGCATTCCTTGCATTTTATAGATGTTCGCAGAGTGACAGAAGTGCAAGGAGAATTCCTTCATTCGTTAACTCTGCTTTCCTCTCACACAGGTAAACAGCTGGTTTTGAAACCATGAGAGAATACAAATTCACAGAATTGAGTTCCAGGAGGGGACACATCAATTTAAACTGTCACATGTAATACAAACCATCTTGTGTCAAGCAGTTACCTCTGTATTGAACCCAATTACTTGCTTTTAACAAAAGCATTGCTTGTGCTTGGCTAAAATACGTACAACATGATGTCTGATTTACAAATGGAAAGCCATGGCTCTATCATCTCTGCAGTCAGTGCCAGGCATTAATCACATTCAGCATTAAACATTTGTGCTTATTCCTCATTGGAGTGACTCTGGATCAGTTGGCAGCCATTGGTTTTGAGCCACTGCTCTCGATTAATGAACCCATTGGCACACGGGGTTTTCTTTATCTGTGTTATAATCCAGTCACTTCTCAGTCATCTACTTGACAAATTCAACACAATAAATATCTTAAATATTGTAGTGAAATGCATTTTCTCAAGTCTAAAAATCAACTGTGGAACTCTTTTGCTCATCTGTTTTTCTATTTTTAATGTTGATTTTTGCCCTTAAGAACACAGATTCTCACAGGTCATTCTGGTATCATCAGCAGCAATGCCATATACCACAGTGAAATAATTTTACTTTTCCTACTTGCTCTGTTCATTTGTGCATCCAAAGATTACTACTTTAATACCTTTTCCTACAGCACTGTCCACAGTATATACATGTTTCGTGATTTTCACTGTTGCTTCTTTCCATGTCACAGTACCTCATTTTGTAGTGACAGAAGTGTCAAGAGAGCTTCGAAGACCAGTGACCCTAAAAATACATAAAACATGAGATGAGCCTCAAGTACCTTAAGTTTTTTGAAAAAACTCTGCATCGAACAGTTAAAACTAAAAAAAACAGGAAAAGCTAAAGGCAGATTGAGAAGTCCGAATAAACAGAAAACAGTGATTAAACTGAAAATAAGTTAAATTCCTCTCCTGAAATCCTCCCATCTAGCTTTGACCTGTTTGTATTGCAAAGCAGCAGACACGGCAGCAACGCAGCTGTCAGTAAGACTGATTCTGAGACAAAATAGAGGAGCTTTGGTATGTAATTTAGCAAAAGTCCACAAGAGGGAGTACCAGCCACAAGCAAAGCCTGCTCGGGAATCTGCCTGTGTGGGTCTGCAGAGGGTTTCCCAGTGAGGCTTCAGTTCCATGGCAGCGCTTATGGGGGCTCTTTGGAGAAGGAGACCCAGCCCCAGAGTGGTTGCTGCTTAGAGGGCCCGAGCTCAGTTGGTTTTAGGATTCTAAAGTAACTGAAATAGTTTCTATATAAAACAGTTGATAATAACACGTATGGAAGTAAACAATTGAAAATATTCTGCTGGTCACTTATGCTTTTGAACTAACAGGAAACAAGGTCTGGCTTTTGAAAGAAATATGGCAGAACCTAACAACAGAATTTATTCCCATGCCTTTATAGGAAAGATAAAAAAACCCTGATATCTCTTTTTCACAGCGAAGGCTGGAGTCAAAACTATAGATCCCACTTAAGCCAGCACTGTTCACATATAACTGCACCAATACAGAGCAGTACTTAAATCCATGTTTAACCCCTTTTCCTACATTTTATCCCTAAATACTTTGTGAGGCTTTTTTCCCAAACCCAAGAGTTTGAAACAAGAAAGTCTAAAGCTCAAGTCTTGTAAAATCTGTTTTACATGTTGATTTTCAATGCAGTTCCATGCTCTTTTTTTCAGTGCTAAATGCTATGTAGAGAAGTATTTCTACAATCAGGACGCTGTGATAGCTGTTTGCCTGCAGAAGCCAAGGCTCAGCCTCAGGGTCCTGTGGGGATCATTTTCAGACAATCCAGTATGTATTGATTTCTCCAGCACTGATGGAAGCTGAAAGAGTAAGCATTCTTGAAAGTCACCCCAGTTTTAGCTGAGAGAAACAAACTTGAGTTTGTACCTTTACGGAAACGTGTGTAATTTCAGGTAAATCTAGTGTGTTCATGTTTCTGGATGTTCATGTTTCCTCTGCAGTACATTTGTATTCATTATGCACTCCTTTCTCCTTTTGAAAAGGTAGATGATTGCTGGTTACCTCTGCAGTCTTCCTGGAGATTAAGTTGTAACTCAGATCTGTTACAAGACAGTGGGAAATGCAGTAACTGTATCTCAAATTCCTATTCCGGAGGAAAGGGACATGGGCTCTGCTCCCACTAGAGGTGGGATTACACATGGGTAGAGAGTCCTGTAGGAGGCCACATGCTGTTAAAGCACTTCCTACAAGGGTTGAATGTAGGAATATTCATCTACAGTTTGGCAGCAGGGCTCTAGAGCATCTAGAGAGTGACCACACTCTACCATGGGTAGAACACTCTTCGAGACACTGCTTTCCCACCAGTCCTTGCCCTGTGCCTGCTTACTACTGTGTTTTTCCCTCGCTCTCAGTGACAAAGTCAGGGAAGGCAGACTACCCAACTCAACTGTGAGTCCTCTGCCTTCCAGCAGGATCTGTGTTTGTGGCTAGTTGTAGTAAGGAGCAGCTCTACAAAGCCTAACTTCCTCAATGGCTCTATGGAGGCTGTCCATCACCTGCCCCACACATCATTTGTGAGGGACCCAATCTCTCCCTAGAGGAAGAGGCAAGCCAGGAATGACCATCAACAAGCCTGATTCTGCTCATCGGCCTTGAGCTGAAAGTGGCTGGCATTCTTGAAAACCAGCCTAGTTTTATTTGTACAAGGACAAGTTTGGGAGCCAGGGATGCTGCCCTAAGTTAGGGGAGGCAGAATTCATGGACACAGACTCGGCATTGACAAATGCATATGGAAGTTATCAGAACAGAGGTGGAGCTAGAGGAGGACATTCAGCAATCACCATCTACAGAAGGTGAGGCAGAGAAGAAGGGTGGAAATAACCAGCAGTTTGGGCAGCTGTCTGTTTATAATTGTAGCAGTCAAGTTAAGGGTATCTTAGAGAGACTAAGTGAGCTTCCTCTGAGGTAAAGGTGGAGGAAGAGCAAGTGAGAAGGCAGTGCAACCTTTCATCTAGGGATTCCACTGTCTCTTGATATAGCACAGCTGAATGAACTTCAGTCACTTTTATTGAGAAAATTATAAAGATGTGAAAAAATACATGAACTAAAGCCTCACCAAGGTAAGACAAGTAAACAGAAGTGAAGCAGTTGAAATTCTAACAATTAGCAGCATAAGGGTTAGAGGAGAATTCTGATATGAAAGATATGAAACAAATCAGGAGATCAGACGAAAGCAACTCAGCAACACTGAGGATGTCTCTGCTCCACAGGACAATGGAGGTCAGCCCCTCCTCACCTGACTGATGTTCTTCGGAAAAGCAAAGAATCATAGGGCACCTTACCAGGGGCAGTGAGCATGTGCTTAGCCCAGTAGCTCATTAGTTCTAACTCTGCATTTGTTACACATTTTCATTAAAAAAAAAGTTTGCGTTTGGCTCTTCAATTGTGTTTATCCTGCCTGAAGAGTTTTTGCTTAGAAAATAAAAGTCCTGATACCCTCATTTGGTCAAGGTGCATCACTGTAAAGATCAGTATCCTCAAGGAGATGAAAGAAGAGATGTGAAATGCCACTAAATTAAGCCTGGACTTAAGAGAAAATTTTCAGGTCTTCAATCCAAAAGAGTATTTTGCCTACGAGTACTTTTTCCAGTTTTTGAAGATTAAGAAGCAATTGCACCCCCTAATGAAAAATTAGAGTAGATGCAGAAAAGACTGAAAAACAGGGAAGGTGGATGGCAGCTAAAATATACAGAACTGAGTAGAACTTATCTGCACCTTGCAACAACACATTTTCAGAAGTTTTTATCACCTGCTCCTACAGTCTAGAGAGACAATCTTTGGTTTACAAAGCAACCAACCAGAAAACCAAAACACCTGCTACGTGGAACTTTCCACCTGTGTGGATTCTTTCCATGTTTTGTAGGTTGGGCATCTTGCTGTAATGTGCCTCTCCCAGAGTCTTCAATTACAGACTGTCCTTACTGTTACTGACATTTCCAACCCATAATTTTCAGTTATAAACTTCACCTATCTTAGACACTTACAGACGCCAGAAGATTTACATGCAAACACTTCTATTGGCAAGCAGTATTTTTTTGTTATGAAATCATATGAAATTTAGTATGTGGCAATTAAGCCTCTTGAGAATCATAGAATAGAATCAGTGAGATTGAAAAATACCTTTAAGTTCATTGAGTCCAATCCTGCCAAGCCCACAACTAAACCATGTCTCTGAGTACCACATCTACATGTCTTTTAAATACTTACACAGTTGGTGACTCTCCCACTTCCTTGGACAGTTTGTTCCAACCTGACCACCCCTTTTGTGAAGAAATTTTTTCCAATATACAATCTAAACCTCCCCTTGTGCAACTTGAGACCAGTTTTTCTCATCCTGTTGTTTGTTACTTAGGAAAACAGACCAACTCCCACCTGGCTAAAACCTCCTTTCAGGTAGTTGTAGAGATCAATAAGGTCTCCCTTGAGTCTCCTTTTCTCCAAACTAAACACCCCCAGCTTTCACAGCTGCTCCTAATCTTAGAGACTTGTGCTCTAGTAAGTTTGCTCAGCAGCAGAAAAGTTCACTCACAGCCGATGTGGATCAATTCCTGTCTCATAAGAATTTTAGTTTATTTATTTTTTTTATTTGCTAAGCTCTCTGTGCTGTTCCTTTGTGGTTTTCTGGCATGTCCTTTCTACCTGTTCTCCAGAGCTCACCTGTTCTCAAATTCTAGTGCATGGATGGATTACCGTTGATATGTAATTTGCAATTCCACCTCATTGGAATTCACAAATACAAGCACCTTTTCTCTTTATAGAACTAGTGCACCTCACACTTGAGCATTGCTGCATACTGAATTTGAAGATTTGATTGTCTTCTGGGTGAATCTGAGCTCCAGCTATGTAGAAACAAAGTATTCTCTGACGAAACAACGGAAAGAGGCAGCCTCTGGGGTCCATAAAGCGAGTCTGTTTGGTTTGCATAAAGCACTACAGAGGCTGCATTTCTGTTCAGTGCTGCCTAACTGCTCAAAAGGAAAGCCTTTTTTAACAAAAGCCACTGTAATGTTGATATACATCTCCACCCCATCTCTGTCTTCTGGTTCTTCAACCTCTCTTTTCCTTTCTCGTTATCTGTAGCCTGTCTACTATGTATTAACCCTGCTCCTACATCGCCACTTTTTCACCACAAGCCTGAGGACTGCAGTGCCTTGTGAAAACATTTTGCTGTCTTCAGCAAGGCACAACTAGAAAATGTCTGTGAAACATATCATCAAAATCAGAGAAAAACAAAAAGCTCTGTCACAGCTGGTGCAAGGATTGTAATTTTTAAAATAATGGTTTAGCCTCTCCCTTTCCATCTTCTATCCCGCTCATCTGATTTGTGATTATGGATATCATTGACTGAACACCCACTCACTCAGGATAGCAAGAAAAAGAGGTAAACCTATTCATAGTATATTAAAAAATCACCATGTGCAATCTGAGATAAAATTATAGAAAAATGGATAGCATAATTCCAGCCTTACACAGAAAACAGAACCAAGAAGGGGACAAATACTTATAAGTGTAGCTGTTGGGGCTGCCACAGGGTATGTGGCCACTGGCTGCACCACAACCTGCATGTTGCATGTGTTCCTCAAGCCCAAATTACTTTAAATTACTGCCTGGACTCCCCAGGAATCACAGCTTTTTCCCAAAGAGGTGCCCTCTTAAAAATTCTGTACTACCTAACCGCAAAGAGCATAATTGCTAGTGGCTTTAGTTCCCTAATTATGCATTACTAAGAGACACATTATTTCACTATCTTTCTGCTGGCATAGAGACAAAATATTGCTAAACATCTCTTGACACATTTTATAAATACAGTATGTCATTGGGCTGAACTTTCCTGATGTGCTGCATAATGCTTTAAACTTCATAGTACAATTCCAGTTCATACATTACATATATATTTAATAATGTTTTTTCCTGTTGTTCAGACATTAAGCAGTTATTTTCTGACATTCATTAAAAATATTCTGAAAATATCTGCAGAGTTCTTAGTTGTGATCAGTCTTGAAAATATCCAGCTGTGATGCATTACTTTCTTAGAAAAATGAATCAAACCAGCCAACTTCTCAATAAATCCCCCACATGAAGGACAGCAGTTTTTTATTCCTTCACACACCCACTGATACATACACAATGACTACAGCTTTTTATGCAAGTGGCCTCTTGCTTCAAAGCTGAAAGCATCTCTGAGTAATTCCAGTTTCATATAGTCATCCTTCTCACTCTTCAGGACCACTACCACCCCGGTTTCAAAATTTACCAGGCTCTGCTTCTTCTCACAGTGATGAGTGAAACACAAGGATAGATATTTTTCTTTCATCTTGCAGTCTACACACCAGAATTTCTCCATCTATCTGCCAGTGCAGGTAGATGGGCATTAATAACTAATTAATGATCAGGAGACACAGTGAGAGCAAGTTCTATGTCATGTGTAGCACGTCCTTGGACAGCAAGGGTCAGTCTCAGGCACACACTGTCAGTGACACCTCAGCTGCCTGTGCTTCTAGAGTCGTTGGGACCATGAGGCAGCGGCAGGACTTGTGTTTTATGAGTCTGCACCTTCAGATGGCACAGAATGATGCCTCCTTCTGCACAACAGGCAGGCTGCATCGAGTGATTTATTTTTTTATACGCTGGAGTTCAGCCAACCATTTCTGGTTATTCCAACATCATACCACTGCCCTGCCAACTGCTGGTTGTTCAAGTCTCAAAACAGCATTTTTCTGAGTGAAGTTGCTTCTGGAGAAGGGTTAAGAGAAAAATCTGCTCAACTCCATCTTATCAGGAGCCTGTATTTCCTGACTGAGAAGTTGTTATGGAATTTTAAAAATTCCTGCTTCAGCCTTTTCATATTTGCCACTGTGAGACTTAAATCATTAAAAGATGTTTCACAGGAGTCATTTTGGCAGGGTAACGCAAGTGAAGCAAGAAGTTTCTCATTCTAGAAATCATAAACCGGAAAGCTGGAAAATAAGGCCATGGCAGAAAATCAGTAGCTCTACCTACCTATTCACAGAAATACCTTATTTACAATAACATAAACAACAAAAGATAGCTCTTACAGTGAACAAAGACATGCAAATACGTCAAGCTCTTCACTACAGCCAGGAGAGTGAGAGTAAATGAAGAAGTAGTGGAGAGCCACTCACTTCCAATGTCTTGGCTGGAAATATGGAAATGTTCTGATGCATCCGAGCCACAAACAGATACATCTGTCAGAATTCTGTAACCACTCCAACTGCCAGCGCTAACCACTCCGAATAGAAGTATCAAGAGAAATGACTCACAGATTACATAAGACTTAAACTCTGCTAGGGAAGGTTTAGGTTAGGTATTAGGAAGAAATTCTTTACAGAGAGGGTTATCAAGCACTGTGTTGCCCAGGGAAGTGGTGGATTCTCCATCCCTGAACGTTTTTAAGATGAGACTGGATGTGGCACTTAGTGCCATGGTCTAGTAACAATGGTGGCCGTGGATCAAGGGTTGGACTTGGTGATCTCAGCGGTCTTTTCCAACCTAGCTGATTCTATGATTCTATGTTTTTATGATAATCTTGAAAGAAATTCTGCATGGGTATTTCATCAACAGAAGGCAATTTCTTGGGGTGGAAGGAGAACAACCACTCAGTCTTGCCAGTCACCTAATAGGATCTAATTACAGCTTGCAGCCAAGGAGACACCCATACTCACTCCTTCCTGTACCTCTGGATTGCTGACCTCTGCTCCGGTTCAGGAGCAGTGGCTACTCACTCCGTCCTGTACCATCCATGGATTGCTGATCTCTGCTCCGGTTCAGGAGCAGTGGCTACAGACTGACTTGCATAAGACAGCAAGTTCATGTTCTGTAGTGGGTTACACATACCTGTTGCGATCAAGGTGGTGCAAATAACCTTACAGCTGCATCAAGCAGGATCTTCAGGAGGTAAAGAAGGGGTTTGAGCAGCTGGCAGCAGAGGGGGAGAAGAAATTTTACTCTAGTCTTTAAATCATCATACCATTATCTCCATTCAGAGAATTCTGCTTTGGTCTGCTTTCTTAACCACCATCCTTCTTTCTATTAGCCACTTCACTTTGTTCTAGTCCTTGGTACAGTTCTGACTATACACTTATAATACTCTGGTATTGATTTTCAGCAGCTGTGGTTCATGCATGTTAATTGACATTTCTTAGTCTTTAGGCTTGTGTCAGCTCCAGTAACTTGAAGGCTATGGTTCTTCTTGTGTTTGGTCTCTAGCATGAAATGCCCAGAAGGGTTGTACACCGTGTAATTTGATCTGTGGAGCTCAGGCTTCTTTGGCAGGCACAGGGACCATTAGTAGACTGAACAGAGGAAATCAAGTACACATGTATTTGAGAGGTTCAGTCTCAAGTGGTTTAAATATAAAACTTGCTGACAGCTGTAACAACTCTTGTTCAAACTGGAGAAAAGCAGCTCCTGCTGTGAACATGTTTTTACAGGTAGTTGTCTATTATTTTGGATGCTTCTGCTGCAACAGAATTTACATCATTGTTGAGGGAATACAGAAAAACCTCTGATCTCTTTAGCTCCAGGATCTTTACTTTCAGCCTGAACTGACTAATCTAATGAATGAATCAAAGCTCCTTCTCTTACTGGCTCCTGTTTCCACCCACATTCAGTCTATCAAACTGGTTTCAGTCTCCTTTTTACTGAGAAACCACCAGACATCTTTGTCCTCCTCTAAATCCACTCCATTTTACCACTGCAAGGATGTGGTCTCCTTTCTCTCCATGTGCACGGGATTGGCTCTGCTCATTCTTTCCCCAGCTCTTCCTGGAGCGGAGTCCTGTGATGTTCCACAACTTCCAGGTATCGCTGTGCTGCGACAGACAGACATGTTCGGTATTGCTGCACTGCAGCCAGCACGCAGCCCAAGAAAGGTCCTCCTCGGAGAAAGGGGAGGACCAGGGGTGTGTGTCCCTGAGGAGATCAGTGCTAAAAAGGAAGACCCGGCTGTATCCCGGGCGGCATCGCCAGCAGCGCGGGGGGCAAGCTGAGGGAGGTGGTTCTGCCCCCGGTGAGCCCGCACCTGCAGGGCCCAGAGGAACCCAAGGAGGACACGGGCCCATGGGAGCGAGTCCAGAGGAGGGACACAGAGCTGTCAGAGGGATGGAGCACCCCCTGTGCGGGCACGGCTGCCCAGCCTGCAGCACACGGCGCTCCAGGGACACCGCAGAGCACTCCCAGCGCCTAAAGGGGCCTCCAGGGAGCTGGAGAGGCACTTTCCACAAGGGCGTGGAGCGACAGGGCGAGGGGCAATGGCTTTAAACTGAAGGAGGGCAGATTTAGATACTGGGAAGGAATNGCGTCTGCGCTCCGTGAGGCGGCTGCGGGGCAGGGCGAGCGGGAATCAGCCGCGCCCCGCCCCGGTCCCCGGGCGTGAGGGCTGCGGCCGCCCCGGCACCGAGCGGCGCTGGGCTGGGCTGGGCTGCGCTGGGCTGGGCTGGGCTGCGCTGGGCTGGGCTGGGCTGCGCTGGGCTGACCCGGGGCGGTGGGACGAGCTACAGCTCCTCCGGCATCGCGCGTGTCCCTGAGGTGCCGCGCCGAGCTCGGCGGGTCTTAACGAGACGCTTGGGTTTTTTCGGTGTTTCCTTTTTTTTGCGGTTTCGGAGCCTCTGTGCGCGCTCTTGTGGTTTGTCCCTCTGGTGAGGCGCCTTGTTTTACCACTGAGAGAACTTTCCATTGAGCAAACCTTCCTTCCCTCGCAAAGGAAGCCGTCGCGTGTCCATCCACTCGCTTTTTCACCCCGTTCACGAAGCCCCGGCTCTGGCGGCATCTGTCGGAGGTGAGGCCTTGGAGGAACAGCGGCCCTCATGATGTGGACCTTCCTGGGAATCGCCTCTTTCATCTACGTGTATAAAAAGTGCGGAGACCTCACGACTTACGCGAACAAGGAGGTGCTGCTCTCCGTGTTGGTGTTTTTCTCCCTCGGCTTGCTGCTGTCCTACAGGTACCACTTCAGGGCGCCCAGGCAGCGCCAGAAGCAGAAGTCACATCTGGGGATGCTTTCTGATGTGCTCTCAGCCTTGCCGCTTGTTGGCTTCTTCTGGGCCAAACCCACCCCGGGCTCTCAACAAGTCGAACAACCCGAATCCAGAAAGGTGAGTTTGATTCAGCGCGTTCGGCGCAAGGTCCCTCTGCGCTTCCTTCTGGCCACTGACCTGCCCTGATGAGGGAAAAGAGAAAAGAACTAAGAAAGGGGTGGAAAGGGCTTGTCTTTACATGCTTGATGTCTGATTTGTCATATTTTGTGTTAGTTTTGGATGGCAAAAGAAACAGTGGAACTTATTTAAGACATAGACCAAGGGTTTTGTAGAGTCAAATCAAACGTGTTAAAGAAAGATTTGTAGTAAAGGATTCTTATACTCACAGAAAAATAGCTTCAGTTGCCAGTCTGTTGTAAAGATGAAGGACTGGAGCATCTCCCTTATGAGGAAAGGCTGGGTGACTCTTCAACCTGCAGAAGACAAGGCTTGAGGAGGTTTCATCAATGTATATGTCAATGTATATCAATGTTTATAAATACCTGAAGGATGTGTGTAAAGAGCCAAGTGTTTTTCATTGATGCCCAGTGACAGGACAAGAGGAGATAGACACAGACTGAAACACAGGTGTGCTCTGAACATCAGGAAGCAGTATTTACAGTGACTGAGCACTGCAGCATGTTGCCCAGAGAGGTGGCAAAGTCTCCATCCTTGGAGGTATCCAAAACGTGGCCCAGGCCAGTCTGCTTTGACTCTGAACAGGGACTTTGGACCAGATTACCTGCGAAGACCCTTTCCAACCTCAGCCATTCTGTGGCTCTGTGATCAGCTTCCCAATATTTATGGGTAAAACACATTTGTTTAGACAACTGCAGACAAGAGTCACATGGAAATTATTGCTGAACTATTGCCTGTACAGTAGGTACAGAACCTGAGCTCAGATGGTCTGTTCCCTTGAGCACAGCATGGGCCTTGCTGTGGGATGGTGAGGAGCTGCAGCTGGTCCTTGGAGCTTAGGTGGGGCCCTGCTATCCGAGACTATGAACTGGACATACATATCCAGTACATCTGTGGTCAGCACTGTTTGGCCACTTTCCTCTGTACTTCTGGGCATTTTCACATGAGCACTGACCCCTTGCGTAAAAGAACATTAAACTGGTTTTGACTGCAAGTCAAAGGTTCTGAATTTTTATTTTGTTTTTTTTTTCTTTTTCTAGTAGAGCCTGCCTTTGCCCCAATTTCTTGTGTTACCTGAATTGAGATAGTTAGTTTTGGACTCCCTTGCTGCATTGTAGATATAAACATTTCACTATGCCAGTAGGCATTCTGGTGTCAATGTTATTCTGGGCATTTGTTTCACTGATGCAATTGTATTTTACCACTGTCAGCACTGCAGTGCCAAGGCATTTGTGAAAGAGTGAATTGAGCTCTCTTCTACTAGCTGGAGAAATGACTTGCAGCTTTGCACTGGAGTGGCCCTTAAAACTTTTTTTCACTTTAAAGTGTATGTGATTAGGTGCTGTTGGGAAGGTTCTGTAGCATAGCTGGTCTTCATCTTAACATACCAGTTTATATGTTAACTGATGTCCAATCCAGGGTATGTCAACAGCTTTAAATGTAGGTGAAGGCTGTTTTTGCTTATACTTTTAGGTGTCAGGTGACTTTATTTCAGGACCACTTCTTAATAATATTTCCCAGGTAGCTGCTTCTGCTGACATTTTTCCATGCTGAGTATGACCATAAGCTGTTATTTTGGTACTTAGATAGGTCCACTTAGAGTAAAATGAAAGAGAAATGTTTGCCAGAGAAATATGTTTTCCAGTAAATCTGATACCTTTTTCTTTATAAAGTGCTAAGACCTCCATGTGGGAGTGGTTCACTGTCATGGAAACATCAGTGTCTGACCTTATAGAACAATAATGTGGGTCTTGTCTTACTGTCTTTTATAGTAACTTTCAGTCTGTCTGACACTTATGGTAGTGGTTTGTCTTTGATCAGTGGGACAGTTTTAAGCAAGGGCCTTGATTTTGTTTGTGGGAGTGTTGGTTTTGTTGCATTGTAGAGTATGACAGATTTAATTTTGGACAGAACTAAACTGGAAGATGCTCTCCAGCTACTAATGCACTCAGTCCCCTGAGTCAGAGCTGAACTAGTCTGAAGTCAGCCCTCTGACAAGGTTATAGTACAGAAACATCAACACATGTGACTTTGTTTGCTTTGTTTTTTAAAGGGTAAAAAAGAGGTAAGCTTCTCAGATGTGTATCTGACAGAGACCGCTCCAAATACAACATTAACACCTCAATACGATCCAGAAATTATCATTGTGGGATCAGGTGTCCTTGGTTCTTCCTTGGCCACAGTACTCTCAAGGGATGGAAGGAAGGTGACTGTGATAGAGAGGGATTTGAAAGAACCTGACAGGATAGTTGGAGAATTGTTGCAACCTGGAGGATTTAATGCTCTTCGAGACTTGGGTCTTGAAGGTAAGTGCATTTCAAAATGTAAATATATCTATAACAGAACAGTTGCTGCAATCAACAATGTTTATAGTAAAAATTAAGAAATACATTATTTGTGCTTTATATTTGAGTTAAAATCGCTTGTGTGTTTCCAGTTTGCCATTTTGAAAACACTTGTCTTTTAACATATGTGTTTTAAGAAAATTGTACCCTATGTAAAGAAATAGCCTTAATATATAATTAAGCTTTCTTAAAGACTTGTTTTAACTCACCTGTTGGCTTATATTTTGCAGATACAGTAGAAGGTATTGATTCACAAATGGTAAATGGTTACATAATTCATGACCTAGAGAGCAA
The DNA here is from genome assembly GCA_013396755.1 of Sclerurus mexicanus. Taxonomy (NCBI): domain Eukaryota; kingdom Metazoa; phylum Chordata; class Aves; order Passeriformes; family Furnariidae; genus Sclerurus; species Sclerurus mexicanus. The sequence goes on along the minus strand of VWZF01004536.1, from coordinate 925,269 downwards.
GTCAGAAGTTGAGATTCCTTATCCAACATCTGAAGATGGACGTGTGGCCAGTGGCAGATCTTTTCATCATGGCCAGTTCATCATGGGTCTCCGAAGGGCAGCTATGGCAGAGCCCAAGTGAGTCATATGGTGAACTGCACAGCTGGGATCCAGAGCTTCAGAAACACTGTTCCCAGCATCCCTGAGATTCTTTAGCCATTTGCCTCTGTTCCAACACAGAGGGCTGAAATGAACAAGAGTGAGAGAAAGTAGCAGCTGTAGTTACTCATCCTGCTTTCTGTAGAAAAGCTCATAAGTTACATATGTGTCATATATACCATACATGCACCAACCTTTGGGATCAGATAATCTTTAAGGGAATGTAGTCTTTAAATATTAGGCAAGGTACTGGCACATCTGTGTGAGAGAAGTTGATGGGTGAAGGATTGATTTTCTTGTACTGATTCTTGGGTTTGGCACTTTATCAGAAGCAGTGACCTCTTCTTGGTGAGCAACACACAGAAGTTTTTTGTCCAAGACATGAGTGGCAAATCTCACATAATTTCATAGATCATGGTTTGTGTTAGAAGGGACCTTTAAAGGTCATGTAGTCCAACCCTCCTGCAATGTGTAGGTTCATGTATTTCTTCTGCTGATGTTGTCAGTGATGCCAGAAATCAAGCTTTTACGTGCATGTTGTTTTGCTTTCTTTTTGACAACAAGAAATGAGGCAAAATAACTAAAAAGGAGCACTAAATGGAAGTAGTTCTTCCCAGTTACTAACTTGTATTTTTCAGAATCCTGAAGACAGTTCCATCTCATAATGAAAAGAAAAATTAATGTTTGCTATTTCCTCTTAGCTGTTTTCTTTCTTTTATACAAGAGATGAAAAGGAAACTTTTATTGAAACAGAACAGATTCTAGATGCTGTTTTCTGTGTGGTATTTTTTTGTGTTGTCTTTTTACCCACCTAAATAATTTTTCCCCCTAAAAATATGATGAGTGCTGTACATCCTCTCACGAGGAAAATATGGCATTATCATATTTTTAGCTAACATGTCTTTATTCTGAGCTGGAAAATTGTTTTCCCCATCCCATGTGTTATATCATATGAATTACTAAAAGCAACATTAAAAGATAACAGCTCTGAAGTACAGTTAATGGCAATTATGTTCACTAGCTCTGAAAGCTAAAGCCTTTTTGTTGAGGCTACAAGTTCAATAAAATTTGGGCACTTGTTTGTCCAAGTTCTGGGGAAAACTGCAGTAACTATGCACAGTCTTGGAAGGAAAAACTTAAAAACACTCATGTTTGTGATTTGAATGAAATTCTTTCATGTTTTTCCACACACTCTTTAGAGTTTGTTTTGTGTCTGCTTTTTTGCCATTTGAATTGTAGCATAAACCCCAGCATGTTTAGATGCAGGAAAGATCAAGAACTCTTAAATAGTGCCATGAGCTTTTGTTTTTCATCTCTGAGGCTGTGAAAATAATAGGGGCTAGTTATTACCAATTAATAAATCCTCTAAAAGTACTAGGCAATATGAATTTATTTCAGGTGAGTAAAATTAATTTTACAGGTCAAGAGGTAGGGCATCATTAGTTTATAATAATAAACTAATTCTATATAATAATGAACTGATTTATAGTGTGTGTGAATCAGAAAAAGAAGCACTTTCATAGGTAACTAAAATGACAACTATAAAAGTAACTTAGAGCTGATAGAATCTGCAGAGCTCTCTTTCACTGTCATGCTGCTGTACTCCCTTGCTGTTGAAGTTTCTGTCAGTGTGCTCACACATAACCATTCATGTTTTGTTGCAGCCACAGTGCTTGTTGCCTGCCAATTAATCCAGTCATGATCTGCTCTGAAATTTCCATGCTGGATGACATGTAGAAAAGACATGAATTGAACTGTTTGTTTTCCTTCTGAGAGCCTAAAATAGAAGCTCTTATATTCTCAGGTGGACCTTTAGCTCAGTAGTCCAAGTTATGGAATTTCACCTGGATATGGAATATTTGTGAAGGAGAGGCAGCGTCCTGTTTTGAGCTGCTAAGTCTGAACTGCTATGATAAGGTTTAACAGCTCAGACCCAACAAGGGATATAAGTTTACAGAGATTTAATTTCTGAACCAGAAAGAACTCTGGTTGGGAGGTAGAGACAAGGGATACTTCATTCAAAGAGAAGTGCCAGCAGAACTTGAAAAGCATAATTAGCAAAAACCCCCAAAACAATCCAAATGTATCCTGAATTCCTGAGATATCAAGCTAGACATCCATGTCCTAAACAGTTTAGATTAGTTTGGACTACTCTGAGAATTAGATGTCTCATTTTTATCTAGTGCACATGTTAAGTGTTTAAGTGCTGCTGATCTTGCTCAGTAATTCTCCTTGGTGTTGGGTCTCACCTGCACTGTCAGCAATTCCCACCATTTAGTAGGGATGACTCAGCTGCCAGAGTTCTGACCATTATTAGCTGTGACACTCCTCTCGTAGTCTCCCTCCTGGCCATGGAGCACCTGAAGCACAACTGGGGATTCTGTTCAGTAGCAGTGTTGAAAATACACAGTACAGTTTTTGGAATACTCAGGTATCAAACCAAAGGTAATGTTGAACTGAAATTAATGACCAACACTTTTTGACATTTAATGTGGCTTCAAAAAGTGGTCAAGAACACTCCCCTACAAGCTTTAAAGAAACTGTGTTGGTTTTTCTTCTGTGTCTAGTGCCTTGAAATGTTGGCATCGTTAATCCTCTTCTGTTTTAACCCCTCCGTTTTAGTGCAAAATTCATTGAGGGGACTGTGTTACAGTTGCTTGAGGAAGATGACTGTGTCGTGGGTGTTCAGTACAAGGACAAAGCAACTGGAGACACTAAGGTAAGACAGTTGTCTGTTGTGATCTTTGTTAAACTGTTGAAGAAATGGAGGATTGCTTTATGTATATATATAATTTTAAAAAACCCCTTGTATTTCAGAGCACTGGTGCAGAAATAATGCAGTTACCAAGAAAGCAAAAGCTTTAATAAAGGCAGATTACTTTCTAGTAGATACAGTCGTGGAATATGGGAATTCTTATAAGTTCTTATGCAGCTTCTGTTTTCAGTCTCTAGAGAATTTGGCTCATTATTTGTTTCAGTATTCATATGTCTGAAGTTCAAAATCTTTTGAGAGTTCCTGGTGAGAAAACTGAAATATTAGGGTTTGTGCTTTGCCTGTACGTAATGGTCTGCATTTCCACATAGACTTCCACCATCTAGTGAGGGACTGAAAATAAGATAGTTATCTGTTCATAGAGAAAGCTCTGTCCAGTCATTTCTTGGATGAGAGAGAGTTCTGGCCTATTTTAATTGTGTCACTGGTTTGATTACTTTTCTTTGCATCAGCTACTGCTAAACTGCTGGCTAAATGCTGTGAAACGGTGTGAACTTAAAAACTTCAGGAAAGGCCAGTCTGTGTAGAACCTTTGTGCTGAAGTTGTAGGTATGCTGCCTATTCTCTAGAAAAAACAAATTTTTAACCTTCTTTGGTGACTTTTAAATTCCTCTGCTGTCTAAAATTATGTAGGCAGGGTGTTCAGGTTTGCTCTGATGGGGAAGATGGAAATCTCTTGCCTGTGCCCTGCTGCCCTCCATACTAGATGGAGAAAGTTCCTGAGTAGCTGGAAGATCCTGCCCTGAGCATTAGTAACAATATCGTTCCTCTTTAAGTTGTTTAGAAATGGGATTAGTGGCATAAAACCATATGTGAGAGAGCCTTTTAAAAGTATTTGCCAAAGGTGTAGGAGAGCAAGCTGGTTTTAGACTCTCCTCAGGCAAATGGCATTTCAAGCCCACTTCATGGCAAAGTACTCGGAGTAGGAAACTATAAGAGAGTGGTAACAACATCCTTGACCCCTCTTGAGGTAGCTGGAGGAGGAGGGAGTTCCAAGTCCTCTTCCTTGGTCTGTCTTACATGTTATGTAAAATGAACAAATCCATATTAGGAAATCCACTCTAGTAGAATAAGCCATTGAATCACACATGGGTGTGGGAAAGACAGGGAGTTTGGAGAGGAGGTGTGTTTTTGTTTTTTTCTCAAATCCAACTGGCTTTATCATCCAGCAACATATAAAGGGGTTTTTGTTTTGTTTGAGGGGTGAAAAAAGATAGTGCAAAAATAGGTATTTTGCTTTGAGTTTTGCTTTTAAGCTTCTCACGTTTATGGATGTTGCTTTTGTAATTTTAAGTGTGACTTAGTTCGCCAGTGGGGCGGTGACCAGTGTTTTAGTCTGTGTCTTGTGTCTTTCCCTAGACCATTAATGTTGTTCCAAAGGCCTTAAGTTTCCTGTATGTGTACTGGGGATAAACAAGTTCATGTTTTGCTCTGAATGCTGAAGTTTTGTGGCTGGAAAGGACTGTTTCGTTTACTGGCTTAGGTTTCCTTTGATTTTAGAAATCTGATGTAAGAAATTTCCTTTAAACATTTCTTCTTAGCTATGTTTCCCTGCCTATGAGTTTTTACAGGTAGGAGACTTTTAGTTGAATGAAAAACCAAAACCCAAGCCTGTTTACATTCCTTAGTTTGCTTTCATAAGGAAAGGAGGCTGATCTGTGTTGTGTGTCTGTGTTTTTCTGTTCTCTCTGTCCCTGTTTTCCACCACATTACCTCTGAGATTTTTGTTCTCTTAAGTGAGATTTAAATCCAGTATGCTAAAAGTCAGCTTACAAAATATATCAAAACCAGTCAACTGAATAGACTCAAGGTTTCATATGTTGACTGTGAAAAAATTGTTGCATGAATGTTCAGCTCCTTAGACACTAGGGGACCCATACGGGCAAGTGACTTTGGTCTACTTGCAGGACAAATTAGCTTGCAATCATCCAGCCTGGGAATCCATAGGAAAGAGGTTTCGTTAACTCTCCTCAGGAGCTCACTTCTATAAGCACAGACACCATAAACATGTATTATTTTACTCAGTTCTATTCTAATCTGAATTTGTCTACCTTCCCCTTACACAGCAAAAGATATTTTGGTTTGTATGACCAATTGGGGTTGGACTCTGATGTTAGTGAGTCCCTCCCAGTTCAGGATATCCTGTGATTCTGTGAAGTGACAGAGTCCGTTCTGATGCTGGAGGGAACTGTTCCTGGAGGAATGCATTCACATAGTGGCTCAACAGATGCTTCCATCCAATAGTAAAGGTTTCCAGGGAGTACTAATGAAACACAGCATGCCTTTTTGCCTTTTTACTTACATACTGAAAGCTTAGAAGGAAAACTATATTTTACTGCTTATGCCAAGTGTCTGAGATTACTGAGGGCCAGGGTAGATCTGTTGTCGTTTGAAGTTCAAGCACTGAATATATTGACATTGAGAAAGCTGTAGGTAGAAGGGAATGTCAACCTCTAAATTCTTGCTAGTATAATAATGTTGTTGTATTACTATAACAGTAAAATGGTTAAAAATATATTTTAGTTACTGGAATTATTTGCTTATGGGCAAGCACAATGTATCTGTTAAACATTAGGAATTTTCACAGACCTTTAGGCTGAACGTGATCAGTTTATTCAGATTTGTATTTTGTCTATGTGCACTATTTGTTATAGATCCTAAGTAGACTAGGAACTGTTTGGAGTTCCTTGCTTGGCCTTTTAAAAAGCACCCTATGTGCTTACTGCGTATCAGTTTGTTATACTTTGGTTTGGTTTTCTTCAGTTGCTTATGCAGGGTTCTTTAATTTAAAATTTATTTCTTTTCTTTTTTCTTCTGAAGAGCATTACGGGCTGAAGGGAGCAATTACTCCTCTCTCTTGTCTTTTATTTATCCAAGTTTCTACACAGTTCCCATAACTGTGTTATCCGAAGACATGTCTAAAAAAGCTGGAGTATATCATTAGATGACCTCTTAGAGGAAATAAGTATGAATATGAGGGAGGCAAAAAACACAGCATTTCTTAATATATATGTTGTTAATATGGTCTGTGATCCTCTTAGATGTTTTGTAGAACATTTAATGTGCAATTGCAAGGGAGAGCTTGGGAGTTGCTTCTCGCTCTTCTGAAGCAAAACTGACAGTGGCAAATCTTTATTTTTTCTTCCTGCTGCAGGAACTTCATGCACCACTTACAGTTGTGGCTGATGGACTTTTCTCCAAGTTTAGGAAAAACTTGGTATCCAATAAAGTTACTGTTTCATCCCATTTTGTTGGCTGCATTTTGAAGGTAGCTTTTATGTATAGTACTATATAAGTCAGTATGCTACTCCTTTTAATGTGGGTCTGAATTTCACTGAAAATGTTGTTCATTACTTTTTCAACAGAATCAGTTAGAACTGTGCTTTCAGATATTTATGCAACTGTTCTGTCAGTTTCTGTATACCTTTGAGGAGGGCATGGAAATTTTGATCTGTGTTTATATCTGTTAAATTGTTGATGTATATTCCATCCCAGCTCTAGGATAGTTGAACTTACTATGTCAGATTTCATGTATTTGGTAGACTTACAGATCTCATTTTCATCTCTTAAAACACTTTTAAGTATCTATGAGCCAGCTTTGGCTTTATTTTTTTGTGTTTTAAAGTAGACATTGTGGTTAAAAGTTAGATTTCTGGTTTTAAGAGTGGAGTACAGTGCTAATCTTAAGCATATTGTTTAAAAAAAATGTATTGGGATTCAATATAGCTAATTGAAACTGAGCACTGAACTCACTAGACCAGTTCATAGTTATATATTTTTAGTTTAAGAAAAAAACGTTTTAGCATCTTATATAAGGTAGTGCTGTGTACATTATTAGTACTGTATTTTATTTAGCACTAAGCTCTGGATCAGAAATAGGCTCCACTGTAAACCTGGAACCCAGTTTGTAAAATAATTACCTTGGATATAGGTGCTTTGACAGATTTGTGTTAAGATACTGGTACCTAAGATGGGGACGCTCCTTTTTTTCACAATATTTACTGTATTTGTTCAGGGAGTGGAAATCTTGAGTTTTAGACCGTGCCAGCAGCTGTGAGTCAAACCACTTATATTTTATACTCCAAGAGAATACCCAAACTGTGCTCCTGCCTGAAGGTGGGAGGTACCTTGTAACGAGGTGTATATTTGCCTTCAGGACCTATAAACTTGAAGAGAGAAGGTGGTGTCCTGATTTCAGACTGGGAACCTGGGTTGATGGTAGCTGGGTGGTTGGAGAACCCAGATAGAAATCCTGGCTGGGTCTTACACTCTGTAGCTGCTGCATTAACTGTTGCATGAGCAGCAAAAATAATTAAGGAAGAATGAACCAGAACTAACAGAATTTTCACTAGACTGAGAGCACTAACTTGGAGGAACTTCAGCACTTTTTGGCTTCGTGAGCCAGTCAGCACTGCCCAAGTTTCTCTGCTTTTGGTAGGACCTCACGAGGTGGGACTCTGTGATTCTCCCTCTGTTGGTGTCTCCATGTAGTTGTGTTCAGACCAGTGTATTTCTTTCCCTCCCACCGCTTTCTTTATGAAAACAGAATGATCTTACAAAAACAACTACATTGATTACAGGTTTTCAATTGCATATATTAAATATTGATGAGGTATTCAAATTAGATGTATAAATTAGTATATATTCTAGTAAATATTAAAATGTATCAGCAAAAGAATTGCTTCTACACTGGAGTTCAGAGCTTTCTTTTTGAAAACACTTTTCTTCATTTAAGAGACAAATAACACAAACTTAATATGATGTGGGATTTTATTTCAAAGTATTTTAGAAAATTATTTTGTATGTGTGATATTTAGTATCCTTTCATTAATCAGTCTCAATCTTTCTCCTCTTTCTTTCCTTTTTAAGGATGCACCACAGTTTAAAGCTAATTATGCTGAACTTGTTTTAGCTAAAACAAGTCCAGTGCTAATTTATAAAATTTCTTCAACTGAGACTCGGGTCCTTGTTGATATTCGAGGGGAAATGCCAAAAAATTTAAAAGAATACATGATTGAGAACGTTCATCCACAGCTGCCTGGTAAGTCTACAAAGACTTCTAGATAATTATGACATTTAAATATGCCAAAAAAAGACACATTTCATTGAATCCATTGAACTGTGCTTGTTTTTGCATGTGCACAGTTACTGTTTCAGTAACCTCCAGCCTTCTTTGATTCCACATCACACAGTTTGTTCAGCTTGCATCTGGGAGGTTGGCAATTCAGAAGGATTTTGTCTCTAAGAAGAGGTTAAAATAGGTTATGTACAAATTATTTTTGATTTGCCTAAGTGCTGTAACTAAAATATTTGGTTATTGCAGATCACTTAAAGGAGCCATTCTTAACAGCAGTTCAGAATGATCGCTTGAGGACTATGCCAGCCAGCTTCTTACCTCCTTCAGCTGTAAACAAGAAAGGTGTGTATTATGAAATAAAAGGAAGGGAAAAGTAGTTATAAACGCCTTCTGGCACATGGGACTTTGTTGTCATAGATGTATATTTGTTGTTCAGTAGAGTTGTCTCATAATTCTTCTATAAAAAATAAAATTTTGAAAATGTATACCTTTGGCATAGTTTAACTGGAATGTTTATATTGACACCAGACTTTAAATCAATGCCTGCTTTATCTCTAAGTTTAATTACTCAGGTGCTCAAACTTATACAAATGCGGTCTTTCTAAGAAAACTTTATTTTAAAAAAAAAGGAATTAAATTAAAAAGTGTGTGTTTGTGTTCTTTGACACATGCACAAATATACCTTAAGGGAAAAAATTAATTTGACCGTGATCATCTTTAAATTAACAGGCTTACAACTGTTTTAAGACATACTTTTTTTTTCCTATTTTTTTTTCTTTTTATATTTCTAGTTGTTACTCATCTTATTTTCTGATGGGAATTAAGTCTTAGTATGTTTTTTTTTGTTGGTTTTGTTTGTTTGTTTTAAATAGAGGATTTGAGTTCTAAGATTTTTTTTTAACAGCCATGCAGTATCTCATTGTTTTTTCTCTTCTACCTAGGTGTTCTTCTTTTAGGAGATGCATATAATATAAGACACCCTCTAACTGGTGGAGGAATGAGTGTTATTTTAAATGATGTTAAAATATGGAGAAATTTGCTCCAGGATATTCCAGACCTTTATGAAGATTCTGATGTTCTTAAGGTGATTCTTTATTTTGGATTTATTTCGGTCATCTTTTTCTGCAATTCAATAACCCACTTCTAAGTTTTCTGCAACTCAGGGACAAGTAAGTTTTCAAAGCAGTTTTCAAAGGGTCGGACAGAATAATAAGACATCAGGGATTCACCAGTGAAGCTGTGGTTTGTGAGTGCTGTGACTGTGTGGCAAAAAGCAGTTTTAAACCTGTGCTTAGGGACCTGCCATATTTTACTTAAGGAGACTCATGTGCTGTGTCTAGTCAGGATGCTTTGCTAATATAACCTGATATTCCAGTCTTAGTAGTGTATTTGTACCCAGGCTGATCCTAAATGTGGGTTTGGACCATTACACTTGTGTGAGTGGAACTTAGAGAATAATGAGCTTGTGTACTGAGTCTTTCGAGACACATCTTGGTGCTCCATGAGCCTCTTGTCTGCTGCATTTATCTCACAGTAATAAATCAGAAGTCTATTTATTATCAACCAACTGAGAGAATGAGGTGTTACTCTTCAAGTTTCAACCTAACCCAGCCATCTGCTATAGGATGAGACAAAACATGCTCTGGAACTACATTCTTTTTTCCCCATATATTTAGTGTAAGAGGAGCCTAGATAACTGGTTCAACAAGATTCCAAAATTCCTTAATGACTTTGCTGTGAACTGATCTAGTGCATCACTAAATCCACTCAGCATTTCCATAACCATGACTCTTGCCACCTCTTTGGGAATCTTTGGAATGCTCTTCTGTATTTGCTGACAGAAATACTTTCTTTTTCCATTTTCAGGCTAAAAGAACATTTTACTGGTCAAGAAAAAAATCTCATTCTTTTGTAGTGAATGTTCTTGCCCAGGCACTTTATGAACTCTTTGCTGCCACAGATGGTAAATATACTTTAATGACACTAATTACTAGTTGCAACTTGGTAAATAAAAATGCCTCAGGAAAGAATGTGTATGACCATGTGTTCATGTGTTTGTGTGTATATATGAATATATAAATATGTATGTATATTGATATAAAAAATATTAAAGGATTTCAATAAGTTAGCTCATGTTCTCTGCCTAGTTGTTTAGCTCTAGTGTGATGTAAACTGAGTTTTAGGAATGTGAAGGCAAGTCTGGAGTTAGTATTAAAAAAACCCAAAGAAAAACCTGACAAACAAAGAAAAAAAATAGGAAGCACTTGTTCTTGTGTGAGTTAATGCCAAAATATGGAGATATTCTGTAAGACTATCCTTTTCTTAAATAAAACCACCTTAAAATACAGCTGAATTGAACAGAACAATAGCTACCAAAGTCCTGGATTTAATATCACTGTTGTATATGCAGTAAAATGTTTTGGTATGTGTTGAATGCATTTGTTGAGTCATTTTAATTAATTTTTTAGCTTCCTTGCATCAGCTAAAGAAAGCCTGTTTCCATTACTTCAGACTTGGAGGAGAATGTGTCTCAGGTCCTGTTGGATTGCTCTCTGTGTAAGTTCACTGTGTTGTCAGTAGTTCATGTAAATGGGGCTGAGCACCGTGGGGAGAATGGCCCACAAGCCTGTGTTGTTGATTTTAGAAGTTGTCTTTAAATGCTGACTGGTTGTTTTTTTCTTTCTTTCTGTGTAAAAAGGCCAGTAAAAGCTGGAGAGAAGTTAGTGTAGGTGACACAAGAGGTGAAGTGGTCCAGATCAACAGAGCAGCTGGTGGAGATGTTTCCCACTTGACAAGTTGAGAGTAGTGAAGGGTGAGGCCTCTCATAAAAGAATGTAAGAAACAGGGAAATCTCTAGCTATGAAGGTGTTTGAATGACCCTTAGAAACTAAGGAATGCACAGCAAATCATACTACTCTGAACGTGTGCTTTTACATTTCTCTTTTTGGAATGAGAGCTAAAACTGAAGAGCCTGTTGAGATTGTTGTTCTGGGGGATGATAAAGGCAGACACAGAGTACTGGAAATGGAGAGAAAGGAGCAGGCTATGTTGGCTTTGCTGTGGAAGGGAATACAGAGTGTGAAGCAGCTGCAAGAGAACCAAGTTTGTTTTTGTTAGTTGAGATGGCAGGACCGGAGCTACCTAAATCAGGGGGGTGTGATCTTGAGTGGAAATCTCTGTTTGTAAAATGAAAATTTGTCAGTGCTTTCTGATTCTGTTATTTACCTGTTTTGTCTATTTTTTTTTATTTTAATACAGGCTATCTCCTAAACCAATGGTACTGATTTGCCACTTCTTTGCTGTGGCTTTATATGCCATTTATTTTTGCTTTAAGTCTGAGTCCTGGATCACCGCACCTCGAGCAGTTTTCAGTAGTGGAGCTGTTCTTTACCGGAGCTGCTCTATAATATTTCAACTTATTTACTCTGAAATGAAGTATTTAATCTATTAAGATCCAGGGGAAAATGACTGGAGGAAGAAAACATGGAAATCACAATGCCTTCAGAATCTTTGGACATGCGCTATTTAATATTGTATTATGTTTTCTTCTCTTCAAAATGCAATTTCCTTGATAAGGATTTAACTTAATTTTGGTTTTGTGGTTATATACATATATATTATATGTAAATATTCTTTACAACTTAAGTTCAAAAAGGAGTTAGCTGTTTACAAAGACCATAATTAAGTGTTGACATGTGGTAGATAATTGCCAGTTTTGACAGAATTTCTTTCCTTGCTTTATCCATTGCTGAGTGCACCACTAATACTAATAAACTGAGAAGTGAAAACTGTAAACCATATGCTGCTATTATCCTTCATGCTTTTTCTGTTCAGTAGTTCCATAGTTCCATGTTTCCTTATTACTGTGAAATACTGTCACATCCTTGATTTGGGTTATTTCATTAGGATTTGCCTCTGTTCTGTTTCAGTTGCAGGTAAGATAGTAGTTTGTTGACACTTAAAAGGACACTGTAAAGGATGTCAGATCTTGATGTGTCACCATTATCTTCAGTTAGTGTTGCCAGTGCCATGTTGCTCTTCTGAATCCATTCTTTACACCAGAGACTTCATTTAAACAAGTAATAACCAAACCGTAGCTATGTTGGCTATTGCAGTGCACTCAGGTACTGAAAGCACATGTCTTTGAAAATTTCTTCCTATCTCACTTCCTTTTAAAACCTTGGGAGTTTGGGTTTGTTTTGCTTGGTGTGTGTGCAACTGAAGTTTAACACTGCCACAAACTGAAGCACAGCAACAAACTTTTATCACTGAAACAAATTCAGTCCAGGCTGTTTCCAGTAGACAGTAATCTTTAATGTTACTTCTAAAAATTAATGTGAAATACCATGAAAGTGTCCTTTTAATACTTGGAGTATGGTGGGATTATTTTTCCTATAGGAATTGCTGCATGCTACTAAAGAGTTCATGTCTATTCCTGTTGGTCACTATTCCTCTCAATGTTCTTGTTATCGGTGTGCTTTCCTTTGTTCTTGTGCATCTGCATTTTGCTTTGCCTTTCCTATGATTGATTTGGGCATCACTGTATGGCTCCACTCTTGGCTTGCCTGAACAATCACGCGTGGGTGCAGCCAACAGTCTGGAGAGCAGTAACAGATTTTGTTCTTCTCTACTGGTGAAACTGTGACTCTATCTTGAAAATGGCAGATTGCATAAGCTGTGTATAAACGTACATTTTATCTTGGACTGTGAAAAAAATCTGTGGAGAGTCTTTATTTAGTATTTTATTTGATGAATATGACCTGTTCTTTTCCAGAAGCAAAAGTATGTATATTTTTCTAACCATGGTCACTTTTGATACCCTCTTGAAATTACACCCATCATGAATATGTCTATGGTTAAACTTTAGGGTAAAGTACTAATATTTTCAAATGTCATTATATATGGTAACTAAATGATGCCCCTTTAAGGGTACACAAAGTTTGCAGAATTTATACAAGTGTTTTCAAAAATTGTGACAATTTTGAAAATATTGATTAATTTTACGTTTTCTATCTTTTTATATTATTTGCAGTCAGTCTCTTTAAAGTCAAGCATAAAAAGTCCTGAGCCAAATACACATCTTCAGATTACTTAAATAAAAAGTTACAATATGTGTAGATAATTTTTGTTGTGTATCTCTGGTTAATGAGTTTTGTTAAGTCCTAGTTGATCAGGAAATATGAGTATGCTTAAATTTATATATATGTGTAAGGACGTTTTTCTTTTCTTTTCTTGAATTCAGTGCCTGGTTAAGTCTCTTGATGATCGGGGTAACAATCACTTATTGGAAATTACTGGGGGAGAGACAAATCTTGTGTGTATGTGTAAGCAGGGTCAGCCTGAAAATACAACCCATGAAACGGCTGTGTGTCTTGTTCTCAGGACAGGATGAAGGCCTTGTTTGGAAGAATCAAACATACCGGGATCATTGGGACACAGGGTAACACAGGCTGTGGACTTCTAACTGAGGTTTCTGTTGAGTTGGCCTTGTGTAGTGTTGGCCAGCGTTGGCCGGGTGCCTGCTCCAGCTGGTCGGTGCCTGGAGCAGCACTTTGCCCTGGTGAAGAAGAGTCACAGGGCAGAATTTCAAGCTGTGTTCCACAGTCCCTGACTGCAGTTCTTGTGGATGCAGAGGGATGGTGGGGATGGAAGGGAAGTTGTGAAAGAAGCAATTATTGAGTCAACTGAGGGTAAGAAGAATAAAGCTGGCAGTGAGTGGGCAATGTCTGTAGGTAAAATGGCCAAAAATGGAATCCAACAGCAGCTAATCCTAAGCCACAGTATGCGGCAGATGGTCTGTAAGAACCATGATTTTCATTTTCTATACCTATATGCAGCAAAGTGAAGCAACATGCCAGGAAAGTTGTATCAGAGACGATTCAGAATCTGAGAGGAGCACAATGCACACGTGTTTGATGCAACTTGTGAGTTGTCTATGTATCTGCAAACTCTGGAGAGGTTAGTTCTAAGGATTTGTACACTGCAATATTTAACAGCATCCTGTGCAGTCAGATAGATGTTTTGGGCACGGGAGATGTATGTTGCGCGTATGTGGTTATCCCTCTGTTCCAGGACTGCTGCACCTAATGGAGAGAGCAGGAGCAAGAGAAGTAGCTACGTGGTGTGCGATTGTAGGTGTTCATATTGTGTAGGAGTATGAAAACTTGCTTGTGATAGGGAGGACAGAGGAAACAGAATCATAGAATCATCAAGATTGGAAAAGACCCCCAAGAGTCCAACCTTTGATGGAATACCACCATGCCAACTAAACCACAGCACTAAGTACCAAGTCCAGCTGTTACTTGGACACCTCCAGGGATGGTAAATCCGCCACTTCTCTGGGCAGTCCATTCCAATATTTAACCACTGTTTCAGTGAAGAAATTCTTCCTGATGTCCAACCTAAACCTCCCCTGGCACAGCTTAAGGCCTTTTTTTCTTGTCCTATCTCTGCCTGGGAGAAGAGGTCAGCCTCCACCTGGCTACAACCTCTTTTCAGGTAGTTGTAGAGAGCAATAAGGTCTCCCTTCTGTTTCCTCTTTTCCAGGCTAAACACCCCCAGCTCCCTCAGTCATTCCTTCTATGATTGACTCTCCACACTCTTCACCAGCTCCCTTGCCCTCCTCTGGACTCACTCCAGCCCTTCAATGTCGAACTGAGGGGCCCAGAACTGCACACAGGATTCAGCTGCTGCACTGCAGACTGGTTAGATAGGAAAGGTCTGGAGCGTGTTGCCTGTAGTGGCTTCCTGTGTGTAAGCTGTGACCTGTGCTACTTCAAAGGCTGCTCACATCCCCTAAAACCTATGTACTGGTATTTGCTGTAATACTGTTGATGCTCATGGGTTATTGCATGTCAGTAGGGCAGTAGTTTATGGTTGGTTCACAGTCCTTCCATATACTGCTCTCTGAAACCAGCTTGTGTATTCTAGACAAAAGTAAAATCTGTTTGATCAACTATGAGCAGTTGATAAATTATTCATCCTGAAATTCTGGCTTGCTCAGCATGACATTATTACATGGAAAAAGTGTCAGCAGTTCCTAAATTGTACCCTGTGATGCTCCAAAGAGCTGCACAAGCTCCTGTGCTATGCAGAGTGAACAGAGGTTGCTGAAATAAAATTATTCAAGGTATTAAAACTAAAAGCTGACAGGGTATTTATTATCCACTGTTAATATAAGCAAAGCACCAGAAATAGGAAAAATAATCCTGATCATAGAACAATTTGGTTTGGAAGGGATGTTTAAAGGTCATCTAGTCCAAGCCTCTGGCAATGATGATCTAGTCCAACACCTCCTTCCATTAGATGAAGTTCCTCAGAGCCCCATCCAGCCTGACCCTGAATGTTTCCAGGCATGGTGTCATCTACCACCTCTCTGGGCAACCTTTTCCAGTGTTTCAACACCCTCATTGTAAAAAAACAACTTCCTTATGCAGGTCCTGCTACAACGTTTGTCCCCATCTTTCTTATAGACCCCCTTCCACTACTGAAATGCTGCAGTAAGGTCTCTCTGGAGCCTTCTCTTCTCTGGGTTGAACAGCCTCAACTCTCTCAGCCTGTCTTCATGGAAGAAGTTCATCCCTCTAATCATCCTCAAGGCCATCCTCTGGAGCCACTTTAATGGGCCTGTGTTGTCTTTTCTGCGCTGGGGACCCCAGAGCTGGGAGCAGTATTCCAGGTAGGGTCTCAGGAGAGCAGAGCAGAGAGGAACAGTCACCTCCCTTAACCTTCTGGCCACACTATTTTTGATGTGGCCCAGGACACACTTGGCTTTCTGGGCTGTGAGTTCACATTGCTGGTCATGTCCAGATTCATCCACCAGCAACCCCAAGTCCTTGGCAGGGCTGCTCTCAATCCATTCCCCAGCTGGTATCAACACTGAGAGTTTCCTTAACCCACATGCAGGATCTTGCATTTGGCCTCGTTGAACCTCATGAGGTTTCCATGGGCCCACTCCTCAGACTTGTCCAGGTCCCTCTCGGTGGCGTCCCGTCCCTCCGGCGTGTCGACTTGCCATTCAGCTTGATGTCATCTGTGAACTTGGTGAGGGTGCACTTGATCCCATCTCTATGTCACTGGTGAGGTTATTAAAGAGTACTTGTACCAACAGAGGTCCCTGAGGGACACCATTTGTCACTGATTTCCATCCGGACATTGAGCCATTGACCACTACCTTCTGGATATGGTTCCCCTCTCCATAGCCACACTCCAGTCATGGGATTTGCCCTACCAGTATTCTCCAGTGTGCCTAGCATATCTAAAGCCACTGTCTGAGGGCCCTCACTTGCACTCTGTCCCTTTAACCTTGGTGTGTCCTCCCACAGCTTGTTATGGCCAAGACTGATGTTATCTCTCTTCCCTGTCACGTCTAGTTTAAGCTCTATCAATGAGCCCCACTGGCTCCTCAGCAAAGAACCTCTTCCCCTTTTGAGAAAGGTGAATCCCTTCTGATGTCAGCAAGCCTGGTGCTGTGTGGGCCTACCCACTTCAAAGAAACCAAAATTCTGGCAGTGACACCAGCCACAGAACCATGTATCAGACTGGGTCTGTCTGTGTCTTCTGTTGTTGCCTGTGACTGGAAGGAAAGGAAAAAATTATCTGTGCTCTACATTCCCTTACCAACCATCCCAAGGTGCAGAAGTGTCTGTGGATCACCCCTGGACTGAAGTGTTGTGGCTTTATCACCACCTGCATGGAGGACCAGTAGTGAGTAAGAGCTCAGGAGCTGTACTGAACTAGGAAGTTTCCTGGAGATATCTTCAACCTGGGCCCCAGGGAGGCATCAGACTTCCCTAAGAGGAGCATTTATTCAGCATGTCTGACCCTTTTCTTCCCCTTAGAAGGGCATTACCTACAACTCCAACTGCCAACATGTCTGGTTTTAGGTTCTTTACCCTTCATTCTCATCATCCATCAACTGGCCTTCCACATCCAGAGCCTCCTACCTATTGTACAGAGGCACCTGGGAGGGTGAGGTGGGCAGGGAGGGGATTTACCTGCTGCCCAAGGAAGGACTTCCATTTACTCCTTTCTTTGGAAATATTGTTTTCTGCCTGCTGGGGGGAGGATACAGGGGACCCTTGATGATTGGTGTTTTCTGGTGGCTACTCCTTTCTCAGGGAGGCCAGAGCCTCAGACTTCTTGATGTTCCTTAACCCATTCTGCTTTCTCCCTTTAGCTCTTCCCCAAGGCTCAGCAGATCATCCACCTGGTCACATCTCATACAGCTGCTGTCCAACGCTGGTGATGATGGTGGAACCCAGCTGTGAGTGTCCTGAGTCACCGGTCCTCTCCAAACTTCCACTCAGTTTGCAGTGTTAGCCAAAACAATAGACAGGATGTTGGAAATTTTTAGTCACGGGCTAAAGCAAAAAAGCACAATTCCACATGGAATGTGCCTTTTCACTGACTGGTGTGTATGGCAGAGCAGGAGCTGTAATGCTTTGGGCAGATCAAGAGAACCTGCAGAGTGGAGTGTTTGGCCTTTGCCAGTATCATTTTCAGAAGGTAGAGATAGTGAAGGGCTGTGAAAGAAGGGGCCCCTGGTATCACATCTGTGTTTTAGTGCTGGTCTTCAAGGACGGGTTACCAAGCCAGCCAGAGACAAACAGCAGAACCATACATCAAATACTGAAATACTTGTTAGTGTTAAGACAATAGGCACACTCATAATCAGCAATTCTGGAGAAGCACTTAGTGGGGTGTGTTGCATACTCATATATGATTTTAAATGGTTCCACCTAAGCTATTGCAGTGGCTAGTTTATTATTTCATGGAAACATTTGGGTTTTCTTTGGTTCAACACTTTCTTTACCTCTGGGCCACTCTTAGGCAACTACAGTTTTACACAGGTTTCTGAGATGCAGCTGTGTCCTTCAGATGCAGATTCACATTTTTCATTCAGGCAACAGCATCTTAACACTGTCTTCCCTGGTGTGTTTTTTGATAGCCCTGATATAATAGCTGATACCATATATGGTTCTGAAAATGTATCTTGCTTAGTAAAAGTATACAGAATTGTACGTACGAATATCAACCTCTAATTGGTGTCTGTACATTCATGGCTGTACTGGTGCTGTGGGTTTGATTTTGTGTGTGCTTCTAGGCTGTGAGACTGGATTCTCTGAGCGCAGGACAAGAAGGGGAAGTTTGCAGAGGGATAAGGGTCCATGGTCCCAGCCGTGGCTTGTTGGCATGGAGGCTTCACCTACACTGGGAGACACCCCAGGACCACAGCTGTCTGTTCCCCTTCACTGGTGACACTCTGCCTGTAATGGTCTTGGCACAGGCTAATTTGTGCTCTGTCAGGCACCTCCAGGGTGCAATCTGGGGGAATGAGCATTAGTGTGGAGTAAGGAAACATTGCCAACACTGGTGAAACTGGCTGCCCTGTTTTGGGTGTGAGCCACGCTGTGCCAGGTGGGTCCTGTGTCATGGGATGGGTCCTGACATGTTTTATGAAGTTGTGAATACTGGATCCTGGACCCAATTGTTGATGTGGGGCTCCTGGGCACAGTGCTGAACACAGCAACTGGTTCATACACTTTTACGTGGGAAGTATGGCACATATGTATCCCTTGCCTACATTTCAATATAATATCCCTCACATATATGTCAACCCTGCTATTAAGGCTTCAGGGTATAAATCTTTATCACCTTCCTTATGGCTGAATATATTTGCTGCCTCTGCATTTCCCAAGCCAGGAGAGGAGTAATTTTATCAAGTGCTTTCCTCTTGTGACTGCTGGAGGAAATTTGCAGAACAGGACACTGGTAGCAAGAAATTGGTTATTTTGGGAATGTGGTAGATGTGCTTTGACCTTGGCTAATTTTTGCTTTGCTTTTTGAAATGTGGTTTGAAAGGCATTTTGGTGAGGAGGATCCCATTTTGATATGCATCCTGTTGCAGATGCATAAAACCCCTCAAGATCTGAGATGGTATCGCATGCAGGAAACCTTCTGCAGAGTCCCTGCTTTTACCTTCTCTTGAGCCCTTAATACCACCTCCTGTGGCTGGAAGTGATACTATTAACCTTGAGCCTTACACTGCTCTTTCTAAGCAAGTTTTCTCTTTCAACTTGGAATCAACAGGAAGCAAGAGAATCTTTTGCCACAGGATGCTTTGGGGTGCTGGGTGTCACTTGTGCTCCCTGGTACCTTGCCTGAAGCCAGAAAGCTTTTCTAATGGTTGCTGCCTCTATAGCATTTTGCTCCAAGGTCTCCATCTCTCCTGCCATCCCCAGTGAGGAATCATATCCAGTACCTGACTTTTCCGCTCCAGTTACCTTTATCTGCACCAAAGGTGAGCTGTAAAGCTGCACTGCCATGGCTCGGGTTTGGCACGATGGTAACTCGGTAACCACAGGTAATTACAGGGGCGTGGAAACTGGATGTTGACTTCATATGATTTCCTTTGTGAACAGAGGCCACTTGCTGGTTGCTATAGAGCACACACGGAGCTGCTCTGTCTCTCAGTAATGTATTTGGTATTTGTGGTTTTATCTTGTCCAGAGCTAGTTTCTCCTGCAAATGGCATCTGCAAACAGATAGTGCATATCAGTGTTATTTGCAAACCCAGCTTGGGGCAATTAAATCAGAGTTCTCCTGTTTTCATGTGTCTGATCACATCAGCATCATTCTACTCCATATAATGCCTACTCAGTACCTGTCAGCTATTGTATTTGTCACGTACCATCTTTAGAATCAAATAAAGCCTGTAACAGGGAGGCATTTCTCCTCTCAAACTTCTGCATCACTGCCAAGTGCTGATAAGACAACTCTTTTGATGCCCTGGAACAATACTCTGGGGAGCTGCACAACTTCAAAATATCCTTATAATCCACTTTTGAGGACCAGCATACCTGTGGAAAGGATTATCTTGATTATTTATTATTGTGATATTTGGTCAAGTAAATCAAGCTGCTTATTTGCTAAAGGCAAAACAGAGGACACAGCATTCAAAGGTTTAAAAGACATGAGCATGCAGAAATGAGATTGTATCTGCATTATTCTGGCATTCAAAGCCCTGTGTGATTCGGACAGTGAGATGTTTGAAGCATCACAGTTAATCCTGGGCAGACATTGCAGCACTGGTGACCACTGGGACATGTTGGTTCTTATATCTGGAAGAGTTGATGGAGATTTTTGTGTTAAAATGAACTCTACCTGAACCAAAGCCAGCACAGTGGAGACTCACATTTTAACAAGATTCCTGGTCCCCTTAGGATGGCCTTTCAAATTCCAAGTTAATGTGCAGGTTAAATAAATGCAGATATCCCCTGGGCAGATCTGGCTGTGAGCCTGCCGAGCCTATCTGAAGACGGCCAAGAGCCTTCCTGGGCCTGGTTAGCCAGTTCAGCGATGCACCGTGGAGCTGGGACAACACTGCCACTGCCAAACTCACCGCTAAACACAGTGATTGGGCCCCTTATTACATGCTGGAATGCGAACTGAGGATTGCATTTTAAACATAAACTACTAGTAACTTAGTCTTAATTCCCACTAGTGCTAATGGGAGTGGGGAGCTCACTGGAGCTGGCCGTAGGGTCAGGTACAGCCATGGCAGCTCTGCTTTCTAGGGAGGGATGGGATGTGGCTCCTGCCACCGCTGTGGGGCATCCTGGGGGTGGGTTTGCAGTGGCGAGTGTGACCAGCACCTGCCGTGCACAGCAGCGACTGCAGGGGCACAGAATAGCTTGTTTCCCAGCCCCTGCTCTAGTGGGGTTTCTTGGGAGACGAGAATTTAGCTTTTTAATTCTTGCTTGCTGCTTTTTGATTACAAAAATATTATAGATGGAGAATTTGAAGATGGAGAATGTTGTTTGCTCTGACTGCATTTGTATATAACTGTATTTTCATTGTCCTATTTTCCTTAAGAGTTTTCTGTGTGTTTTAACTATCTTTAGGAAACTGTACTGCCATGGTGGGGAGAAGATAGTTGCATTTCTTTTGGGAAAGTTTGGAGCTTTTTAAAGGGAAAGCTTAAAAATTAATTGAAATAGAGAAAAAATAGTGTGAACATCAGTTCAGATTCTCCCACTGTTGCTTTTTGCTTTCCTACCTGTTAAAGTAGAAATATGTGTTGCTTGCATGGGCTAAACATGTAACACATCGGGTAATTAATGCTGGGTGATACTGACTCCCTCATTTCGCCCTCTCTTTTTGCTTTCTTTTTTCTGCAATCTTATCATGGTGCTCCCTTTCTCCTGCTGTACAGCTCCATTTACTTACCTGGTTTCACAGGTGAATCACTAAGGGGAATCAACACTGTGGGATTAACAAAAAGACTTTTCTTAATGACCAAACAATAAACAAGTGGTGAATTGATGACAGAATGGAAACCAAATAGTAACCAAATGGTGATTGGACACGTGTTGGGTCTGGCTGAGTCAGTTCATTTTTCCCATCACATCCCTCACAGTGTTGTGCTTTGCCTTGGTGGCTAGAAAGGTGTTGATAACACACCAGTGTTTTGGCTACTGCTGGGAATGCTGGCACATGCTGAGACCCTGCTTTGGGAAGTGACCAGACATCGCTTGCTGATGGGAAGTAGAGAATAATTTTCTTTTCTTCTCTTTGTGTGCATGCAAACTTTTGCTTTTGCTTTGGTAAACTGCCTTATCTCAACCTTCAAGTCATTCTTCACCTTATTTCTCTCCCCTGTCCAAGCTGAGGAGTGGAGTGATAGAGCAGCTTGATGGGCACCTGGTGTGTGACCTGGTCAAGGTCAGCCCACCACAGGGCAATATTTGTGATTTGATGATTATATAAATGATGATTCAAATGATGATCCACAGAGTGATTAGACAGAAGTAGAACTCTATTACTTACTACACTTCTAACAATGGCTGGATAATGTCACTGGCATACAGTATTGCTTTGGGCCTGAAGTAAGGTGTCACTTACCTTGCTGTAGATATCCAGTGCCAGGTAAGGGGTCTCAATCTCAAGGAATAACCTTGAGGAGCGCCCCTGCTCAAGGAGGGCCAAGTCTCAAGATGTGCCAGGGGAGATTCAGGTTGGACATTAGGAGGAATTCCTTCACAGCAAGGGTGATTAAACATCGGAACAGACTGCTCAGGGAGGTGGTGGAGTCACCATCCCCTGAAGTGTTTAAGAAGAGACTGGATGTGGCACTTGGAGTCATATTCTTGTTGACATGGTGATGTTTGGTCAAAGGTGGGACTTGATGATCTCTGAGGTTTTCTGGTCTAATTGATCCTGTGATTCTGTGATCCAGGGGAGATCCCTTCAAGGAAAGACAGTGGGCTTGAGTGGCTACTGTACAGATTTTTATAGTGTGACTGACTCACAGCCAGCCCCACCTTTGGTGTATGTGCAGGAGTGCAGCTGTCACTATTTTAATTCTGTCCAGCCTCAGCTCAGCTGATACTCTTAACTCCTGCTGAGACATGGCCTAAGCTCTTCTGTTCCTGGAAAGAGCCCAGCACAGCTCTCCAGGTCTGTACAGAACAGCTTACCTCAGTTAGGGCTCCTGTCAGTGGTGCCTGAACCACAGTGCTGTTCACCCACCCAGAGTGGGGGCACCTGTCACACCTGGAGGGAGATGTGGAGGCCAGGAGGGCACTGGCTGCTGGAAGGAAGCCTGTGCTGTGTCTCAGCTGGCATGAAAGCTCTTGTATGGGCAGGGAACAAAGCACTGGGCAAGCCTCTGCATGCTGGAGAAGCAAGGGCTGTGCTTCCAACACAGTAGGCTGCTGGCGCAGAATGCAGGAGATGAAATCTTCCCCCATCCTGAAAGCCAGGATATTGTGGCACAGGTTCAGCTTTTGCAAAGCGTGATTTGGGAATAGGTGAAACAACACCACTCAGCAGTGCTGAATCCCAGAGATCAGAACTCAGTCCTTCAGCAGAGGACAACCAGGTTGGGGAACATATTTCACCACTGTGGGCATACAGAAGCCCACGGGAGCTGGTGGGATGCACCATCGGGTATCAGCGAGAGGCCACTCTCACTGCCCTGTGAATTTTGGTGGTGATCCCAGGGCCTGAATGATGGTCATTCCTGCCTCCAGGAACAACAAGCAGGATGACAAAAGCCAGCAGGACAGCCAGCCTCACCAGAGGAAGGTGATGGAGCAAATAGACCTGGAAACAATTTCCAAACATACAAAACAGAAAAAGGTGCCTGGGAGCACTCAGAATGGATTTACTAAGGGAAAACCAAGCATAACCAACTGTCTCAAGAGCTGGCACCAGGGGATCCTGATCAGCAGCACGATGTCCACCTGGAGGCCAGCTGGTAGTGCTGCACTCCAGGCGTTGATCTTGGGGCCAGCACTGCTTAATGTCCTCATTAATGACTGGGGCCATGGACCCTCAGCATGTTTGCAGGTGATACAAACCCTTGAGGAGCAGGTGACAGAGCAGAGGGTTGTGCTGCCATTCAGGGTGGCCTGGACAGGCTGGAGGAATGGTCTGACACAAAGTTCATCAAGTCCCTCCAAGAAAAGCACAAAGTCCAGCACCCAGGGAGGACTGACCGCAGGCACTTGGACAACTGCTGGAAAACAACTTGGCCAAAGTTATTTCTGGGGAATATCAAAAGCAGGGTCATCAGTTCTGCACCTCAGCTGCTCCCCCTACCTCGCTCACAGCTTTGCTTGGCAGGATGACAGGCATCATCCTTCTGCCACTGCACCCCTTGGCATATTTTCCTGGGTGGGGAATAGAGGTGAGAGGGGGGCTTGGGGGGTGTGGATGCACACGTGTCTGTGTGTGGTGGAGCTGCCTGAGCCCAGGCAGGGGCCAAATCGTGGGGCTGTACAGGTATCCCTGAGGTAGCAGCCAGTCAGCACTGTTTGAAGCCACAGGCTTGGTGGGGGGATCAGCACAATGCTGGGACCTCAGTCCTCCCTACTGCAAGCTCCAGGGCCTAAGCTGGTTGGGCACCGATGGATTATTTTCCCCTGTTAACAGACTGTGCTCCGTGATACATTCAGGCACTCTTGTAATCCACATTTGATCCAAGAACTCTAGGTACCCTGCTAGTTCCAAGATTATACAATTTTCCTGATCCAACCATTCCATTCTTCTAAACCAATTCATATTCACTTATCTATTCTTGTAGTAATGGGACCAATTTCTATGAATTAGGGTTGCTGCTGCAAAGCCCCAACCTGTGATTGGTTATGCTGGCTCCTGGGCTGCACAAATTGAAGGTGTGGACAGTTGTCTCCCTCACCCAATGCTCTCATCAACCACAGTGGAGGGGTCTGCACATTCCCCATCCTGTTTCCCAGGAAAATGGTTGGGGTATATTTAGGGGCAGGTTAAGACGCATCTTCACTGCAGGCAGAGTGTGATGCAGATAGGAACATCCTGGGGCTTCACCCTTCCCTTTGCTCTTCCTTTCTTAAACAAGGAATCAATTTGCCATCCAGTCACTCCAGCCTGTGTTAGTGACACAAACATCTCTAAGTAACCTTTCCCTTTAGCTGTGGCATCTGCCTCCTCTTTTTCAGTTTGAAAATCACAGGCTGTAACATCCACCACTGGCAATCGCACAGCAGCTCCTAGGAGGATAGTTAAGCCAGGTGTAAAACATTCCATAGAGTAGAAACCTAGAAGATAAAGGGCCTAATGTGTATGTATCCAGCTCTGACAGTGGAGCTAACCAAGAATTGTTGATAAAAACAACCGAGGATTGTTGTGGCTGGAAAAGGGGCCAGAGGGAGGTAGGGCAGCACTTTTCTGAGACAAAAGCCCTTGTTCTGCCTCCTGGAGATAAGCACAACACAGCTGAGAAACTTATCTCCAGGGCAGGGAAAACTTATCTATAAAATGTATCCCCACAAAGCCTGGGTGCGCACCTGCCTCAGGACACCCCCTCAGCTGGGTCAGTGCTGGAGCCAGGACTGGTGGTCTTTTTCCTCTCTCTGCCCCTTTCTCTCTGACTTCCTCTCTCTCTTCCGTTTCACCTCACCCCATTATCCAAACCCCACTGTCGTGTGCTTATATAGGAGGTCTGGGACTAACACACCAATTTCCATGCCAAGTGTGTAATTTACTAATAAAACTTTGTGAGGTTTTGTGGCCACTCCAACTTTTGTTGTTCTTTTTGACCATGAGCATCTACAAATCTTGGGTGCTCCCTTTCCCTTAAGGGTGGGACGTCACACACACCAAGAGTGAAAGTTATGTGAATATTGTCCCCAACATTAGTCAGGTTACAGTTGCACTAATATTTGTGCCTTTAAGTAGCCTGACAGGACTTCTAAGCTATGGATATTTAATTATTTTTCGGTCCTCTAAAAAAGAAAATTAACTGTTTGTGGTACATAGGTGGACATCAAACCTCTTTTCACTGTATATGCATTCTCATTCATGGTTCTTTTAACAGGAAAATTGACATTTCAGGTTCATCAGTCCTGGCAAACTATTCAACACCTTTATTTCCAATTTCGATGTTCATTTCTGATATAAAACTCAAACTTCAACAAGTTAATTCTTCAGATCAAAAAGCCTAAATGATCTATATGCAAACAACTACATGCAGCACTTATAATGTGCAGTACAAAATGTACACTGTTTGTAGAAGATACACACTGTGTATGATGCCAAGATTCAAACAAGGGTTATATAGAGTAGTGCTGATGGTTACATTTCATAGAGACAGCTGTAGGTTCTGTCTTAAAGCACAGAACAGACACAGTTCTCAACAGCTGTACGTGTCTCACAACCAGGCCCCAATTCCCCATTTCAGGTTTGAGGGAGTGACTTGGTCCTCCATACTCAGAGAACAGTTCTGAATTCATCAAAAATGAAGCTTGGCACATGTGCTTCAACAACCTGAGGGACACAGGAAGGCACAATTAGGCATCTGCATTACCCACTCAAGTCCATGTAATCTATAATTCAAGCACACACCCTATTCACCTGAGCCACCTAGGCATTAGGATTCCTGGATGTGTTCCTGCTTGGCACACAAAGCTCATCCTGGGCTATGAGGACGTGCCAGGACCACAGACACTGCGTAAGACCGGAGGAATGCTGCCTCTCTGCTGTGTCTCCACACACCACCAGGCTGGAGAGGGAGCTGGACAGGCACCAGCTATGTCAGACTGACACAGGGACCTTCCACTACACTGACTGTGGGCTGGGAAGAGGAGACTGGAAGAATCTCACTCTCTTCATTGTGAGTATTAGCTGGGAAATGCCTTATTCAAGAACACCTGAAGTACAGCCTATGTACAGCAAATGGGATTATGGCTTATTTTTAATACCACATATAAATAACATACCATCTTCAAATGTAGTTAAGTTGCATTTAACCCTGAAATAACCCTGCAAGTCCAGACTTTTAAAATTCCCTTGTGTGTGAAATAAAGAAATTGCCTGGGAAGTCAGGCTTTGGGAGGAAGGGAAGGAAAGACTGGATATAGTGTTTCACCAAAATTTAGACTTGCTAATTAGCTTTTTGCCCTGTGTTTAGAATACTGCAAAGTTTATAATTACTTGGCAACATGTTGGAAATTCCATTTTACTTTCTTCCTCCCTAACAGCCCCCAGCAATGTACACTGACAGACTTGTTTTAAATTAAACAGACTTGTTTTAAATCTGCAAAACGCTGAAATCGTCTATTTACTAATATTCTTCTATTTATTCCTCTGGTAACAGGACTGAACTCTATGAATGAGGGCTGCTTCTGGACCAGCAGGGCCCTGACTTGTTACTTGTTATGCTGCTCCAGTGCAGTACAACCGGAAGGTGTGGGCAGCTCTCCCCCTGGCCAGATCCCTCATTGGCTGTAGTGGAGTGGGACCATACATTCATTCCCTGTTCTTGTTTCCAGGGAAAATGCTTGGGGTATTTAGGGGCGTATTTTTTGACATGGAATTCTCTCTTACCTTTCTTGGTAACTTGGTGTACCGAATGTAATCTTCCAGGAACATGAGGGCACCCACAACATCAGCAGGCATTTCTGGAATCTTCTGGCTAAAATGACACCACCATGGAGACCACACTCTTACTAACTGAGCATTTATTTGGATAAAATTACCTGAAAATGCCAGCCTTCAAATAACACAATTTCCACCGTGTGCCATGTGATTCCATTACAAATAGAAATAGTATTTTTATCTTACAACTAGTCAAATATATTGTTGTTACTATTATTATGTAATGGAATCATAGAATGGCTTGGGCTGGAAGGGACCTTAAAGATCACCTTGTTCCAATGCCCTGCCCTGGGCAAGGAAATCTTCCACTAGACCAGGTTGCTCAGAGTCCCATCCAACCTGGCCTTGAACACTTCCAGGGATGGAGCATCCACAACTTCTCTGGGCAACCTGTTTCAGTGCCTCACCACTCTCATGGGAAAGAATTTCCTCCTAACATCTAATCTAATTCTCCCTTCTTTAATTTTAAATCATTTCCCCTTGTCCTTTCACTGTCTATCCATGCAAAAAGACCCTCGGCATCTTTTTTATAAGCTCCCTTCAAGTATTGAAAGGTCACAAATGTCAACTATGCTAGGAAAAAAATTCTGAAAAATAATACTGTGATAATATTACTGAACCTTTCTTCAGAGAGGTCATACTTAGGTAAAAGGTAAAACATGGGTACCTTGTGCACTGTTCCATCGTTGAACGAATAAACTGACCGATCAGAGCCAAAAACTGTTCAGTGTATCTGGAGTGAAACTGTTTCAACAGGGTAAGGAGCCCCAGAACCAAAGGAAGCCAGTCAATCTGATCAGCTGGCCGCTTGCACACCACTCCTGCACAGAAAAAACCCCAGAATGATATACGTTTATAAAACAGAACATATTCTTATAGCAGAAGCAAACTCATATAACATGCTCTTTAATACTTTTTTGATGTGTCTCCCCTTCTGCTTGCTCACACATAAAAACTCAAAACTAATGTAACAACTGCATGTCTTCCATGGCAAATGGCTTAATTATATTAACTAAGGCATAGGACAGAATGAGAAACCCAGGAGTTTGGATTCTGTTTCTTACTCCATTGCATTTGGCTTCGATCTTAAAACAAAACTGTCTGAACATAATGGTCTGAAGTCAGAAATTGTGTATTTTCTATGCAGGTAATTTTACTACCTTTTTTACAGGTAATTTCACATAGGTTTTCATTAGATTTAGACACAAAACAGCTTATATATTACCTAAATTTCTGTTGTACTGCAGTTTTGGAAACTGGGAAATGAGGAATAGGAAGTTGACAGTGGGAAAATATGGCAGACGTTTTGTTGTTATGTAGATCTGAGGGGAAATAACAAAAACA
This sequence comes from Sclerurus mexicanus, assembly GCA_013396755.1. Lineage (NCBI taxonomy): Eukaryota > Metazoa > Chordata > Aves > Passeriformes > Furnariidae > Sclerurus > Sclerurus mexicanus. Next base: position 897,016 of record VWZF01004536.1, on the reverse strand, counting down.
GTAGCACATATTTACATATTATTTACATAATTTTTTCTCACTTAATACTCAATAAAATAGAAAAAAGCAAACTGCCCCAAGCACTAGAATGTATGTCTGACCTTATTTAATGGATTGTGAATGCCAGCAGCTTCCAGATAAGCTGTGATTTCATACAAAAGAGTGTTGTCTTCTTTAGGATAAGGTAGTGACGGGTTCTGATAATGTGCTTCAATGTCAGCCAGTATTGCTCTAAAAGGAAAGTATATTAAATACTTTTAAAAATTATCCCCAAATAAACCTTCTATGATGCCACATGTCATTTTAATGTAAAAACTTAAAAGACACAAAACCTGTAAATGGCTATGAGCAGAATAAAACACCTTTTCTGGAGTATATTTTTACAAACATCATATTTGTTTCCAAACAAGCACCACACATTTTCACTGTTTCTTCATCTCATCTAAATACGACCTCAAAACCAGGTATAACCAAATGCCATTAGAAGCTGCATGTTCAAACTAATTACTTTCCCACTTGTTATTTATGTTTAATGTTTTTGTTGGGTTAAAATTCAAATACTCATCAATAAAAACCTGCATACAATCAGACTCCACATTTCGCTGTCATTTAGATTTTAAGGATTGCTGAGCTGATAACATTTATATCACAATGACACATGCAGCTCTTCAGCTCATTTTGCTTCTTACTTATTGAGATTTTCCAAAGCAGCAGCCAAGTGCTTGGAGTCAAACCTGCAGGAATAATTTAATTCATTGGTAATCTGTCGTCTTAAAATCTGCATCTGACCAACCTGTGGAAACAAACACAAAAAGGGTGTGGTGTGATAATGAATGCAATGAAGGAAAAGTCAGAGTAAGGAAAAACTTAGCGAGTAATGATTCACAGTTAAATAGATTACACAAATTCCTCATTATGCCTAACAGCCTTTGTAGGGCTGCCCAAAGCAGGGACAAACATCGTGGTTCGGTCCGCTCCCTCACTGTGGTACCAGGGCCACTGCAGTCAGACCTGACCCACCCCAGCTGTGCAGGGCACTCACAGGAGAGATGTAGTCACGGTGCTAGGGCTGGTAGCAAATACAGACTGTGTGAAAAGGGCACAAAAAAGGTAACAAGTGTAAAACCCCAGTTACTTGGTTTTCATTGGCAAGTGAAAATGCTTGTACTCTGTTCCCCCCCCGCCAAACCTTAGGATCAGCAAGGCAGGGGCAAAAAACATCAGAGAGGCTCTGAGGTCAACCTTCCCTGACCTTTCCTCTTCTCTCCAGTAACCTAAACATTCCTATCAGTCTGAAAAACACTGGTCCCAAAGTATCATTACAGAGACAAGATAAAGAGCCAGGTTAAGGGCTTGCTTAAGTCTTCAGCATGGTATAATGCCTTCTGTGGGAACAAGGCAAGTCTGGGGAAAGCTACTGCTCCAAACTGCAGCCCTGGGCACATCATGGCCACAAGGCACTGTGGGGAGTCTCAGAGCTCCTGATACTGAAGACTAACTTGGTCTTCCCAAATCAGATCTCTAGCGCCAGACTTCGGTTCTGGTGAATTGTTCTTTATGAATCTCAGTGCTAAGCACTTTGTGGAGTGTGAGCTGCTCATACAAATGAAGCTCAGGAGCTCTTGCAAACCTGGGCCTGCTTCACTTGTGATGCTGCACAATTCCAAGTCAACATAATACAACACTGTAAAATAAGGAGGTCAAAGGTTAAAGATTAAAGATCAATTAGGTTGGAAAAGACCTCTTAGACCACTGATGATCATCAGCCTCTGACAGAACACCACTATGTCAACAAGACCATGGCACTGAGTGCCATGTCCAGTCTTGCCCTAAACACCTCCAGGGATGGTGACTCCAACCACCTCCCTGGGCAGTCCATTCCGATGTTTAATCACACTTTCTGTGAAGAAATTCCTCTGAATGTCCAACCTGACCCTGCCCTGGCACAACTTGAGACTGTGTCCCCTCGTCCTGTCACTGTTTGCCTGGGAGAAGAGACCAATCCCCACCTGGCTACAACCTCCTTTCAGATAGTTGTAGAGAGTGATAAGGTCACCCCTGAGCATCCTCTTTCTCCAGGCTAGACAAGCCCAACTCCCTCAGCTGCTACTCACAGAACTGGTGCTCCAGAGCCTTCAGTAGCTCTGTTGTCGTTCTCTGAACTTGCTCCAGCCTCTCAATGTCCTTCCTGAACTGAGGGCCCAAATATAACCACGCAGCCTGAGTGAGTTCTGTGTATCAGTAAGTCACGTAAACCTACCTTCATTATGGAATCTAAGTATGCTGTCCAGATCTTCTGTGTTTTTGCAATTGCTGCAGAATAAACCTTGTTTGAATTTGCTGAGAAAAGCAAAAGAGTGAGGCATTAGAAAAAGAACAAGAAGAGCAATAAATGCAAGTGTCCAAAGACAATTGCTTTCTTCCATCTTAACCAGTAAGCACTTACCTATAATTCCTTTGAGAGGACTGACAGCAGTCATAAGTGCTTTTAAGGTATCCTGTACTGCCCTGTCACGCAATATATTTTTCTGAAACATACTGAGGAAATTCTAAATAAAAGAAAGAGATAAGTAAGTAAAATCCTCACACATGCACTCTGTGATTAATCTTGATGGCACAAAAGCCACACTGTTTAACAGCCGGAAAGACTATTTCCACAGATGAAGAGTTGAAGAATTCTGTAGTTAGACATTACGCTTTTTGAAGTTATGTTAATCAATGTTAGGACAATCAGAAGATCCCCCTCACCAGTATGGAATCCACTGTGGAAAACTATTAATTCAATTTTTGAGGAAGAACTGTCTCCATTGACACTTATTTTCCTTAAAATACTTAATCAAGATAGAACTGGATTCTTCTCGGGAAGCAAAATAACTTGGTTTCACATAGAGATATTAAGGAAAGAGTCATGGACACCTTATTTATATCATGGTAGATCCAAACAATCTAATCTTTGTTGATATCTAGACAGAAAAATAGAAGCTGACCTGAGATCAACTCTTAAGTACACACACAGTGTACACTTTCAAAAAGCATCTTGTAACACACAACCCAGTACCATTTACTTAAGAGCACTAACTTCCATAATTTTATCCGTAACTGAAATTCTTACCTTTAGGTTTGAACACACATTTTTCAAATGCTTTTGATTTCAATTTACCATTTCAGTAATTAATAGATTTTTTTTAATTTGATTAGAAATTATTAAACAAGAAAAGCATTGTGACTTTGAGAAACTGAAGTTCAAAAATTACCTGCAGCTCCTTTACAATCATGAAACACAGCAGCCTGTCTAAGCCATTGAGACCAAAGGTTCCTAATGTATCTTGGATCTCTGAGAAGAGACGACTATTGGTTACTTCCTGATGAGTCTTGATATCATACCAGGTATTCATTTGATCAATGTAACAGGTGATTCTGAGGAAAAAAGAAACAAACTACTTCAGAAAAAACTGCGGACACTTCCTGTGATAATCTGAGTAATGAATTATCACAAACAGCCAGATGAGCAAGACTCTGCAAGCATTTCAGGTGATGTTTACTTATTCCTCCCCATGCAAGGGTTCTGTCACCCTTCCCTGGTTTCTCTCGCCTCCATTTCATAGAATCACAGAATATGCTGGGATCATATGATGGAAGGGACCCATCAGGATCATTGAGTCCAACTCCTTGTCCTGTGCAGGACACCCCAAGAATCATACCATGTGCCTGAAAGCATTGTCCAAACACTTTCAAACTCAGACAGGCTTCGTTTCCTTCTTAGGTTAAAATCACAACTTTTCCAGACTAATATTTAAAATGTACAGGACAGACTGGGTAAATTTGGTTTTAGATAGACAGCTAAGGAAAACCTATTTGTTGTATGTTTGGTAGCAATACAATGCATGGTGATGTAACACAAGCCTGTGACACACAGTACTTACTTTGGGTCTGTGATCCTGAGGATTTCTCTGCAAAGGCGACCAATAAATGTTACAGATTCATCCACAGGTGTGAATTTTGGTATAGGAATATGAGTAGACTGGTATATGCTTTGCCAGTCTTGAATCTGAAAAGGAAGATTCAGAGTGATTTGCAACAGAATGAAGCAAAACCAAGAATAAGTCTTACGACAAAAAGGTATTAAAATATTCTGGTTGGGGTACTTTCCTCTTCTTATGTCCAACTAATGCAGAGGGGATGCTGAAGTATTTCACAATAAGCTGGGGCAGACATTTTACATAGTAAAAAGCACATTTCCTTGAAGTCGTATGAACTGTGCACAGTGGGTACATATGCTCCATCAGTCACAGGCTCTAAGAGCCAAATACAAAGACATTTATCAACCTTTTAGTTGGTTTTGAGTTTGAATAGCACCTTTGTTCTTAAGAAGTTATTGCACTCCTGTTCCACGTTGTAGTTAATAATACGAGACACCTCCTCTTGCCAAATTTTTAAACCATATATGTTGACATAATCCTGGATATATTCAAATGATCGATGGAACCCGTCCATTGTAGCTGCCATTTCTTTCAGTTTGGGCATGAGCTCACTTGGCTACAGATAAACAACAAGAAAAAGATAAAACCAAAACTGTGAAAAGGTAGAATTCAAAGAAAATGTAAAAGGCTTCTAAATGCCCTTACAGAACAACCTCTAGAACATTCCACTATGTTCCAGCCGGAACTGGAAAGCACTGACATCTGAAGTAATTCCTACTAAATATTTTTTCTTCATGCTTTTAATGTTTATTTTTGACTTCAGTGGTACTACTGATTGATCTGGGAGATTCAACAATCTGGGCAGGATCAGAACACGGAGTCACACTCCTTATTTTATCATTGCCTTTCTATGTTTACCTGGCTTATGTGACCTGTCAGTCATCACAAAGGAAGAACTGTGAATTCAGAATTGACAGGATACTTTGGAATAGAATAAAAGTACGTTTTTTATTCCACGTGCTTTTAGCAGTTTGTAAGCTTATTTGAACATCAAATAAGGCATTCCAAATAACCTTTAGAAATTCAAAATGTGTACTTTTTTATAAAAAGGAAATCTGCACAGAAAAGCACAAATTATTTTCTAGAGGGGAGTATAATAAAGAGGTCCCTACTTATGTATCCCAAGGTAAACAAGAAATTAAAATCAAGATCTTACACACCTTGGCTCTAGGATTAAAGATGAGGCCCCTGTGAAGAGCCAGGGCCACCCGTTTTACCAGCTCCTTCCTTATTCCATCCTCTAGTAACTGTTTTGGGTCCACCTAAGTAGAAGAAACATTTTTGTCTTAAAGCCACAAAGGCATAAAGAATATAAAAAATTTAGTTTGTACCAAGAAAGATACTAAATACTTTTGATAAATAGGAAAGCACTTCTAACAGATGCACTTTCTCACCAGAGCTTGTCTAAAGAATAAAAATTTACATGCTTCAACTAGAGAATAAAAATTCCTTTAAATTGAATGGCAAAGGTTTATAGTTCCCATATTCAACCTTTGCTCATGATCCAGAGGGAATGTTGTATAATTCTAAGAAGCCAGTATGCATTAAGAACTGCATGTTGCCTCAAGAATACCTGCTTCTGGTCCTCAAGGAGGTTTAATGGAGGGTTAATGTAGGAAGGGCAGTTTATACCAATGGAAGAAACAGCTCTTCAGTAGGAAAAAAACCCCAGAGATCACCAGCTAAGGTGGATGACTATTTACAATGGGGACTGTGGGTTAACAACCTTAAACCTCAAATCTTATCTGGCTGCCAATTTAGGCATCACTGTTTGAAAATTTGTATGCAAATTTATATTTTCTTGTCATTTTATCTTTATCTTATCAAGATTTAATATATCGTGCTGACATCTATGATAAAGTGCTAATTGCCACCAAACAACTTTTTCCTACTAGAATAACAGACCATTACCTTGATGATACCAACTAAAGTAGTTTTCATCATGAGGATTCCTTCAGTGAAGATTGAAATCGCGTGGGTTAGCTTGGCAACCTTTAAGAGAAAACACAATTTATTGAAGTGATTCAACAGATCCAAATAATTACTAAAAAAAAAATCCTTCTTTCCCAGTGGTAGCTTCCTATTTTAGATTAAAATAATTTGCATAATAAACTTTCAATTTTACATCTTGCTCTAGACTTACTTGTAGTACAATAATTACCTTTCTTTAGATAAATACAGGTGTATTACCAGCAGGAAAGAACAGGTATCTTTTAGAGACTTCACAGAGATTATGGGAGGGAAGACCAGCTGTATCTCCTGTGTACAATATGTCATGGACAAAACCTTCAGATGGTACCTTTGTGCAGGACAGGGACAGAGCTGGCAGTGGTTATGCCCTAATAAAGCCTGCTGCCACGAGTCCACTTCAGTATTTGCACTGATCTAACACAGCAGCACATTCACAGCAGTTTTACAGTTCAGAGTATCCTTATGCTCAGAGTTCAGACAAGCCAGCCTTTTGCCTTTCAGGCATTTACAATATAGAATAGAGATTCAGTTCAGACTTAGAATTCTACAGAGATCAAAAATGAAAAGCTTTTGTATAAGGTGTTTTCCGTTTATCTCCTCAACAGAAAACATTACTGAACACTACCTCCTCCTCCATTCCTACCCACACACAAACCAGACTGACTTCACAAAGTCTAATGGAGGAGTCTAAACCTAGTGTTCAGGTCTGAACATCAGCTTAATCAGGGATCACAGCTTCTTTGCATAAAACATCTGAAAAGTGAGCACCTTGGCAAAAACTGCTGGGAAAAGTTGGCATCTTAATGGATCATTAGATTCTCTGAGAGAAAGACTTACTGGTCTACTCAGGTTTTTGCCTCTCACCTTCCTCTACTGAAACGAATTTAAATTTTAAAGCTTGTTCACTCTTCCAGACTGATAACAGTGCAGCAAAAATCCCAATGACAAAATGAACGATAGCAGCTTTATCTGATCAAATCAACATGCTTCCATCCTCTCTTCTCATTTGAGGGCAGCAAAAAGCACAACCCTGCTGGTTTATTCAGTCTTGGACCTTCTTTTCTTGGAACAGGCAAGCCAAATATGGAGGACTTCATTTCAGAGTCAGGTTTTTAGGGTTCCATCCGCTCCAATAAATAAAAGTATCTTTATGCTAATTTATAAATTTTTGTAGTTTTCCTCCCCTTTTCCACAAGATCAAAAGTTTAAACTTTTACAAAGAGAAGTGCAGAAGTTACTCACCTGTCCTCATGAAACCTAAGGTATGCTCACAATAACACTAGTCAATTTTAACCCTTAGTCAACAAATCCAACCTCACTGTTAAACAGTAACTCTATGGAGCTGTATACATTTAAGCTTAGGCCGTAGTTGGCCACCTATAAGGCTTGCTTTTTCCAAATTCCCAGTTTTGACTGCACCTCATATCGTGGTCCGAGCTGAGCATAATCTCGTATCTTGTCCTTATCAAGGCGAGTAGGCACTTCAATAATATCATGAGTCTGAAGCTTTATAATTTTGAGAAGAGATGTAAACATGCTTTCTGGAATTATCTGTAGAACCTTTGTGAATGAGAGAAGAAACACAGTCAGTATAGTCTTATTAAAAGTAATCTTCAATTAAGAAAAAGTAATTAGAAAACAAGGCAATTATGCCTTTTAAATGCCTACCTTTCTTACATAGGAAACCAACTCGCCAGAATAATACTGTGACACACTGAGGAGGTCGGGACTGTTTGCTTGATTGATGCGGAGAAGTGGCAAATCAAGTGCAGAAGCAAGCTAGAAATAAAGTCAGCATTTTAACTTGTTTGTTCTTCTAATGTAAATCATGACTCTCTTGCTCAGGATCTTAATCTCAACTCAAAGCACTAGATTCTTCCTAAAGAGCAATGTTACACCAGGTTTTCCAAGAGAAAAAAAATTTGTTAAAAGTTATCTTCATCTTGTTTTTAAATCTTAACAGATATTTCTGTTGTAATTTTACATTCTCCCTCATGCTAATTCCCATTCTTATTTCTACAGAAAATATTATTCATCTGATGCCAGGTCTTTGTCATGACAGACAAAGGGCACAGCCAACATAACTTCTCTAATTCCTTCAGCCTGCTCTGATCCATATGCAGAGAACCCCATTCTGTGCCAATGTCTCCAGCAAATAACTGTAATGAGTGGAGGCTGGACAATGAGACTTACTTGCCTAACAGCAGCTATGTAAATGGTTGCATAAAAAACAATGCATAGCTTGGTTTTACTTTCTTTAAAACTAATCTTGAGTTGATTCAATACCATCTAAAAAAACTGGATACAGAAAATGCTGGTAAAAAAGTTTTGACTCTTCTGTGATTTCAGAGCCTTAAGGCCCTTTTAACAAACTGCTTGGATGGACCTGCAGTGTTGAAGTACATTCACTGTTTTTCATACTCACCTTTAGAAAAGTGGCTCTGAGTTTAGTTACCATAGATGGACTGACTCTTATGCTTTCCTGCATAATAGATGTAAAGCTGGAGTAGGAAACAAACAAAACAAATCAGCTTCTTACCCTGAAACTCTTATTTTCAACTGTTAAATCATATGTCACCAGCACCAGTGTAGTGTAGACATGGCACAGACTAAAGAACTTCACTAAATGAGGATTTTGGTCTGAAGAGATACTGGTAAGAAAAACCATTATGATGAAGGGATAGGGGGGGCAAAAGAAGAGAACATCAGGGAGTGTAAACAGCCATGGTAATGAAATAGCAGCTCAGCAAAATCACACCATGGAAAAGGAGCTCTAGAATATTTGTCTTTCCTTGTTTGTTTTTGGTCAAAATATGAACTCCAGTATTTTGGAGAACACTTAATTATACTAAAGGTTGGAGACAGAAGATTAATAAAACTGTTGTTTTAGAACAGGATAGACAGGAAAAAGTTACACTGTAACTTAACCTGCAGCTAACGACATGGCAAGGACAGCTGTTGACTTCTATTCAAGCTGATGAGAGTTCAATATACTCAACAACTCATAGAACAAGACTGCAAGGCTATTTTTAAATTGGAAAATTTATAGTATTCATTATATTTATGCATGTTATTTCCCACAAGTTTTGCACATGGTCACTGACTGTAAGAAAAAGGTCCTGCTAACATACCTGTCAATTAATTGCCAAGCATAAGAGAGATCACCAACTATTTGCATGGTGATCAAGACCTCTTCTTTAATGTTGATAGTTCGGATCATCTGATGGAGAAATTTTCGGGTGTCAGCCAGAAACTGGCAAACTTGCAGGTTACTTTCCAGCTGGTGAAACTCTTGAACCTGTATTTAAAAACCAAACAAATAAAACCCATAAAAGGACTCTCATTTTGTTTTCTATTTATCTTTAAGGAAAGCAATACAAACAGTAAAATTAACACATCCCTTCTGGAGGTTACTGCAGTAAGAAACTTAACAAATCCTGGCCTGTTTTAGAGCATATTAAATAATAAATTTCACGAAGTTCCTTAAGGAGGTGTACTGTGAAACATCATACACAGTAATCTTTTATAACCTGGAAGTAGAAGAAATGTACATAAAAAATTTACAGATATTTTTATTCTGCCTTTCAAATTACCCTTTCTAGCTTCAAATGAATTTATTTTCAGAATTTCTAAAAAATGAGTAATGTTGCCAAATAATGTTACTTCTGCTTACTGTAAATACATAACTGCAAAGATCTAATAGACTTAAACAACTGTTAAAATGGAGATCTGTCTTGCATCTCTGCTATTGGAAGCCAATGCATGTGTAAAAAATGTTCTGTTGTTTCAGGACCAAGTAATTTATCTCAAAATGTCCTTGCCATACCTCCTCCAGAGCCTGTATGAGCTGCACAGTTTTTCTGCCTGCTGCAGTGGAATCATCATAGTTTAGAGACATTATTTGTTTGGAGATTTCTCTGAACCAAGCCTGAAGATTTTCTGTGTAAAAGTAAGAAAAATTTAATCAAATCTCTGCCTGTATGATAAGCAACAAAAATACAGGAAACTTGCTAGTCAGACCAGCTATACATGTAGAAGATTATTTTCAGAAGTTATTATTTCACTGGTGCATTTCTAGTCTTTCAACACTTGGACTGGTAAAGTGGCAAATGCTCAGGTAAATTTCACATAGAACATTAAAAAAACCTATCCACATAAATGGGCATTAAAAATCTTTACAAAGATGATAAAGCACTTTAAAACATAAATTTCTGTTTTAATAACTGCTTTACAATGTTAATTGCCTTGGCTGTTGCAGTTTCTATGTTTTATATGTAAGTTTGCTAACATCAAAATGGTAAAGGGAAATATTTCAGTTAGGTAATTCTGCTTTTAACTGGAAGCAAATGAGAAAACTGCCTGTATTCTAAGTTCTGTTGTTTTGGATTGATCACAAACGTTGCCCTTACATTCAACACTTTATGCTGTGTTCCTGAACAAATTAGAAAGTGATTTACAATTCCTACCTTTACACTAGTTCAAGAGAAAAAAACAAAGATGTTTCACAAAACAGAGCAGGGAATTTGGAAAGAAGTACAGATTCAACTTTAAGTCCTTGGAGAACCTGGACAATACCACGCAGTGTAGAGAAGTAAAATAAGGTTTGAAAAGATGTGGATATACTCGAAATCCAGGTTACATCCAAGGAAAGAATGAGAGATTAATTCATACCTATATTTAATGGGCATGATCTTCTCACTCCTTTGTACAGAGAACACAGTAACGTGAACTCCATTATACACAGAAAAGTGAACTGGCATGTTATAGTTTTCGTTGGCCTATCTAAATTAAGGGATAAAAAAATACTCTTAAAAATAGGACCTACGATTTAAATATTAGGTACCTGAATATTGCTTCCATATGGAATATATGCTGAAAACCTAAACAAGACATCATATAAGAGACCTCTGCGGCAGCTGAGGGACATGAAAATTGTTCTTATTATCAGTATGAGCCTCACGTATTTTCTTTTGATATCAGTTTAGAAATATAAATAAAAATTAATTCCCTCCCCAGTTTAGTTTTTAATAATTACCATTTTTCTCCACTCTAGTAAGAGGCTTAACTCCTGAGAAGACATCAGCAAGCTCAGTCATCCTTTCAGAGCCCTCTTTTTTGTAGTTCTCCCATTTCGCTTGTTTTTCTGACAGCATCTGCTTGAACATCTGTTGAAAATCAAAGCATTTGGTTTACAGAACTGGGGAGAAGGTATATCACAACAGATGAAACAAAATACTGAAAACAGATGAAACTGACTTAGTAATTACTATGTAATGTCAAGATCTTGCCAGAATATTAAATACAAAATTAAAAATTAAGACATCCAGACAGTGTGATGGACATACAGTGACAGAAGTTACACTGAATTTTGTAAAAAAGTACCATGCAGATTTTTTGATTTTTAGTCACTTATAAAAATATCCAGTAACTTTTTCAGCTTATAGATTTTAGAAGACTCTGGTCTAATGTTGATTTCTATTCCACACAGTCATCTCAGCCTATGCAGGGAAAGCCAAAAAAGCACGTACATGAACTTAAGCATACTCTTAAATATACTACCAGGTTGTACCAGAGGATTAATAAGCAATCTTTTAGACATGGCAGAACTTCATACATAGGTGTAAGAGTTCTCTTAGTAGCCTATCCTTAATACATATAGGCTTTTGTCTCTGTTTAAAGCAAGCCTGAAAAGAAGTATGGCAGGATAAAAGCTTACACATTTTCCTCAACACACTTTATTATGTCTGTTATCAGGATGTTCATAAAAAATTCTGAGCAAATATAAACACGCTGGCTAAGAATGAAAACTGCCAACTACTGAGACAGCTGCTAAAGTTACTTCTGAGCAATAGTAGTTTGTAATCACACAATTAATGAATCAAAATAGTCACTCTTTATGTGAGTGGACTGTGCAGTAAATGCACTATTAAATCTTCAGCTCTGTTCTGCCATTCAGGGGAAAATGCACATTACCTCTTTTAAAATGAATTCAAATTGAGCTGTATCCAGAAGAAGCTGGAAAAGGATCCTGGAATTGTACCTTGAGTCTGTTAGAATTTGATCCTTGATCTGGCGGAGACGTTTGTTATTTGGGTCACAAGCTGAACATGGAAAGACAACATTTCTCCATTGTTAGAGAATCTGTCCAAGCTTTCAATTTGTAACTAGATTCTAACAGCTTGAAAGCAAAAACATTTTTCTCTGATATGCAAATTCCTACTTGTCCTCCATTTACAGAGGTCTCACTGCCCGTGGACAACCCGTCCTTAGAATAGGATATAATCAGGGGTTTTGTGGTGCTTCAGCCTTCTTAAAAATCATGCAGGCTTCTGCAACTAACTGTGAATTTAGTCCACCTGACTGAGAAGTCCAGAGATCAGTATTTCTAAAACCATTACAAAATGTGCATGGAGGTGTAATAGAAGTCCTCTTGTATACCAAGAAGCCTCAAAGGCAGCACAAGCATTCAACCAAGGGAATGTCTAAATAGGTAAGTTTACAAACCCAAACTCACATCAGAGACATTACTCAGCAGTTTGAGTTGAATTTCAGTTCAACAGAATAAAATCCTTGGTTTTAACCTGTTAATTACTAAGATTTTAGAAGTTGGCTACTGCTTTCCCTTTGGAGCTCGGTAAACTTTGAGAAAAATGTTCCCAGACTTTTTCTGCAGAGTATTATTTAACAGGATCATGACTTCTACTGACTTTTATACCTGTGTCTGGCACACAAAAATTGAGGAAATGCACATCTGCTGTTTCAGCCAAGACTTCAGGAGACAGCAAAAGAACAGCTCAACAAGCTCCTTCAAACAGCAGATGAAACTGCTGACTTCAACAGCAGCACACACTGAACTCCCCTCAGGACCTAACATGAAGCACCAGTATAGCAGGACTGACAGCTCTGCAGTGAGTGTAGCACAAAGTCCTACCTGTGTCTGCAGTGTGAAGCATCAGCCAGCGGATTGCCACATTGCAGTCTCGCAGGCAATTCAGCAGCTTGGGAATATTGTCCAGCACCAGCTCTTCCCTCAGACAGCCCTCCTTGAGAAACTGCTGCACCTGTGTGTGCACTCGCTCAGTGACTGCAGCGTATCTGCTTGCCTTAAAATATACAAAGCTTGCATCAGTATAATCCTTATCTCAAACAGAATACTTCATGTTCCCAAGAACTTAAAGGGCACACAGATTGAAAAGGTGCTACACAAATTATGTCATTACTAGTAGGCAATATAATAAACTGCAACTGCATGACAGAGGCTGCAAGATAAACCTTAAAGCAAAGAGCCTACACAGGAAGCATAATGTTTCAAAACCGCAGACTTGTAAACTTTCTATATTCACTTATGCACTCTCTAGGAGTTATTCCTAAAAAATGGAACTAATATTTTACTGCCTAATGGGAAAGAACAACAACAAAAATCTATCACAGAATGGAAATACTTGTTATAAATCAAATGCCAGGGCAGGGGCAATCGGTGTCATGGCAGGGGCAGAGTGGGGAAAGCAGTGTTGTGCCACACACCGGGAGCTGTGGTCCTCCACCCACATAGTTTGGGGTTTATTTCAGCTTGGATTGATTGATTTTGGGTTTTTGTTTGCTTTTTCTCTGTGTGCTTGAACCATTTAGTAAGTAGTAGAGTGAACCTTGGCAACAAACTTTGTTGTGTTGTCACTTTTATATTAAACTCGTTTTTGCCAATACCTTTCTTAAAGCGACTTTAAAACACCCACTCATGACAAATGCACCTAGTTGGCAGGATGGCAAATGATATCACTGAATAACCACAAACATGGAGAAAGTCCAAATCCTAAGTTCTTGGATGAATGGGCTTGGGATAACTGGCATGATGGGAAAGCTGTGGAGGAACATCTAAAATTTTTTTGGCTGTATAAAGGCTGGGAAAGAGAAAGGAATTATTTGTAAAATGTTACGGACCTACCTAGAAGCTGTCTGCGAGTACAGGAAAGGTGACATAAAAAAGAAACAAGAACTGAAAACTAAGACAGGAATCAGGAAAGTGACCAAGTTATTACTGTCTTGAAAATAGAACAGCTGCAGGGACAGTTGTATGAGGAACAGAAAGGAAAGAAAAAGTTGGAGGAAAAAGCTGAACTAATGATGATGTGGGCACTAAATGCTCTTGACATTGTGCAGGTTAGAAAACTAATTGCATATCCTGAAGATTGGGATGGTAACAGATGGAGTGGTCCCTGTGATAACAAATCAGGGTTCTGCATCGGGGATGGGGCAACCCTGGTTGTGGGAATAGACCAGGGAATGGGAGGCTGGAGAGAAGTGCTGTGGAAAGGGACATGGGGGTCCTGGTCAATGGCAAGCTGAATATGAGTCAGCAGTGCCCTGGCAGCCAGAAGGCCCAACCATGTCCTGGGGGGCGTCAGGCAAAGCATCACCAGCTGGTCAAGGGAGGGGATTGTCCCACTCTGCTCTGCACTGGGGTGGCCTCACCTTGAATACTGTGTGCAGTTTTGGGCACCACAATATAAGAAAGCTATTAAGCCATTAGAGAGTGTTCAAAGGAGGGTAATGAAGATGGTGAAGGGCCTTGAGGGGAAGCTGTATGAAGAGTGGCTGAGGTCACTTGGTCTTTTCAGCCTGGAGAAGAGACAGAGGGGAGAGACATTGGAGTCCACAACTTCTTCATGAGAGGAAGGGGAGGAGCAAGTACCTATTTCTTCACTCTTATGACCAGCAACAGGACTCGAGGGAATGGCCTGAAGATGTGTCAGGGGAAATTTAGCTGGATACCAGAAAAAGGTTCTTCACCCAGAGGGTGGTTGGGCAATGGGACAAGTTCCCCAGGGAAGGGGTCACAGCACCAAGCCTCACAGAGTTCAAATGTTTGGATGATACTCTCAGGCACATGGTGTGACTCCTGGGGATGGTCCTGTGCAGGGCCAAGAGTTTGACTCAATGAACCTTGTGGGTCCCTTCCAACTCGACATATTCTATGATTCTCTGATTTAGCTATCATCAGTTAACTGATTTGATTATCAAGCAAACAATCAACCAACGCAGTATTACTCACTGTTTTTCAGGCATGAAAAAAATTATTTTGCATGAAAACCCCCTAACTGCATTGTATCATACAACAGTCTGGCATAATTCTTTTAAATTAGATGCTTTTCCCAGGTTCTTGCCGTTTAATTTGGGTGGCTCCACTTAAAACTCTGTCAACATAAATGTGTGACTGCTAAAACTGTGATCTATGCAAGACCAAACCTTACAGTCAGCTTAGGGCATCCCAGTACTGAACAGCACGGCAACGCATGCTGGCAGCTATTCAGTCATGTCACAACCCTGAACTACTTAGTTGAAACAAAACACTGCAAGACGAAGGGAAGCAAGCAGGGCTGGGAACACCAGATTTTGAAACTTTGAAGTATCTTTAAGTCAAAATTATGTAGTCAAAGTATTGTACTTGAATGCAGTGCAAAGAGTTGTATGCAAGAGGAAAAGACCCATGCATTACTGACATCACAGAATATACTTGAGATGCCCACACAGCTTGCATCTTGCTAAAAATACTTAATTCTGCCTTATGTACCTGCTCTTTGACATTTGAAAGATCCAGTGTGTAGTTGAGGGCAGTTTTAGCAGCTTTGTAGGGTTCCCATGCTTCTGCCAGATTTACAGCGATTCCCATGTAAATGCTAATGACCTAGAATGGGAGGCAGAAAACAAGAAGTTGCATTTATATTAAGAAAAATACATGGTTTGCATTTAGCACTATGACAGAAAGGGATATGCTGTGGGTATAAATAAGAGATAATTAAACTTTTTTTCATAGCTGTACTTTTTGGTCTACCACTTCTGGAAATCAACACTTTTCTTTGAAATAAGAGGCAGAGAGTTAATTAGAGGCTTAGTTATGAAAACAAGCTGACAGTTCTTTCAGTCACTATACATGATCTTCTGTTTTTCCCCTCATGAACTTATGACTTATTTTTCATTTCCATGATACTCTCAAGAAGACTCACGAAAGCAACTGGGGAAATAACTATGACAGGGAGGGAAAAATGACCTAAATTAATCCTACTGTGAGGATGCCCAAAGGACCAAATTGAAATACAATGCATCTTCCACGGTTACACAAACAGAAGGAAATTATAATCAGACAGTGTGATTTTTAAAGAGCAAAGAGGAACTGATTTCAGGCCCTTAGCACAAGTTTAAGCATGATTACAAATACAGAATTGAGCTTGACTAACAAGTATTTGTAAGATAATCGATTAAAAATGGAAGATTTGGGTTACTGACAGATGAAGGATATATAGAGCTGTGGTATTATGAGCTTTGCCACACTATTGCTCCAATATTCATCCATCCAGGAGTGATCACACTGAGGGGAACACAGTCAGCCTTTGAGCTCTTCTGACAGTGTCAAGTAAAAGCAAATGGGACACTGGTCTGCTGATGTGAAATCCCTCTCATACTGTTGCAGTGAAGCTCATTATTTCCTGTAGATGACAATTCCTTGAAAGGCTACACTTCAACTGCTGTCATTTAAAATCAGTCTAAGAGTCAAGTATACTGCAAAATGCAGCTAACTCATCCATACCTGATGACAGGAAGATATGTGCTGTCTTAAAATATCAATTTGTACTGTGAACTCAAGTTAATAAAAATGCAAGCTTAATCAAAAAAATTACACTGGCAAGTTCCCATTCTAAAAATAAGCTTGCAGTTTTCCAGAAATGGAGGGATTCTAGTGTCTACCAAAAGAGCCACCTATTGCAGTTTCTTCCCTCCTTTCTTCAGTGTTCCACTTATGGTACTGAAGAATACAATTTGAAACCAACAGAAATACATAAATTAACACATAGTTTCTTCATTAAGTCTGACTCCCTTTGATACAGACTACCTAGGGATTCTATTCTTACATGCCAACCTATTTCAGTGGCAGTTTTTTGCAGACTAGGGATTCCGGATTAACCCTTAAATAAGTTTTGAAATAACATCAGAGTGGGATGATTTGTTGGAGAGCAAGACTGTCCTCCAGAGAATCCCTGACAAGGTGTTAGAACTCACCAGCTGAAACCATACAAAGTTCAGTAATGATAAATAAAGTCCTGTACCTGGGACAAACCCAAATCCTTGCAACAGCACTATCTGGGGACTGGCTGCCTACATAACAATTCTGAAGAACAGGACCCAAGTGCCCTGGTGAACAAACTGAATGTGAACCAGACACGCCGCCTTACGACAGCAAAGAGTAATCACAGACTGGGCTATGCCAGCCAGACTGCAGCCAGCAGATTGAGGGAAGTGAATCTTTCCCTCTCGTCAGCTCTCATGAGGTTCCATTTAGAGTAATGTGCCCAGATTTTGGCTCCTCAGTATGAGACAGACATGGACAAACTGGAATGAACTGAACAGAAGGCCACTAAGGCACTTTTGGGGACCCAGTATGTAAGTAGAGGCTATGAGAGCTGGGTTTGCTTAAGCTGGAAGAAAGACAACTAAGGGATCTGACTGTGGTCTTCCACTGCCTAAAGGGAAGTTATGAATAAGACAGAGCCAGAGCCATCTCAGACATGCACAGTGAAAATAGAAGAAGCAACAGACACAAGCTACAACAGGGGAAATTCCAGTTGTACAGAAGGAAGACATTCTTCACCATGAGAGTGATTAAACACAGCCATCGGTGTCCACAGAGGCTGTAGAGACTTCCCCTTAGATATTTTCAAAATTAACTGGCAAGGCCTGAGCAGCCTGATTTAGCTTTGAAGTCAGCCCTGCTTTGAGAAGGACGCTGGACTAGAAGATACCTAAAATGTCTTCGAGGACACATTTCTCTACGACTCACTTTATCATGATGGTATTAGTGTAGTTGATTAAAGCATTTAAGATGATAAATGATACTTTCAAAGACCTGCTTTCTATGCTTATCCAGAATGTTTGACTCAGATTGCTTCACTCTGAACACAGTAAAACCTTCACAGAGGAGTCTGTTCTAGTTTCAGGATACTATTATTTCCTATAACACATACTGTAACAATAATTTACATTGTCCCTATAACATTGAATCCAGTGAACAGTTTTAAAACAGAATTGACTTTTACCCAATTATCTGGAAAGTATTTATCCACTATCTCTCTCATTTTTGCTTGTTGAGTGTGAAGAATAGAAGGGTCAAAATACAGTATCACATAGAGCATAGCAGCCTGAGTAGCCAGGGCGGTGCTGCGGTGTTCTGGTAATGGATATGCTGAAACCTAGAAAAAGGGAACAAAACAAAACTAAACAAAACATAATGCAACACAAACCACCTGAAAGTATTATAGGGCACATTATAGAGTACAGTGTATAGACACTAGGAGGCAAGGAGGATATTTAGGTGAGCTGGACATGCTTACACACACAGTGTATTTACCAGATGTATTTCCAGAACATAAAAGCTGACTGTGTAGATGTCTGCTACCTTTAACAGGCTGATGAAAGGTATGCTATAAACGACTCAAAGGAGGGATGAACCAAAGAGCACAAGATCAGTTGAAAGGGGAAGAGCTAGAAATAAGTATTTTACAAAGATAGTTCATCCCAGACAGAAACAAGGATTAATTTAATCAAAGTGATTCAATTATTCCCTAATTTGACTGAATTTTAATTAAAAACTCCACATAGGATAACATATTAAAAGACCTCTATACTAGCAAAAAAGTTGGCATCAAAACAATATTCAACATTTTCAAAGGAAAACAGTTCTCTTCTTTCACTTACTAATATCCTGTTTTTCTTTATTTGGTTATTTTATTAGGTTAAATATTCAGACTAGTAAGAAAAATCAGGAGACTTCTGCCCACTGCCACCAAGAATAAGCTGCAGGTATCAAAGGAGATAACACTTCAGACATAACACAATTAATAAAACTGATTCAGTAAATTAGTTTGCTTCGAGCTGAAGATTTCTACCATACTTTTTGTACTACATTTGGAAAAAGTACATTGATTGTGATCATGCTTTGTACAGAAATGTGTTTTTCATATCAACTAAGCACTACAAAACAGAACCAATAATAGCAGTATTATTTTAATGCAAAAGCCATAAACCTCTAATATTATATAGTAGGACAAGTAATTTTTATACAAAGTATCATCTGATTTAACTAAGATTTTAAGTACTTCACAAGAGCATATTCTCACAAACACTTGTTTTCTAAAGAGACAAAAATTATGTCCTAAAGTGAACTCCCTTGACAACTTGCTACATTACCTTTAGCACGTATCTAGAACTCTCATAACTTAAAAAATTCTTACAGTAAAGTATCTGAAAAGGCATTTTTTTCCCTTTGTAAGTTATTGTGCCTGTCCATAACATGAAAGTGCTTTCAATAAGGTCCTGACTTTAAATTATTACTCCTGCCTAAAGATCTAAGCCTTTATTTATTATAATAATTCATTAATCTTCCAGTGCTAGTGTTTTGGTATCTATAAGCTGTTCCAGTTATCCAGGATTCACTGAAAGTGTCCCATTAATTACAGAAGTAACATTGCTTGTCCACACTTAAGAAGCCTGTTTAAAACCAAATCCTTTTTTAACAAACTCTCAAAAAAGCATTACTCACTTTTGCTTCAATTTATGTTCTCTATTAATACAATTGTCATAGTTGACAACTGCAATATTAGTGTCTGTTTTTAAACACATTGCCTACTATGGGATGATAATTCTCTTTGCAGTAAATAAAATAATGGGAAACTCTGAAGGAATTACAGCTATTAAGAGAGGTCAGACATTAAATGAAAATATAGTTCTTTACTGCCAGGCTGGCCAAGCACTGCAGCAGGTTGCCTGGAGAGGTTCTGTAGTTTCCACGTCTGGAGATACTCCAAATCCAAGTGGATGCAGTCCTGGGCAGCATGCTCTAATGGACCCTGCTTGTACCAGTGGGTCAGACTAGCTGATTTCAAGAGTTCCCTGACAGCCTCTGTGATTTACCTTTTTCTGCACGTCATGGCTGAGTAACTAACCTGAGAATGAATCTGATACTCCTCTTTAGATGCCTCTTTTATCTCAGAGGGACTTACCTGGTTATAAATGTCATCTGACCTCAAGCGGCCGATCACCATACTGATGAATGTTTCACTGATGGGAACCCTGCTGAAGTAACTCTCAGGGTAGTTTGGAGGTCTTTTAGCTCCAGGTTGGCTTGAGTATCCAGTGCTTCGAAGCAATTTACAAATATCATCTAAATTGGAATCAGCAGAGGATCGGGCTGCACTGTTTTACAAAAGAAAGGAAAAAAAATACGAGCTTTATGACCTAATAATTGCCTTTTCTCCCATCCCTTGTAACTATGCCCTCTTCACAAAAAAATTAACAGATACTAAGGTCTGGGAGATTTTTTGTTTGTTTACTCCATGGATACAATGTTCACCATATTGCAGGAGGACCCTGACAAATGTCCTTACTGAAATCCCAGATAAGCACACGAAGCACAAGCAGAAAATTGAACTTTACTCAGGAACACAAACAAGGAGCTTTATGTTCAGAGGAGGAGTTTATGTTCTTTTTTTACTTTTTCCTTCCCATTTCTGAATTCCCCTTGTCAATCCACTTCTGCACTCCAGAGCTAAGAAATCTCTCACTGAATATTGAGGAGCAGTGTATATAAAGCAGCATTTGAAGAGGATACCCCTTTCTTATGTGTGAAAGGGTTTGCACTGACACCTTTTAAGACCCCAACTGTTGTACCATGATGCTGTCAACCTACCCTGGAAAACTCAATAATTTACCTAATCAAGCACTGCAACTAGAGGAAGTCTGACTTGCAATACATTTGTCATCTAGACACTCAAGACTTTTCAGAAGGTTTCCTTGCACATTTGGGAACCTATGACACTTTAATACCTGGCACTTGCAGCCTCAAAGGTTTTGCTGAAAGTCTGTTTGTGGACTTCAAATGGCTGATTTAAGAGAATGAAAAATCTGTTCCTTGTTTTGCAACTGACCCTGCAAACAGCTAAAGCAAGGAGCTCTACTGATATTCAGAGAGCTCTGCTGAAATACTTGTATATAGTCAGCTGGTGAAAAAGGTGTCAATATTTCCATTTATCTTAATTCAATAGCCAAGGTTACTGAATATACTGCATGTTACATCTCTTCAGCCTTGAGTGCTTCTGCATACCTATATACTCTACCTGTATCTGTAGTAGGAAACCAGCATTCTTTCTCTAACCTCTCCTTCAATCTTCTGGTCAATGACCAGCAGCATGACTCCATATAAATACAGTGCTTCACACTTTTTGGGAAGAGAAAGAATGAAGAAAGAAAATCACATAAACATGATTTTGTAGCAACATTTACAGAAAAACACATATGGGCAAACTAGTCCAAGGCCAACTACATATTCAATGCAGTATGAAAAACGGTAGGCTGAGGATTTTTGGTCTTTGTCCTCATTTTAAAATGAGTCGCAGCATTTCTATGCATTTCGTAAACTTAAATCTGGTTTGGCACTCAACTAGTGGGTTCATTTCCTACTGTTACAAAACTGGTCAATACTTACTAGAAGCTGTTTTCCATCTTCATTAAGGAGGACCGTTTCTAAAGTTTGCTGAATGTAAATTCCTTCATTGAGGTCATCTAAATATCTAGGAATCATGACAAAAAGTTGGTTATTGACTATCAAACCACGTATCTTCACAACACAATCGGCCGCTTTTCTCTGAAAGTCAACAGATGCATCAGAACATTTCCCTAGCACAAACAGCATGGAGTTTTTCAGACAAAGAAGAAGAAATGTTCCACTATAAAACGAGAGACTGGAACTCTTAGGTAGCACCAACCAGTTGGAAAAAGTCTCCTTTCATATCCTGATGGTGTTATGTGAAAGATACTAGAAGACACCTGATAACTTAGAGCTCATCCTCTTCATCTTGTTATGGATGGGTAACAGCCAGAGAAGGCTTCCATGCAAAAATTTAGCCAAACTGCCATATTTTCAAGTTACCTCAAAAATATTGCCTGAAAATACCATAAACTGATCTCAGTTGCAATTTGGAAGTTAGAGCTGGAAATAGAGTTCGTTCACCCTAATTAACGGAAGATTTATTCCTATTAACTGATTTTCCAGTAATACCACTTATTCATAAATAATATCAAATATTTAATCTTTCCAAATAAGATCAATAACAAAACCAATTCTCATGCTTATGATTCTCAGAACTTTTTCTTAGAGCATATCATGAATGTTGCCTTTTGCTTTTTACATACAGAGTAGCAA
This sequence comes from Sclerurus mexicanus, assembly GCA_013396755.1. Lineage (NCBI taxonomy): Eukaryota > Metazoa > Chordata > Aves > Passeriformes > Furnariidae > Sclerurus > Sclerurus mexicanus. The sequence goes on along the minus strand of VWZF01004536.1, from coordinate 874,819 downwards.
ACCTGAGAATTTGGCAACTCCACTGAAAAACTAAGTCCAGGAAAATAATGGCAATGAAAGTTAAATAAACAAAAAACCTACCTGATACTCTGTTTTGCAAGACCACAAAAAATTTAGCCTAATAATAGAGAGTCTTCTTTTATTAAAAAAAAATCTTCAGGATAATCTCCAAGATGAAGAAAAACTAGCTCAAGCTTACAACTGAGGAAATGAGGTAGAGAGGTGAAATGTTTTCAAACCATATAATAAGCTGGGAGAAAACAGTAGGAGTAAAAGTTAGTGCTCACTACAGTAATCCAGGTTTTCAGATGCACAGGAAAAGCTTGACATCAGTAAGACAAAACAGTAATCTAGCCTTTGAAAATCCATATGTATCTGAGATACCATACCTGTTTAAATCTACAATGTATTTATGTACACTCTGAAAAGCTAGATAAAATCTCGTCAAAATTTCAATGTTGTTTTCACGAAATTCTTCATCTAAATCCAGTAGCTCAGGTTTGGCTTCCAGTTTGCCTTCACATGCCTCAGGCCCCTAAGAAAAGAAACTCATCTTCAGAGGCAATATTTGACTTTGACCTCTACTTCTCTTCAGTAGGACACAGACCGTGTACAACCACCACTGTGTGCAAACCAGAGTTAACATTTCTTACTAAAACAAGGATCTGCAGTTTTCCAAGCTGCCTTATGATTCAATATTGATTGCATAAAGATGTGTTTTACACTTCGTTGCAATCTACAATGATTTTAAATGTGCTTTATTCTATGTAACCAATTGAAAAGAATAGTCAGTGCTTTCAGTAAAGCCACAATGCATCTGAAGCCACTGGGTGCTTTTTGCAGTGTTAACTATCTCCTGGATGGAATTTTTTCCTTTACACATTTGATCTGATTGATTTCTCAGATAGAAGCCATAGCATTGACGCCTCACAATGTTTAGAACGTTCTGATACATTCGAATTGCTTAAAAATATTAGGCCTGGGGTTTTTTTTTCAGACTCTAGATCTAGCTCAGCACTCGTCCCCCACATTAATGCAGAAACTTGGTCATTAACAATTGTAGGGCAAAAAGGGTTAGGATGAAGAGTCTGACTTCCTTAAAGCACTAATACAACATTTCTAACCCTTCACCACTGTCACATTTCTCATAACCTTCATCACCATCTAAATGAAAATACTATTAATGTTTAATTGAAAATATTATTAATATTTAATTGAAAATACCTGGCTAACAATTCCTTGAGTTTTTAAGAATGCTTTTCTGCTCTTTTTGTGCAAAATATCTACATAAAACAAAGGATAAAAGCAGACACCCAGACTGCCTGTGAAGTTCAAATGTACAAAGTAAACAGTTTTAACTTGCAAAATCTCAAGTCTCTCCTCATTAGGTAATTCTTTCTAAGACTCGTGAATACAGAAGTAGTGCATTTGCAGTAAAAATACCTGTAAATCCATTAATCTCAGTTTTATAAATATGACTTTCGTGGATTTTTGGGATTATAACAAAAATACCACACATGCTTCCTTATCATTCAAAAATACTACAGTTTTAACGATTACTGTATTTCTTACCAATTATAGCTGCCTGCTTTGAAATTTTCAAGTAATTTGTGTAAAAAAAAAGACTTCTAACAAGCACTTAGATCTAAAGGTAATTGTGAAATAATTTGTGCTCAGAATTTTCAGTATCCAAGGCTCACAGTTAGTGGTTGAAATTTACAACTCTTACTAAAATAAAACAGAATAAAATTTTGCAAGTTCCCCCCTTTGCTTTACTATTAACATTTCCTCTATTGTACAATCCAAATAAAGTCAGATTAGATGGTCTCTGTGGTTTTTAATTAAGCGTGCTGGAAAAAGACAGGGAACTTGGTCCTGCAAGAAGCTTAATTTTGAAAGGGAAATAAGGGCTTTCCACGGCCACTACTCCTTGATTTGTTTATTTATTCGGCACATGTGACAAGCCCAGTGAATGAACAATCACAGCACTCTCAGAGAGGAGAGCAGAAAGCAGTTTTCATGGCTGCGAAGAATAAGCTACAGATAACCCAAGAAAGATGTGCCCACAGCACTGCTCCAAAGGAAAACAACCAACTGCACAAGCTCAAAATCTGCTGGTGAAAGTATAAAGTAGTGGTTCTGCAGAAAGAAATAATAACAATGACAGCAATATGAATAACCACCTCCTCAGAATCCAATAGTCACGTTTTATATAACTGGTATATGTCAAAGTTCACAGGCCAGATGACTCATCAAACATTTTGGGACTGCTCTTGAATGCCCTTAGAACTGCCAGCCCCTTCTTGTCCTGATTCTCTCAGTGCAGGTATCAGTTATAATAATACTCTGCCAAGGGCTCTAAGCAGAGAATCTTTCCTAGACTGCTTCCACCAGCTGAAATAAGATGAGGCTAAGTATGACTGAATGTATACAAAACACAAGTCAGCCCAGAGGCAGCACATTGGCATGCAAATAACTCAATTTGGTTAATTTTTGGTAAAAACTAAGCAAGTCATGAAAGTCAATTCTGAAGAATGCTAGTAATAAACACAACAGTCAGGAATAGCTGCTTCATAACCTGAAGCATCCTCATGCAGGGCAGCAATGCTTTAAGAAGTTTAACAATAAAAGGATTTACCTTAAAATAACTGAAATCAAATATGATATCCCCATACTTCTGTTGATCAGCCTTGTCCTTTAGCCTGAAAACGCCAGGAATAAATTCAGAAAGTCTCAGGAGTTCTGCAATGATGGCATTTCCACAGGAGACAATCCGAAGAATTGCCTGACCACAGAGGTTGTTTTCAGCCAGGAAATCCACCATTGTGGAGCTGGATGTGACAGAGCAGCAGGTCCTGCGGTCTGACTCTGATTGTCAGTCTTTAGGTTATCTGAAGCAGAAAGCCTGATGAGGAAACTAGCTGCGCCATTAAAAACCTGCAAAAACAAACCCATGCTCATTCGGAGTGCTTTGCATTCATATTTCTGATAATTTGTGTATTTTTAAGCACACCCTCCAACCTATTTATGAAATCAAATTATTCGTGGCTTTGTAATATGAAAAAACGTGCGCTGACTTCATCTTCAGCATGTAGACTGTGTTTGTCACAGCGACCTGTGTGACCAGGCAAGGCACGTGTGATCCTTTGCACCAGGAGAGCTGAAAGGCACTCTTGGAGAAGGAAGCGGCCACAAATCCCGAAGCAGTGACGACCACGCCGGGAGATGGGGGCAGGGAAAGCACAACTCCTTCACGGCATGTGTGTTGAAGAGCGACTTTTTGGAAACAGGGCCAAAGCGGCCGGGATGGGCCTCAGGAGCAGGGATAGCCGTGCCGGGGTTGCGCTCCCGGTCACGGTGTTGTTCCCTGACACAGTTCCTGGGCCTCAGGAGCAGGGATAGCCGTGCCGGGGTTGCGCTCCCGGTCACGGTGTTGTTCCCTGACACGGTTCCTGGGACGGGCCGAGCGGCGCTGCTGGAAACCAGGGCCCGTACCTCGGGAACAGCTGCGGGAAGTCACGAGCGGGCTTCACCTTTCACCAAACCCCTCCCGAACCACACTGCGATACACTCGGGAGGACAGCGAGCTGTGCCAAACGCCTCTGACCCAGGAGCAGAGCCCGCAGCGCCCCCAGTGCCGGCCCCGCGGGGGCAACAGCGGGGCCCGGCCCCGGCGGCCGGGGGGGCTCCGACCTCCAGCCCAGCCCAGCCCAGCCCGGCCCGGCCCTGCCAGTCCCGCTCCATCGCCCCCGAGCTCCCGGTTCGCTCACGGTTCGCTCACCGCCGCCTCCCTCGCCCGGCGCGCTCACCCTGCCCCGGCAGCGCGGGGGGAGGCAGGGAGGAGAGATGCAGGGAAGGAGGGATGCGGGCAGGGAGGAGGGATGCAGGGAAGGAGGGATGCAGGCAGGGAGGAGGAATACAGGCAGGGAGGAGGGATGCAGGGAAGGAAGAAGGGATGCAGGCAGGGAGGCGGCGCTCGGTGCGACGCGGCCGAACACTCCCGTCACGTGAGGGCGCCGGCTGATGAGGCGGTTCCGCCTCCCGGTGCGCCCGCCCGGCAGCGCCGGCCCGAGGGGTCAGTGCCGGNGAGGGGTCAGTGCCGGACTGAGGAGTCAGCGCCGTCCTGAGGAGCCACTGTCGCCACCGTGAGGGGCAGCAGCACCGCCAGGCGCCGCGGCGGGCACAGGTGAGCAGTGATGCCGGGCAGGGACAGGTGAGCGGTGATGCCGGGCGGGACAGGTGAGCGGTGATGCCGGGCAGGGACAGGTGAGCGGTGATGCCGGGCGGGCACAGGTGAGC
>VWZF01004536.1:766632-870330 GCA_013396755.1 Sclerurus mexicanus | reverse complement strand
GTGAGCGGTGATGCCGGGCGGGGACAGGTGAGCGGTGATGCCGGGCGGGCACAGGTGAGCAGTGATGCCGGGCGGGCACAGGTGAGCGGTGATGTCGGGCGGGGCCGGGGCCGTGTGCGGGACTGCCCCGGGCACTCGGTGAGCACCTGCACAGCTGGTGTTACGGATGGAACTCCTTTTCTCATTTCATTATCTCTGCTGCATAGTTTGGGAGGCTGAAGCGTAGATAGTTTAGGTTGTTTGCTCAAATATTTTTAATAAGGGGCAAAATAGATACTGTACTTTTGCTTTGTCCTGTCCAGGCCATTTGATTACCTGTTGAAAGGAAAAACAAATGGCCTTGATAGTCTCATTTGGGCTTCTGTTCAGTGCTGAGTTTGCTGGTTGTATTTTTCAGACATGAGGGGTCTGGGGGTTGCAAATGGTGAGTGCTTCATTGATGCACCCATTGAAGATCTGCCTGGCAAAAGAAAGAGTGCCTTAGAAACACTGCTGTGAAACCAGTGCAAATGAGGAATGTGGCCTTCCCTTGGGAGGCAGATTGGAGGCTGCAGGTTGAAGAATTCATGTAGAAAATCCAAGAGTGAAATCTTTGCGTGGGATCTGTAGGAGACTGGAGGAATAGTGGAATGGCTCAAAGCAACCGGGAGGGAAGTGGTGGGGGAACAGGGCTGTCCTGTTGTAGGCACAAAGTGGCAGACTGGGGCACATAAAAAGACATCTCGATGACACTGTGCTGAGATTTAGAAGCTGCTGAGACCACGCTGGATCCTAGGGTGGTGACTATCTGCCTTTCTCTCTCCCTTTTCTTTCTCTCTCTTGCTTTCTTCTCCTATCTTCTTCTCAAAATACATTGTAAGCCGGACCAAAAAATTCCGGTAAGTGCCTTGTTGTGTCTGGATAAATTAAAGTTTGCTGATTTATTTGTGAAGTGCCTTACTTTGTCTGGTTGTTTTAAAATTTGCCAAATACCTTAGTCTATTTGAATGTTCTCAGGTTTGTGAGTAAAAGTTGTTGTTGAACCCCCTGAGAATCTGGTTGTTTCTCTGGCACACCACCCAGGGCAAATCCAGCTACCTTCCCCTAAACGTGTTGAGTGGGCTGGGGCATTACTAGATCCTAAGAAGTTTCTAAGAAAAATGGTCTTTTATTAAAAAAAAAAAAAAGAAAAACTTGTCCAAAGGAAATTGCTTTCCAGAAGAAAAATTGAGATGAAACTACCAATGCAATGGCATGATGTAATATTTTAACCAGTAACTTCTGCTCCTGTATAGTTGGCTCAGTGCTTCCACAAATGTCAAGAGAAGGAGCCTTTTTACCTTCACTGTTGTGATTTTTTTTCAGATTCCTGCTTTCACAGTGTGTATCTGTGAAATTTCCAAAAGAACAAGAGGCTTTGTCAGTGAGATTTGCCAAGTTCAGGAAGGGAATTAGGCTCTCTGTTAACTTTGATACACTAAATGGGCCCAGAAAGATAAAGCTGCTAACATGATTTCATGTGACTATTTAAGAGTGTATGTTTGGATCACAGAGATTCTATACAAACAGTTCTGCTAAGATGGCAAACAGGTACGTTTTTTAAAAAAAAGTTAAATAACATACCAGCTGAAGGAATTTGTTAAAAAATCTTTAAGAACATCCTTTTCCTTTACTTTCAAGGAGCTCATAAGGAACTTTTTCCTTCTGTTGTCAGTTTGATGGATCTAAAGATCTCTAATGATAGCAATCACTGTCTTTTGGCAGGGAGAGCATGAGCTGACATAACTAGAGCTGTTGTTGATGCCTGCTGCCTCCTCTGTGGCAAGATTCACCTTTAGAAGGGGATAGAGAGGAAGGTAATTTGTATGTAATTAAGCAGTTCAAGTTGTGGAGAAGTTGAACTGTTGTTAAAATGTTGCTGGAAGCACATGACCTAAAGATGTTGTACTAAAAGATAGTGTTGACTGTCCAAACACATTTTATAAATGGAAAAAAGGGAAAAAATAGGAAATAAACATTAGGAGAGAAGAGATTGTGACAGCAGGTATTCAGGTCTCATAGTCTGTATGGTATTTGTGAGGAATGTGGCAATGTTGTTCAGGTTAGGGTCAGCACAAAGTGTAGTTCTGGAGTCTCAGGGGAAGCAGTAGAGGGAGATACAGCCTTGTGTATGTAGATCTTGGGCAAAGCATTGTACTTTCTATTTAGATATTTTCCAGATTGCTGTTGGATTATAGCCTGTCAAAGGCTGTTGATGGAACAACTTGTCCCCTTGTTTCTCAGTTTAAAAAAACCCCAAGATGTCTGTCCAGGAAAGTGAGGAATCCTAGTGGACTAGGAAGAGGACCTTCCTCTCCTCGAGCCACCACAACCTTTGAAATTAAGAAGCTTTAGACAGAAAATGTAGAAAAGAGGGTAACTGTTCTTTACCACAAATATATGCTCACTGGCAGCTGGCAGGGCAGGGAACATCTGCAGGCTGCTCCTGTCGGCTCTGGGGCTGCCAGCAAACAGGGTTCACTATACAGCACAGAGGGGCTCCCCCTGGCTCTGGGGCTGCGAGTGCAGTCCTTGGCAAACGGCTCTGGGTTCCCCGACCTGTGGGGGAGCAGGAGCTGCCAGCAACAGGCAGGCAGAAAATCAAGCTGCTAACGAGGGGGTGACTGGAAGCTCCCTCACCAAAACGCTGGCTCTGGTGGCTCGAAGAGGAGACAACACAGGACATGTGGAGTCGGGCGAGACGGGACCTCCCTAGAGCCACTGAGAGCCCCAGCAAGGCAGCAGCTGGACACCAAAGCAGATGGGACCAGAGGCGAGTGAATACCGCCAAAAACTGAATGTGGGGCCCTCTCTCACACCTCTTCCTCAGCTTCAGCTCCGGCAGGTAATGAGAAACTGAGTTCCAACAAGTCACTTTGCTCTGGCCCCCAACCCTCACATTGCTGTGTTGGCAAGGGACAAAAAATATTCCATGAAAGACTTTGCAACTATAACAGCTTGTTATTTTGTGTACTGTTCAGATAAAACTTTTGGTACACCTCAAATTTGGTTGTGAATTCTGCTCCCCATCTCACCCAATAGCATCTCAATATAGTTGTTGAACATATTAGTTACTCTTTATGTGGACTAATGCAGTATTTCTGTCCAAGACTTTGTTTATTATGTTTTTCTTTTTTTTTTTAGTGTATCTAAAGCTGAATCAGAATTTTTCTAATCCACAACTTGAAATATAAAATTCTGCATGCCAGGTTCATGTTTCTCACAGTAGCTATATGTTGTCTGAACGAGTTATGGCAGGGGATGAAGAAGGAAGAGCAGAAGGGATTTCTGAGAAGAAACCAACAGATATGAGCAGTGTGGATAGGCACAGCATAAGCAAAACCACTTGAAGGTTGTATTAATGACAGAGGAGGAGCAGTTAATCCCTGCAAGGGTATAGGTTCTGAATGTATACTGGAAAGCCAGAGAGTGGTAAGGAAGATAAATGTGGTACCTGTGTGACTTTATTTTGTGCTAATGGAACATGGGTACTACAAGTTTGTAGTATCTTTGGGGGAAGTAGGCAGCATTTCTAAGATGGGCTTTTATTTTAAAATGTTGCTAGGTGATTTACTGTTAAGTACATTCTTAGTAACGTTGCCTTTTGTTAGATTATTTTTTCCAAGAGCCAACTGTTGGTGAGGCTGAATTGAATGTGAAAAATCATATTTCTTTCTAGCCCAATCAATAATACACCTAGAAAATACAGACAAATTTTTGGGCATATCGGCTTCTTTGGATCTTCTTTTGAATCTGAAATACAGCAGTAATTTTCAAGCAGACATAATCATTGAGTTTGAACTTCATTGTGGTTTAGCAATAGGAACAAGCAGATGAAAACTACCAGTTGCTTTTTGTGCTGTAGTTTTGTTTAATATTGAATAGGAGGTGAATTGAAAACCTGTGGTAAACTTGCAGTTTCACTGAATTTACTGACATCTTGGGAGCTAAATTTTCATCCCTGTGCCCAGATATTTCAGTGGTTCTATTGACACTGCTTTATGGCTAACTGTCTATACTTATGTGTTCTCTCTCAAATTCTTTTAATTTTGAGCTGTTTAAAATGTTGTTCCTGTTATTTCTAGAGTAACATTTCAAGATGTCATATGGTGCAAGAATCCCGTTCAACACAATTGATCCTGCTCTTTCTGTGTTGAAAAACTCCCAGTCCTACATCAGCTCTGGAATGGATATTGCTACTAAGATTGCCTTTGACCTTGTGGAAAGTTTCAGTAAGTATATTCTCTCTGTTATGGTATCCTGAATCTAACAGATGAGTCCTAGACCTAGGTATTTTTATTTCGTTGCTGTCAATATGTATCTTCATTATAGGAGCTGTAGGTCTTCTGGCTAGGCCAGGGTGTTTTCATTCCAATCATTTCACTGTCTTAAATGACAAATTCACTGAAAATACCAGGAAAACACTGTCCCTGCTTTTGTACCACCAATGATTAATTGTGTTCCAGTGGTTGTTACCCTACAGCTTTGTAGAAACTTTAACATTGTTGAATGAGATAGAGAAGGACTCTTAAGAGGGTGAACAAAATGACTTTTCACTCTCATACTGCTTCTTTGTGTGTGTTTCATTTGACACTTAGGGCAAGATATATTAAAATAATGCTAAAGATTTTAAGAACAAAGCTTGAGGCATCTGTTAGGGGCTGCAGTTTTTTAAAATGCTGTCTCTGCTGAAAATCAGGCCCTTTTAGGGTGCTTCAGTTTGGACATCTTGGAGTGGGGTAAATTAAATCTGTAATCACTGCTAACAGTCTTGTCATTGCTATTTCACAAAAAAGGGGCACTGCAAAGCTACTTTTCAAAGACAAACACTAGTTGACCCATTTCTCTATCTTAGATCTGTGATATTTTCACTAGGAAAAAATAAAACCAAAAACTTTAAAGCTCCCAAACCCTGATAGTTTTAATTAAGTGTGGAGAACAGAGAACAAGAATCCTTCAAAATGAAACTTTTGCTGTTCATTATTCACTGCACTCAACTAAGCCAAGGATTATGTGCAATCAAGATGGATGTTCTTCTCTTTTTCTACTGTGATAGTTCTCTTTCCTTTGACCTTTTTATCCATCCTGCTGTCAGAGGCAATTGACATGTCATTTCTAGTGGGTAGAGGAAATGGAAAGCTTGTGTGAACACTCAGCTGGGGACTCCCTTTGAGGTAAAACTCGTGTAACCAGTTCTGTTTCCTCTCTGCTTTAGCTGTCACCATCTCTCCTACTTTGCCATAAGCAGTGCACAGAAATATGTTGAATGTATTGAATTATTTCATCCCCAGAACCACAGAAATTAATTATTTATACAAAAGTTAAAAGCTTTGAGTGATTTCACCTTTCAGGAGAAGCCCCTGTTGCATTCCTATTATTAGGAATGTAAGGCAACTTAAGCTTCACTGTGCAGGTCTGCATCTGGAAATTTGTGCCTTGTACTCTTACAAAGGCCCTCTTTCTCACTTACATGCTTCTGAAACATTAATCTTTAATTACAACCTTGAAATTATTTTGTCCATTTAATTTAGTAACCAGAAGGACCATATTTAGCGTTCTGTTCTGAGAGGAGGAGATTACTCCTGATGAAATACCTCTGGTGGTTGTTACAGCTAAGTTACATCATGTAACTGGAAAACAGCTCCTAGATCATAGCACATTTTATTTTAGCAGAAGTAACTTTCCTGTAAAATCATAGTTTTAGGAATATCAAGCACAACCTTTTAACATAGTCCCTCCCAGAGAATGTATTCTGGGCTTGGATTTGTACTCTTTGGTCTGGTGTTACAGAATAAGGCTTTTACTTACAGTAGTTGTCCCCTTCACTCCTACACTTTTCCTTGCAGATGTATGTACATGGAACAAACAAAGTCCTTACTTTTATAACATTTGGTTTTCATTGCCCTGACTACTCTGCTTGGACTTCAAGTTCTTTTGCTCCTTACAGAGTGCTATCAGGAAACATAGCAAGTTTCTGTGGCATGACATACTTTGGTAAACTTTCAGTGTTTTAGAATTAGCATCATCTCATCTGCTGGACTTGAATGTTCAGCTCTTACCTCCAGCTCATATGTGGTGATTTCTGTTTCTAGAGTTGTTATTCATTTATCCTGCTTTGCCTTCATGTTCTGAGGCAAAATACTAATTTAATTTTGAGAAAGAGTTAGATAATATATTTCTGTGTTCTTGTTGCTGTTGCATTGGCATTTTGCTTTAATTTCCTTTGCAAAATCTAACTGTCCAGCTTCATTTTTCCAGGATTCATTGCCAGGCTTTGTAGAAGCCAGGAATTCTGTTGTGACTGCTTATTTTATCTTACAGGCACTGCTTCTGTGGATGTATTTTGTTCCTTTGGTCTTTCATACTGGATAATGCTGATTTTTGGGAGTAGTAATGAAATTTGTCATAGCCTATACATGAGAGAAATTACAATTGTATCTAAAGATAAATAACTAAACAGACAGGCAAAATTAGTGCAGTGAGTGATCTCTGTTTCTTCTCTTAATTCCTATTTTCCAAAAGCCGAATCCTGAAAACATTTACTGTTAAGTATATTTATTAAATGTTTATTTTGTTCTAGTCCTGTATAGATTGAAAAGAAATTACTTGTGTTAAATATTTGTGCCAGGCATTGCTCATTTATGAATTTGTACAGTTTCTAGAAAAAGAAGGCAGTTTCTGTTAAGTGCTATTAATTTAGGTGCAGAATAATTTTAATGCATCTGATCCTGAAAACCTTTTATTTTTAAGTGATTTTGTTGATGTCCCTGAAATTAAATTGTTGATTAAGACATCCCTGTCAGTCATTGAGACCCTGCTGACTTTTAGCATTGAGCATTGGTGGTGTGTTGTGAGCATGTGCTGGCCAAGAGACAAAATTTTAAAAGACTGTAAGGGATTAAGGATCTGTATCTAGAGGTGAAAACTTATTTCATCAAACAGAATATCAGAGGGAAACAGCCAATTTAAATGGTCATTTAATGTAATGAGTTAAAAAGAAAGATAAGTATTTTGTCCGTCTCAGCCTTTCTGCTGGTTATCTTTAGATACTGACATTGGCTAAAGGTCATATTTTTGTCTTTAAAGAACACCATTGTGATATAGAAGCATTTTAAAATGCTACTATAAAAGAAAAACATGTAAGCAGAAAAACAGACTGTGCGCAGTTGGTTTCAGTATGTCCTGCCTGTGCTGAAAACACTCTCAGATGTCCTGTGGCCCAACCTAACAAAATACTGAAGGAAAGGACACACTGATATTCTTGAGTGGTCCACCAACATTTGGAGGGTCTGTACATTTTAAAGTTTAAGCATATGCTCATATCCTTTGCCAGATTGGTGTCCTAATAGATTTGAGAATTTGATGGTGACACTGCTCAAAATCAGTTACAATGCAAGTAAAAGCATCTTAGTTCTACTATAATTTGCATCTTCCTCAATTTAGCCTCAATGTGTTTTTGTGCTTCAGTAACGTGATTGAAAAAAGAATTCATTGCGTCACTCTTTATTTCCATGCTTTGAAGGATTTTTGTTCTCACCGGTATGTACAGAACAGGCTCATGGGTCTTAGAGATGTTAGTGATGTGATTCTTTGGCATGTGCCCCAGATTAAGTTAGAGTTACAGCTCTGCCTTTTCCTTCGTGTCTGCTCATTGCATAAGGTGCTCCCTCTGCCAGCAGAGTTTACCTCAATTCTGGCTGCTTATTCCATTTGTCTGTTGCCTTTGTCCCAGAGCTGTCTCTGCACTTTTCTTCATGTGTGCTGCACTGCAGTGCAATGTCCTTTTTCTGACTTTCTCACCTCCAGATTCATTGGCATCCGCTTGTGACATCATACCTGTTCAGTGCGGGCTAAGCAGTAGTTGATAATCACAGAATCACAAAATATACTGAGTTGGAAGGGACCCACAAAGGATCATCGAGTCCAACCCTTAGCCCTGCACGGGACCATCCCCAAGAGTCACACCATATGCCTGAGAGTATCATCCCAAACACTTCTTGCCCTTTGGCAGGCTTGGTGCTGTGACCACTTCCCTGGGGAGCCTGTTCCAGTGCCCAACCACCCTCTGGGTGAAGAAAATATTTCTGATATCCAGCCTAAACCTCCCCTGATGCAACTTCAGGCCATTCCCTCGGGTCCTGTCACTGGTCATCACAGAGAAGAGATCAGTGCCTGCCCCTCCTTTTCCCCTCACCAGGAAGTTGTAATTGCAGTGAGGTCTCCCCTCAGTCTCCTCTTCTCCAGGCTAAACAGACCAAGGAACCTCAGTCCATTCCTCGTACACCTTCCCCTAAAGACCCTTCACCACCTACATTCCCCTCCTTTGGGTAGTCTCCAATACCTTAGTATCTTTCTTACATTGCAATACTCAGAACTGCACACAATATTCAAGGTGAGACCACCCCAGTGCAGAGCAGAGTGGGACAATCCTGTCCCTTGACCAGCTGGTGATGCTTTGCCTGATGTCCCCCAGGACATGGTTGGCCCTCTTCGCTGCCAGGGCACTGCTGACTCATGTTCAACTTGCCACTGACCAGGACTCCCAGGTCCCTTTCCACGGCACTGCTTTCCAGCATCTCATTCCCCAGGCTGTATGTTCATCCAGGGCTGCCCCATCTCAGGTGCAGAATCCGTCACTTTCTTTTGTTTTTTTTTGGTTGGTGATTTCTCAGTCTTTCCATGTGGATTTAATTCTGTAAGATTACCCACATCAATTGGATTTCTCTCACTGCTCTCTTAGAATGGTTTTAACAGGAACAGCTCTAAACGTTGCTGACCTTTATTGCTGTAGGAAGGAGTGTAGGGCATATAGACATGGTGGTTATCCTAGTTTTATGAAATCATTGGCAGCTTTTTAATAGACAGGTGATTCATGAGTTTCTATGAAATATCCACTCTTCTTTGCCATGACTTTCTAAGCCCATTGTAGCAACCTATAACAAACAGTCAGACTTGAGCATTCTGAGTTTGTTCATCCCTGAGAGGAAGGAACCTTTCCATGGCAGTTTCTCTGTCACTGACCTAAAACTTCTCCTGCTTGGAATGGTGCAAACTCCAGTATAAAGATGGACTCTAGCTCTGAATATGAAATGTTCTGGTTAACTTGTTTTCTTTGTTCTTTTTTCCCCTAGTTTATTTTTCATTGAAAATTCAAATGCAGGATTCCTGCAGTACCATACCATAACATGAATCTTAACATTGTCAAAGTTCTTGTGCATGAAATGACTACAGTGTGATTGTTTCGGGATTCAGAGATCAACCTGCTGGCAACTGTGCTTCTAAAATTCTTAAGCTCTGCTAGTTTTCATGGTGTTAGAGATCTTTGCACTTCATAAAAATAATCAAAACATAAGGTACTTGTCCTGAGAACAGGCTATAGTGTATAGGCTGGAATGACACTTTACAATCGCCTTGAGTAAGAGGTATGAACATGAAGGGCCTCTGACTCACAAAATGAGCAGGTTAAACTTTGCCTTGCTGTGCTGTTCTTGTCCAGGGAAGAGAAGCCGTGTCGAGATGTTTTCTTGCACATCTTGCCTTCCATCGCATATGAACACGGATTTGTCAGGTCATTCTCCACCTCATAGTGGCTTCATAATGGTCAAAGCTATGGCCTGTGGTGCAGGGAGTCTACATGAGGAATCAGACGTTGTTTTTCCCTTGCAAGCTCATATATCTGTGAAGGTGCTTGTGAAAAGCAAATAGCAAACAGTTTTATATGCACTGTAGGAACACAAGCTTTTTTCTTGTTGGAGTGTAGAATGTCAAAGTCCATTCTGTAGATAAATGGCTTTTCAGTGATTTGCTATGGGAAAATATTTTCTAGCTATGTAGAAAAGGAAGAGAGGCCCATGATTCATGAAGTTCATCCTTCTGTGTTAGCCTCTACCAGACGCTTCCTGTGAAGCTGCAAGAATTCCCTCATAATACCAAGCTCTTCACAGGGGAAGGTTTTTTCCTAACCCCAGCCTTTTATCTTCCAGAAGCTGTTTGGTCACTGGTCTGCTTTGTTGCTACACCAGTGTCTGTGGTACTAATTGGTGACATGCACAAACTCAGTGTAGGCACCAAAATTGCATATTTCTTCTTGGGGAAGTTCTTTTCCTGTTGTTTAAAGTAAACTTGTATTTTGTGGTATGTGAGATAAAATGCTTCAGATTCCCTTTTTTAAAAATTCTAATTTTGTTTTCCTTCAAATCCCTCACTTAAGATTCTTTGGGAAAAAAGTTCTTTTAATCTTAATTTGTGCTTCTCTTCTATTGCACTGTACTTCTTGTATTGTTTTACGGGTATTTAACCTTTCAACTAACAGTGAGAAAGATATGTATTTCGTGAAGTAGGTAGGTAAATGGTGTCACACTTAAAGTGTTTCTTCTTCAAGTAATTTTATTCATTGAGAAAAAAAGGCCTGGTTATGTTCTTGTGAAATGCTTTTTGAAGACATAAAATTACATTCTGTGTGCTATGCTCTGCAGTCAATATAAAAATTTTGAGAAGAGAGGATCGGGTTAATTTTTTGTCCTACCTCTGTTTACTTACAACGTTTGTAGCCAGCCTTTTGCTGGAATATGCTGCTTGATTCTGAAGCTGTTCTTCAAAGAAGCTGTCTGAAAAAGGAGAATTTGGAAATATGCCTTGTTTCAAAATCTGGAAAAATACGACTTGTAATGAAAGATTTGTGTTCTTTTATATTTTTGCAAAACCACCCTGACTGTAGTCTGTAATCTTATGAAGTGGGAAAAAACAAATATGTGTGGTTGTTACTATTTCCTAGCTGGAATTGTGACTGCAAGAAGCAAGGAGAACACAGTGCCATGAGGGGAAAGCAGCTATATTAAGCAGCATGCTCCTCTGCTGACTCCTTATCGGTTTGGGCACTCAGTAAGCTGAGTGCATCCCAGTATCTTTGTTCCTCAGCTTTCGCAGTTGGAAGGAAAGAGAAACCCTTTAGGTGGCAGCAAAGGCTTTCCTGCACATCGAGCCCTTGCTCCTTCACCTGCTGTGGCACTACAGAACTCACTCCTAGAATGGATTTAGATGTGTTGGTGCAATATCACCGTACTCCTGCATTTAGGAACAATAAAATACAAATGATGGATTAAGATTAATAGAGATAATGAGAATTTGTATTATCAGATCAATACAGGTCATTGCATTTTGTACAATTATTCTTGCATGAAGCTGGTATGTTGTGGTTGAACTAGAGAGTATCAGTCAGAGTGAAATCCAGTCTTGATTTACAGCTAGCTTGCTGAGTAACTTCCTTTGTGCATTCTCAAGGAAACGTACTGACAACTTGCACCTGAACAGAGAGCTGTACACAGGACAGTCTCGGTTTTTGTCAGAACTCTTGGGAGCACTCAGATGAAAATGGCATGATTTTTTTCTCAAATTGTGGTAGGTGGTATTTACATAGTGTCTTATGTCAAATACATACATACATATATATGTGTGAATATTTATTCTGTTCTCTAACGTATTTTTCTTAGGCAGTGGGTAAATTTCTCCCTCAAAGGTCATCATGAGTTAGGAAGATTTGTAGTCACCAGGTGGGTTACCTCATGTAACCATAGTCACTATAAATTTCTCTGTGTCCTAGACCTCATAAAATCTCAGTAGTCTTCAAAATAGATCACGAGAGGGATTTAAATGTTGTATAGACCTTTTTGGAGACCCTCTGTGCTCTAGTGATGTTAACCTTGAGAGAATGAGTGAGCTTACAGCTGTAAGTTATAAGCTTGAAATTGCTGGGTGAGGTTCTTTGGCCTCTGCTATGCATGAGATCAGAATAGAATGATCCTAATGGTCTGTTCCAGCTTCAAAATACTATGAAGTACTGCAGAGGTCTTGTGTGGGCTCTTTAGCACAAAGATAAATCAGCCTCTTTGAACAAAAGCCAGAGAGGAATATTTTATCTGAGTAATTTACTGTATGAAAATATTCTCCGTAGTGTATTAATCTGTCATTTTCTTATCATCATATTTCTGCCACAGAAATGTGGCAATAAGAAAATACCGCTAACTCCAGCTTAAATGTAGAGGCACATGATATATATAGAAAGTAGTGTGGGCTTTGAAGAACCCACTCTGAAGGCTTTAATTTTTATCAATTTAAGTAGATCAGTATTTAGCTTTCAGTGATCTAATTGTGTGCCTAAATAACTAGGAGGGAGGAGGAACCCACAAAAGCAGAAGAAAAATCTGGGGTTGGCAGCATTCGGAAAGATTAAGGATATAAAGCAATTGTATTTCTGTTCTTGATTCTTTCCATTAGGAAAAGATTTAACTGGGTGAAAAGTAAGCATTGTGCTGACATGTTCTCAGTGTTTGGTCAAAGCATGAAAGAAGCCCTTATGCAGAAGTGATCATTCTGAAACTTCATCCTGATCCTGTACCAGTAGAAACAAGACACTTTTTTTCTTAAATTTTATTTTTCCCCCTATCTTTTCCCTTCTCTTTTTGATTCTTTAAGAATTCAAGAACTTGTGACTGATTTTTACCTTTCTTTTTCTATACTCAAATAAGTTTTTTTTTTGTCAGTGAACATAGGACTAGTTGTAAGAGGTTTTTAATACTTTCAGAGAAAAAAAAAGAAAAAAGTCACTCTGACTCAAATCCAGATTTTATGACATGTTTTATGAAATTTACACCAATGTTATATAGCACAACAACAGTCTAGTGAAGAGTGAACATTATAATATGTACTGATTAAATTCCAAGAATTTAAAGGGGAATGTTTTCTTTATGAATCATGTATGACTTGTATGTTCCTTATGATTACTGACACTGAGACCCATGAAAAATACTATCCTTTGGAGGACAGGCAGAGGGTGGTTGTCTGAATTGGAGTTTTAAAGTGTTTTTTTTATTATAATTTTCACAGATTATTTAGCTTGCCTTCTCATTTGCGTTCCCATTTTCTCTGAAGAAGAACAAGGAACACATAATAGCATTACATGAAAGAGATAAAACAACTGAGATACTCTGGAGTCTGATCTTGCTGAGTCCTTGAGGCCGGCAGTAATGGGTTTTAAATTGGCATTGCACTGTGGCCTTGAGCAAGTCACTGAAGTTTATAGGGCATGAATTTCCCTTCTATAAAAAAGGGTGTCAGAAGTGTTCGGGAGGATGTATGAATTATCTCAATTCCTGTGTAGATATTCACTTCTGGTTTTGCTTATGTCTTCTGAGCTTGGGGAAATTATGTTGCAAGAGTCTAACAGTCATGTGAGTTGTCTGTAATGGTGGTAGGTGATTGGATACTCTAGGAGATAGATAGCCAGGAAAAGTATGTGAACAGGAGAAATAAAAGGCAACAGAAGACAACAGCGTAGCCAAGATGTCATCTTTACCTTTTGCGGATTGACAACTAGGAAGTGTCACAACTCCAAGAGCCATTATAGGTGATATGAAATGGTTTGAACTACTGAAATATACACAGAGCACTAAGTGAAGATTTGCACTTGGATGAAATTTATGAGCGCATCCAGAGCTACGTCTACAGGAGGGTAGTCTGATGTTTATTAGTGGGATGATGAACACTATGTGAAGAGAGAAAATATTACTCTGCTTCAAAAATGTCCTACTAAAATTGCTTATGGAAAGAAAATTTACAGCGAAACCCACATTTCAGCAAACAGTCAACTGAAGAACCCATCCAATCTCAGAATAAACAGTTCAAACTTATGCTTTCTTTCTTGTTTCAGTTTTCAGGCACTGGATATTTTATTTCTGTCTGATAATCAAAGAGCCCAGTATGTTCGGAAATCTTCAGGGTGGTACTGGTAGATCATGAACAATAACATCTCTTACTTAACTTCACAAGTTGAACTGCTTTAGTCACTTTTGGTGTAAGTCCCACTTTCCAGGCATGAGTAATTTGTGTTGCTCTTTCTTTGAAATACTGGAAGAGCTTTTTGAAGGAAAATGCAATTAGCAGGATTTAGTCTCATGTTTGTTGGTCTAGAAAGAGCCTTTGCCCGAATTTTACGCTATGTGCCATTAAAGATAGGGATACATCTGCAAAATGGTCAGCGTTCAGTCAGCCCCGTTTTTTAAAAATAAACGAAAAAATAGAACAATCCCTGTACCCCTCTTAGACATTGAACAAGGGTCTGACATTCATGGTGAGCATCAAACAGCACCACCTTCTGTGTAGGTCATGTAGTAGCCAAGTGTAGTAGTAGCCTTCCGTCACACACTGCTGCCCCAGCCACCCTCAGGCATTGTTTGCACTGTGTTAGTTCCCCACATAGCAGTTACTATTAATGACTGGTGAGTTTATGCCCTTTTCATTATTGTTGTTTCATTTGGGGTTTTGTTTTTGTTTGTTAATAGACCTTTATTCCAATAAAAGAAAATCAGCAGCCATGAGTTAGAGCTGCTATTATATAAAAAGATGGAAGAAGGTAAGAGGTGACCTCCAAAGATTGTGATCACTGGGAAGGTATCACTTGCTCATAGAGAAAGAATCGAAAAGTAGTCTAGCAAGTGCTCAGGGGATAAAAAATAGCAGGAACAGGGGAACTGGATGAGGAGGAAGGGGAGAAGAGCAAGTGGTAAAGAAATGTGTAATGAAGGATAAGATGAAGTAAGAAATAAGAAAGCCACAGAAAAAGAATTAAGCAGGACAGTATGCTGGTCATTCTCTAGGTGACAAAAGATACTTGAATGCCTTCCTAATGGGGTTTCCCATGTAAGCAACTTCTGTAGTTTCCACAAAGCTGTTAGCTTTTACAAATGGGAAGAATAGTCTGGCATGTTAATTGAAGGAGGACTGGTTCATGTGGATGAAAATGAAAAGGTAGATGTGATTGTTCTGATTAGTCTCGCGCCAGAGTTGTTGGCCATATCTGTGCGTGAACCTCCCTGCCTTTTCAACATCATCAACAAACATTATAGAGTGCTCTGAAATACACATGTGCAGTATTTCAGAGCAGCACTGACAGTCTCAAACTGCTCCATAAATTACATATAATGAACTTTCTTATTAAAAAAGACTTAACAAAAGGAGCCAGCTGGCTTAAGGAAAAGGTGGCAGATGAAAAGAGCACAATTCAAAGAAATGTTCACACATTAAGGAAGTAATTTTAACAGGCTTTCCCCAGACTGTAAGTGGGAATGGAATTATACATTGCATGTAAATGTCAAGTGACAATAATATCTTCTGAGTTAAATCAACCTTGCAACCTCTCCTATTTTTCTTAAGCATATGAATAAAGTTTAACTTGTGATTTCCTTACTAATCATCTTAGTAAGCAGTGGGTGAGTAGACTTTTTACTGTATGGGTAGATTAATGTGACATTTTCACAAGACTTTATTTTTTTAAGTTTATTACTTGTGGGTGTGGATCTAATTCACAGCTGTTTTTGAGAGAATTAGATATGCCATAACTCATTCAAATTCTATATTTCTTTGGTATTTTTAGTTTATATCCATGCTTTGGTGGAGGCATGTAGTCTATCCTGATGTCTCAAGGTAATCAAGACTTCTCCACTGAACATACATTAGTGTAGAGACTTGACCTAGTCATTTTTATAGAAAAACAGATTTTAAATTAAAATTCAAAAGCATATCAGTATAAAGAGGAGAAGATCCTTTCAACTGGTACGTGTCAGCTGCACAAATCTCAAGCATAGTCCTATGGTTCTGAATTGAATTTATTTTAATAACACAGTGATAGCTATGCAATAGTTTACCAGAACAGAAGGAACCTCGTACTTCCTGTCTAGTTGGAGAACATTTCCACATTCAGTTTCAATTTGTATTCCTCTTTTTTTTCTTCAAAACTACCCCCTTAAAAGCCGTAAGGCCCCTCAAAGCTCCGTCTTTCCTACTATGGACAAAGATAACAGCATTATGTAAGAAACATGGTGAGAGACCATCATCTGTGGTGTACTGTAAGCAATCAAATAAATTCCTGTTTCCTCTCAAAATCATAAATATGTGTGTATGTATGAGACACCCAGGCAATACAGCTTTGTTTTGCCCTTTTTTGCACAGAGATGTGCATTTTCCATGTGATAACAAAGTAGCAGCTCCTCATAGTAGGATCGATTTTTTGTATGAACTTTGTGGGAAATGAAATTCCAGCAATGGAGGGATTTAGCTCTGTCACTTGCCAGCATGCAAGCAACAGAATGAATGCCACATACCAGCAATTCATGCCAAAAAGGAAAGATCTGCCAATTCACAGAAGAGGTTTTAGGAAGGGAAGCCTGCTAGAGGCAGAAAGAAATGCTGGTTTTCATTACGCTTGAAGTTTGTGTGCAGTCTTTGCCTTTGCCTTGTCTGTGTAAGAGGATTACGGTGTGGGTTGGTTTTCTTTGTGTTGGGTTTTTGGGGTTTTTTTGGTCACTTTGAGGAATTATGGGCTCTGAAAATCTTAGCTGTAGTATTGTGGCATAGTTAGCACACAGAAGTATCTACGTTTTCAACAAAGAGTTAACTTTGGAGATGATACTCATATCAGTTTCCACTAACTTTCACATTTCTGTCAAATCAGTGTTTCTGAATTAAAACCCTCAAACTTTGCATTGTCAGCTGTATATTATGAATCTGATTCTTTTGTTTATTCCTTTATGCATATGTGGCAATGTCAGACACTGTTGCACGACACTTTAATGCTTTATTCAGTGGTGTAAAATGTGGAGTTGCCTGCCAGATTTGTCTAAGAAGATTTTATTTGCCCATAAAACTAGATTGTTTTCCCCTCCTGAGCTGCTTGCTGCTCAGCTGCAGTACAGCCAGCGCCTGGCTAGTTAGTGAAAGAGCAGCTGTGCTCTGTCTGGGGCTACTGCTTACCTTCCCTGAATTCCGAAGTCAGTAATGCCAAGGGTCGTAGAAGCAGAAATATACATTGGGAGACTGTGTGGGTTCAGAGAAAAAAAATAAAAAATGTTTGTAAGTATCTAATCAAAATACTGAGCATTTAAAAACCAGACATCTTTCGGCATTTTTCCTTCCCCATCTGTTTCATTTTGGGTCGGTAATGTTAACATTTGAGTGGTCGTTTGTGTCTGCATGAAGCTGCTGCAGTTGGTTGTGGAAAGTTATTTTGGATTCTGTGGGGGTTTTTATGTGTGTTAATGTCAGTATGACCTCCGAACTGAGCTGAAATAAGACTGATGGGTTGTGTTGAAGTGAGGGGATTGTCTCGGTCCTACCTTCCTGTTTGATACATGTTCTACTTCTGGAACTTGTACTAGAGCTCACTCACACTGCAGCCTGCTCATTGGCTTTGTGTGCGCTACAAGGAGCAGGTCACTCAGTTTTGCCTCCAGTTCTGGACACAGAAGTAATGTTTCTGAGAATTTTGAAGGTCTTGAGTGAAAAGGGTTTGTTTTCCTATCTGCTGATTTTTTTGTTTCTGAAAAGTCTTTCCAGTCTGTTTCTTGTGTTCCCCAAATGGAGAAAACTCTAAGTGATTACTGCATTTAGTTTAATGAAGGTGCACTTTGAACGAGCTTCTCTGAGATGAGAAATATAATAGGTTCATTAACACAAGCAAAGTTTTTCCTGTGAAAAACCTAATTGGTATTGTTTACTGCTGGCTAATAACAATCATGCCTTTTATTAGAGACAGACTGGCACTTCACACTAAAATATTTGTTTTCCACCTGTCAGTGCAATTTAAAATATGAGAAGAATTGATTTTTGGCAACAGAAAGCATTAATACAGTTGACTTGTAAAGAAAAAAGTACATGGATTAGCTCTGTAGAATTCTTAATGTGCCAGTAGAGATCTTGTGTAATACAGAAGAAATTGTACTTAAAAAGATCTAACAAATTAAAAATTAACTTCTTGGAATAATAAAAAAATAGTAAAAAAATATTTTGCTCATATTCATTTCCAGGGGAAATCATATATATAGCAGTCTGTGAGCCTTTTATAGAACTGTAAAGACCCATTAAAATCTTTAAGTAAAATACTTCATTTGAAATATTACTTTTATAAAGTGCTCTGAGGGATCAAAGAGTAGGAATTACAGGACCTTAACAAATATTTCACTGTTCTTTGTGAGGGAAAATACTGCAAGAAAATTTTTGCCCAAATTCTAATGTTACCATATCAAGCTCTGAGAGGAGAAAGTGGGTAAAAGTGGACAGCACTAACCCCCTTATTTTTAAATACTCCCAGCCCTCCCCTCTCTTGAGGAAGGCAAGGTCAGCAGCAGCTCGGGGCTCTGAACCGTGCTCTGTTTTGTGGTGTGGATGTGCCCACTCCTCCACAGGCAAGAAACTTTTTGTTAGTCATAGGGAAATCCTATCCCATTAAAATTATTAGTGAGTGTTGTTTTCAGTCCTGATTTCATCATATGTTGAAACCCACTGAGAGGGATATATATATATGTATGATATATATAAAATATATGTATTTAGGAAAACATGACGGAGGTTTGTTATTTGTTTTATGAGAGATTGGTCAGATTTCTGGGTGAAGGTAACATATGCCTTCTAGTTACTGAGGAAATTCCGCCCCCCCCCATCTTCACCCTGCTATAGTTTGCCACCCCCACAGCTGTACTGGTACAACTGTTTAAGTGTCTGCACTTCAGATCCTGTTACTGGAATACCACTGTTTTGGGGTTTTGCATTTGGGTTTGGAGGGCACATTGCTATTTTTATCTTGAATTGTTTCATTAATCCAATTTATAGCATGGCCCTAAGAAAAGTCATATTATTCTGGCTGAAGGGCAGCAAAGGAGGAACGTAAGAGGAATAGCAAGGGTGAGTGCTTGGAGAAATGACCTGTGAAACTTTCTTTGTTGCCAAAGAAAATGTACATGAACCTCAGCCTTGGTGTTTCCTTGCTGCTTCTTGTTCTGTTCTTGGGCTTGTGGAGGTATCTAGTGTTGAAGAATGCTGATTTACTCGTCTGCTGAAGAAAGAATGGTAGTTCTGGACAGATACCACTAATGCCAGGAAACTGGTGCAGAATTACAACAGTAGGGAGCCTGAGTTGCTTTTCAAAACTGTTAAGTCTTGTAAATACTTTATCCTTCTTTCAGAGCTTCTGCTCACTAGTTACGCTCTTTGTTAACTTTAAATTGGTCTTTCTGCAAAATTAAGTAGGTGTTAATTGGTAAAATAAAGATTAACCTCACCATGACTTTGAAAGTTAGTAAGGAGAAAAGAAGTGCTGTTCAAGTGCTGGTCTCTTGTCTAAATGGAAGGAAGTGGCCTGGGAGTTGTATTGTTAAGCAAAAGCCCGTTTTTGTTTGGGGAAACTGTACATACTACCTGTCTTCATGTCTTGGTGTTCTATGCGACATCAAGTATAGAGGTTACAGTAGCAAAAAATATGTAGATATATAAAGACTGTTTTTGTCTTTTGGTTTTGTCCCAAAGTCTGTTTACTTCTATGAGAGATTAGTTGATGTCTTTGTATTATTTGTGTGCCTCAGCCTAAATTAAACAATCTTTATTTGTGTTCAATAATGTTTTACTTTGGATTTTATACAGCAGAAGCACATGTTGGAGTGTTTTGCTAAATCAAACTCTTGTGTGAGAACCTGTTTATTTCATTATTCAGTACAGTGTCAGTCGGTGGTCAGAGTTGTTGCCATTCTTTATATTGCACTCTGTTTGGGTACTGTGGCAGAAATATCTGGTAAGATAGATCTTTATTACTGCTCTCAAATCTAAACTGGTAGTGTTGGGGCAAAAATGCTGTAAGGAAGTGGGCTCTCAAAAGCACTGGTGGCCTAGTTCAGCTGGCAATGGAGTTAAGGGAGTTTCATGTTGAGCAAAAGTTTCATGATTATTATAGAATAAAATAGTTGTTTTCAAAAGCAATTAGTAATTCTGGGTGCCTCAGTTTCTCTGTGCCCACTCTGAGATGACTCTTTTCAGAATGTGTGCAACACCCGCTCCCTGGAAATGCTGGCCCCTTGAGATGTTTCAAACTGGGCATTCAGCAACTGGGATGTTTCAAGGTAGGTATTCAGAGCCTGTGTCTGCTCCTGTTGAAATTCTGACTCTCTACAATATAATGTACTTGGGTTTCATTTCCATGGGATTGGCAGGAACCTCCTGGGCCACTCACTCTTTTCTCTTCCCATTTCAGACTGTCATAGCCTACAGAGAAATGGTTTGTAAAACAAGACAAGGGAGTTTTTGACAGGTGCAGTCTGTAATCTAACAGATACTCTTGGCTCATCTTACTTTAAAATAAAAAAATAAAATCTTCAATTATCCATTTCTCTCTGCTTTTCTCTGTTACTTGCTGAATAAAACAAATGTTTAAATCCAGACTGAAAAGCACAGTCCTTTCCAAAATAAGACCTCAGAAGACTTTACTCAGGTACAGGAAAATGCTTGACCTAAGTCCAAGTATTGCAGTTTAATTTGCAGTTTCTTAACAGAACGCAAGTAGAAAGTAAGATGAAACTTTAAAAATCATTCACAAGCAATAGTTCTGGTGCAATCTATGTTCTTCTGTGCTGGTCTTTCCTTTACAAGCTAGTCCTGCGTCACACACTTCTCACCTCTGCTTCATCTACTCAGGTTTTTTTCTTTAATAGAATACTGGAAACTCATATTCAGTTTCCTTCTCTGCTTGAGAGGATTTGAACTCCCTTTTAGCCATCTTCCAGAAGAATGGTTTAGAGATGAGGTTTTTGGATATTTAGGAATGTCACAGAAACGCAGACTACCTGAGGTTGGAAGGGACCTCTGAAGGTCATCTTGTCCAATCCACCTGCTCAAGCAGGGCCACCCACCTAGCATAGGTTTCTCTTTATGTCATTCATGTAATTTCACTTTGTAAGACATACCTACCTTTCACTGGAGTCCTGATATCTAGGTGAAGGTGTTAGTGTGCAAAATCATTCCTGCTGTGTCTCTAACTCTGTGTGTATGAAAGCTTTCTATGCAAGCGGAGTGACTTCATTAGGGACAGGGGGAGAAATCGGCTTCAAATGCTCTACAGCCCAGTTAAGGCATTTCCTGAGAGGCTGAAGGTTTCATTAGGCCTAGCTTCAGCAGTAAGTAGCTTCTGACTGTTACATGGAGGGAAATTTTGCAATTACTGCTTCATATTCCCCTTTACTTCACCAGCTGCCATTCCCTATATGGTTGTTGGCCCTCTAATCAGCAATAATTTTTCTTCTCTTACAAATTGCAATGGTTAGTTCCTCTCCAAAGGGCTCCATGGAGATTTTTTGGACATTCTACTTTCAACCATTTCTCTGTGTGAGGACACCTACCTTCAGGAGATGAAATTGGTTTTCTCCAGTCTTTTGCTCTTCCTTTGTATGGCTTCTAATATCTTTCGGTTCAGAATTTTCTGTACTAGAATTCTGCTGGTTTTTGCAGCCTAATAACTAAAATATGTTAGAGGTCAGAGAGATGAGATTTTGAAAGAAATTTTCTTCAGTGAGTTTTCTGAGAAGCTGTCCATGTAACTGCTGAGAAAAAGTGAAGATGTGCTCTTGGTGCTGCAGAAGAAATCAGTCTCCTGTTTAAATTCCTTGTGGTCTGTATGGCCTGGGGTACCATGGCAGTTCATGCCTATCTAGGCAGAGGAGGGAAATAAACCGTGCTCTCCTATATAGGTCTGTATCCTCTCACTGCTGAGCATCCAGGCGCCACAGGGACATCCTGCTATTGTCTTCTCCAAGTGTGTTGTGAATCTGTTCTTAAAGAATGTGAGTTGGTTGAAAGTTTTTTTTCAAGATCTACTGTCCAACTTGAATTATCAACAGTTTTGAGTAGACCAAAACTGGGGGCGCAGAAGGGAGTCAAAATGGTTTTCAAAATGAAGGACTTGCTAAAAATGGCAGCAGAAACGCTTAGTTGTATCCTGAATTGAGAATGTTCATTCTCATCCAGAAGATGGAATTAAAGCAAGTGGGGAGATTGTGTTCATCTGCTGTCAGCAGTAACTTGAAACCTGCTGGCAAAGTATGTATTTCATCTGCTACTGGTGCATATGAAGACAATTGCCTACTACTGCTGTTGCTAATGGCTCAAATGACCGACATTTTTGTTATAAGTGTTTAAAAAGTCTGAAATCTACTGTCAAAATTTTTGGACAGTGGTATACCATTCCTCTTTTGCCTTGAATAATGGGAAAAACAGTGTGTAGCCTTGAATTTCAAAGCAAAGTAATATGTATATAGTGCAAGAGGTAGAAAGGACATATGCTTTTTTCTTTAAATTGAAAGTTTGACTTTTGTTGGACAATACTATAAACACATGAGAGTGTGTATGTATTTATGCTAATCCGTGTTGTCTGTGCTTAAGCATTCATTGTAAGTACTGTTATATTTGTAATTTTAGAGCCTTTCTGTAATTTCATGGTATCTCAGAGTATTTTGTGTTTAAGGTAATCTGTGGTGGAAGTGAATGCTTATTTGGGTTTCTGTGTACTGAGTGCAGGGACGCTGTAAGACCCTAAATAAGCAAATACCAATGTGGTAACTTTTGCCCAGAAAGAGGTAGTTGTGAAAAATCTTCAGAAAATTTGCTAACTTGTGGATGTACACAGGGAACTAAAGTAAATATGAACTCAGATGTTAGAAGGAAATGCAAGTTTTTTTTTTTGATAAATTTTAGATGACTGTTAGTATGGGAAGTATTAAATCAGTGCTGACTTGACTCTATCCTGTTACTGCAACTTGTGTTTTAACACTGTGGGTTCATGATACATAACTCAACCTGGACTGATTATGATTTCAATCAGCAGTAAGGCACCTCAACATGGTCAGTTTGGTCTTTTTAGCAATGAGAAATTGAGCTCTTGGTAGTCACTTTATGTAACTTTGTTTAACATTTAGGGAGACTTTTAAGAATAATACCTGTTTCCATAATAATAATAGATCATAAAATCATGTGAACTGCAATTTATAACATGAACTGTGCATTCAGCCAGCTAATTTTAACATGGGCCTTTGAAAATGAAATTATGGCCTTGAACTGGGCTTTTTGTGAGTAAAAAATGTAATATTGCAAAATGTATAATCTCTGAGTGGTGAGGGTAATGACTATACTAAACTCAACATATTTAGCCTAGATAACAAGGAGACAACTATAATATGCAACTTCGATGGTATTTTGTGGCAGTAGCTAAAAGCATATGCAGAGAGTTTGGAATGCATTCCTTAGATATGAATTAGAAATAAGATTACGATAAATTTTGATTAGATAACAGAATGGCACTGGTACAGCACTTGCAAAGCATTTGATTTTGGTATTAAGCTAGGTTGTTGGCCTGCAGAATGCAAGGTTTGAGTACTTTGGAGAGTAAGCTGGCATTGTAGCTGGAGTCTGTCTGGAGGGTATTCAGCAGTCAGTGTGCTCACAGTCTGCTGGAAGAGAGTCAGTGCCTTGAATCTCTTTACTGTGAATCTCCACTGTTGTCCTCACAGCTGAAATAAAAGCAGCAGTGGGGCTTGCAGAGTGGGTAACAGACAATGCCTTTTGAATTGTTCAAAAGTCTGATGTAATTATCAAATTTTGATTCTTCTTGATACTGTAGTGCTGTTAAACTAAAGGGTAAGTGGGATTTGTGAGAATGAGTTGTGGGATGGTGGTGAGGAGAAGCAAGTTTTTCTATTCTAATTTCTGTTCCCTAGAAGATCAGGTCAGCTAGTATGTTCTGAGTAGTTTATGATGGAGTCTGTTGTAAAGAAACATTGAAGGTGCTGGCATCCCTGCCTTGGTGAGCTGTAACACTACACTCCCAAGAGAGTCCCCCACAGCTGCTCACCCTGTGCACCCAACTCTGCTCCCTACCAGGGAGGAGCAGAAGTGCTCTTAGCTCCTCAGGGGAAGGAAAAGCAGAGGAAGAGGAGTGTTGCACAGCAGGGTATTGCTGTGTGCAATGTGGAACAATAAGAGTTTTTAAAAGGCAAATAGAATAGCCTGTAATGTAAGTTTTCTTTTAAATCCTGTTTAGGAGATGGGGAGGTGAGTGGCTGGCTGGGAACAACATAGAAGATTTCCTTTTAGCTCTCAGCACCCTGAACTGTGGATTGAACTGGAGATAGAAAATGAACACTGGTTAATCTGTCAATGAGCAGAAATAGGGTATGGGCCCTTATAAAGCCCTTCGGATCTGTGGACAACCACTGATCTGTACAGTCCTTCGGATATGTCTGTATGTCCATAGTGCCTCCAAGGGCAGGCTGTGGTTGTGCGTTAGTGACATGTTCAGCAGTTTCCCAGTATGTAGAACAGTCCTCATGTGCATGAAAGAACAGCAGGGGAACAGCAGTGAACAGCAATGAGACTTAAAGCAAGCTGGTGGATGGGTGGAACAGTCAGTACATGAAGAATGTAGGGCAGGATGCAGTTAATGTCCCTCTTGCGTGAGATGTGTTCCACCACTTTGAGCTTTATTTTAAAGGATCTCTCAAGTTTTATGTAACATTATTATTCTTTACCTAAAGCTTTTTTAACTGTTAGGAAAGACAGCATTAATACAGCTCTCTTGGTATTTAACAATGCACGTCTCTTCCCCTAAAGAAAAAATAAAAATATTTAGGCCACTGTAGTTTCTTTATGTTGTGGATATGATTCATTTTGGCTATGGGAGGAGAACGACAGTTACTTGCTACACAAACCTTTCCTGTGATTCATGGAGTGCCGTTTGTGTCAGCCTTGAAGGAGGCACTTCATATGCTTCCTTGCAGGAAGGAAAAAGAGTATGATCATAGTTACCAGATAGGATATGGAAATTGGGTGGGAGGGAAGGGAAAGGGGAGAGGGAAATGCTGATTATTCAGAAGAAAGTTGCAGGAATGCCAAGATTCTGTCTGCAGTATCCATTCATCTACTTAATGAGAAATGGATACATACCAAGCCTATATATAATTAAAGGAAACGTCACAGCTGTAATTGCCATGTTCACAAAATAGAATGGCTTATTATGTAACTTTTTTGTGTTAATATATCTTAGCACTTTTCCTCAATCTCCTGCCTCCATCAATGGTATGAAGCTTCTGTCCCTGAGTGATGTGTTTCAGATTTTGCTCTTGAGCTGATGGCCATATACAGTGCTTTGTTTTAGCTCTCTGCAGAGACAGATTTTTGTGCTCTAACATAGTAATATAGTTAGCAACTTAGGCAGTATACTAGCTTGCCAGATCAGAAAACATTTTAATTTCTTCACAAAAAAAAGTAATTAAAAAAGCTGTACCACAATTTTCTTCCCAAAAAGAGCAGCACATACTGGTTACTTAGCTCCTTCTGAAGAAGAACTCTCCATTAAATGATAACACCTAATGCTGCATGGCAGATTTTGGGATTCTTTCACAGCTTCCAGCTGCTTCCAGCTGTTTTGTCTGTACCTGGAAGCTGCAGGGTAGGAATAAATGGGAGTAGCAGAAGTGGAAATTTAAGTTTCCTAACTTCCTGATTTCCGACATGGGTTAGGGGCTCATGGCTGGCTGTCCTCCTGCAGCTGGCAGGCTTTGGTGTGGTACGTGCAGCTGTGCCAGGAGATAGAGCTGCGGCTGTTCAGCCCTGTAACATCTACAAAGCATTGTTATCCAGCTAAGCAGATGCACAGCAACGTTAGAATGGGAAAGCAGAGGAGTAGTTAGAGATCAAAGGAGTGAAATTAGGAGGAATGCAGAAGAGAATGTGGATGTGAATTACTGATCACATGTCCTGTATTAATTGATTTTCCTTGGCAATTAGAATTTTACTGCTTGAATCAGCAATACCATTCAGTCTTCCATTATTTCCCATGTTCTAAAATGCTCACTGTTTTGATTTTCCCGTAGCTGTGTTTATTGGGGATAAGGGGTCTAATTATAGCTGTGAACTGTACTGTACTGAGAGGGCATTTAAGTTTCTTCTGACTATTTCTCAGGCAATGTGATGAGTCATGAAATATAACTTTTGCAGAAAATATCCTGATTGCCTAATGGCTAGGTGTTGGTAGATGAAATTACACACACTCTCTCTTGTTCACATGAAACCAGGGAAGTGTCTTTCTGAGTAAGCTGTTTGCTCAAGTTACCCAAGAAGTGTAAAAGATTATAGTTGCAAAATAGGACAAAAAAGCGTATGTTTGAGGAGCTTGAAAACACCTGCTGAGACTTAGAGATGCTTTAGATATTCACAGGATCAATATTGTAAATAAAATACTTGTAAAGAACCAGGCTGCCTGAAAACAATACAACTGATCATCCATGTTCCAAATGTTTTATTTTGCAGATGATGAAGAGGATGTTAACAGTATGGAAAAAGTCATGTTAGAATATGCTGCAATGGACAGAGAACTTAATAATTATATAAGAGCATTGGAGGAAACGGTAAATCAGGTAAACTGCCCCTTCTATTAAAGTTATGAAAACATATCCTTATTTAAGTATTACCTTTTAATAGACACAAATGTTACATTAAAGCACTACGTACTTGTAAAGACAGATCTTTGGCAGGTCTAAAATACTGAAGTTGCCTGTACAACTATGAATTTTTTTCCCCAGTTTGCCACGGTGTGATAGAGTTTCTAATTCCTCCCCGTGAAACCAGTGGGAATATGGGCAGAGTAGTGCTTTGGGAATGACTGAGGGCACTGTAGTTAAGACACCCTAGTCTGGGGTGTTACCTGCCTTGTGTATTGTGGAAGATGGAAGTGCAGATGGATGAGGCAGTTGATTTTGGGAACAAACCATTTGGCTGTGGCAAATGAGAACCGATGTTTTAAAGCCTACCTGCCACCTGACTTTGCACTTTGCACCTGGTGCTTGGAAAGGACGAGCTCGTTAATTGCCCGCTCAATTAACCCGGGTCTCGTTCTCCGCTTGGATAAAGGAGGGACAAACGCCCGGAGTGGCCGTGCCCGCATTGACCGCCAGGGGGGGCTGCGACCGCGGGTATCCCATCCCATCCCATCCCATCCCATCCCATCCCATCCCATCCCATCCCATCCCATCCCATCCCATCCCTTCCCGGTCGGGTGCAGGCGAGGGCTGCACGACAGACTCAGGCAGGAAAGGGGCAGTCCCAGTGAGGGCTGAAATTCATCCCTTCATTTTCAGGCCACATCATGCCTGGAGAACTCAACTTCCTAAGTAACCTGTTCTGGTCTGTGCCTGCGAATAGACTTCTTGATGTCAGTTTTGTATACATTTCTCTAGAAAAGGCAAAAGCACATCCTTAATTTCCCTCCAAGGTGGGAAATCTGTTTCAAAACAGGAAGGTAGTAGAGCTTTTCAATTAAACCTACCTTACTGTTTTCTTGCTGTTGCTTTTTGTTCTTTTAAAAGTAATAACAGGAGAGCAATGCATTGTCTACTAGTTCTAGTCTGAGAAGCCTATGTGGTTTTTCTTTTGTAGAAAGGTTTTCATTTAATATTTTTGTAAATCATCCTGAGTCAGATGCTTATTTCAAATAATTAAATATACATGTTTAAAAGGAAATGAAAACTATGTCTACATCAGCAAGTGTTGGACAGCAGTAAATACAGGCACTGTTCCCCATGCAGTCTTTAAATGGACAGTTCACCTCAGATGTAACCATAATTGCAGACCTCTTAGTTTATATTGGATGCTTCAGAACTTTTTTCCTTTTTTTGGAAAATTCATGATTTTTAAAGCTTTCCTAGTAAGTCATAACATAGTTCTCACTAGTAGAGATTAATGATATATGTCTAGACTTGCGTGAAACAGTCAGTTTATATTTTGATTGTAAACAACTATATGTTACTGTTATAATAGGAATTTCAAGTAATTTTCAACAATGAATTTTTAGCTTCTTTATTTCTATCAATCGGCAAAACTTTCCTTCATCTTTAGGAATATAAACAGTAAGCCTGTGCCTTCTCCAACAAAGCACCCAAATCCTGTTTACTTCACATGCATTCACTCGGGATCATTTAAGTTAAGCACAGGTTTAACTGCTTGACTGAAGTGAAGATACTTTTGTGGGTTTAGGTAGGGCAGTGATACATTTGTGACTTTTGGGATTGAATTCAGCAGTATCTGTTGTGTGCATATCCATGCTGGTGTGCAAAAAATACAAAGTCCTGAAAGGGTTAGTTTTCATTTTTCCCCCCAAATGTAACTCATTGCTAAAACAAGCTCATTCACTGTTCTTTTAGTCCTAAGGTTTTTAAAATGCTGCTTCAAGGTATTTAAGGTGTTTTAGTGTCTACATGGATTATAAATTTGGTAATGGCTAATCTGTTAGCCTCTAGCCACACTTCTCCTGTCTCTGCTTCCTGCTTTGCTCTAGGGAGTTTTCTGTACTTTCCCCTGCCAGCATCCTGAACAAACCTTTCTGCGTATGAGGAGGAAATGTATATAACTTCTGCAGCAGAGCAGAGTTACAGTCTGTTCTCTAAAAAATAACAGCTCATGCTTTATTTTGGAGGCCAGCTGCATGCCATGCCTCAGGAACCGCACTGCCTATCTCCAGTTACCTGTCAGAGACAGCTTCAAATCTGCTTCTGGGAAACAGATACTGTTGCTGAATTTAGGACTGCACCTGGAATTAGCTGTAGAAAGGCCTGGGTTTAAAATAGCCTCCCCTGGCTTGCTCCCTGGTTCCATCTGAATTCCTTACCTGAGGGCTTTCTCTGGAGAGTTGCAGCAGGCCATTCATTTTCAAAAGCAGACTGTTCTTCATACACAGTGTTAGCACATTTTATCTCCAACTGCAAAACGTGTTTTATCTGATTATTTTGTAAGTTTGTATGTTGACAATTTTTCTGGTCAGTAGTTTTTTCATACAGAAGTGAATCTGAAAGCATGTTATACTCTGTGTTTCACCTCATAACCATCTGCTTGTAGTGAAATGTCCAGCTGGAATTTAGCAAGATAAGGAGACAGTGGCAGTTAAAATTCCTGATTTATTATTTTATTGTGTGTACCTTTAAGTGGCATTGACAAAACCTGATCATGGACAATGACAGTATGCAATGTAAATAGCTAGAAACTAGCATGAGATATAGTCACATGTTTTCTCAAAGCCAGTTTTTGTGTTGATTTAGGCTGCAGTAGGTGGAATGCAGAAGGTGAGACATACCAGCATCCTCTTCTGGTTGAATCAGCAGCCTGTTAAGCAAGAAATGAGCAATTGAGTCACAGTGTTTCCAACAATAGGCTGTGGGAAATCCTTTGTCTGTGGAAACTCCCTGTGCCACTGGATTTTCTTGTACCTGTGTAATGACTGGACTCCTTCTGTTGCTTCTTCTTTTTTCATTTTTAACGGGTATTTTAAAAATAAATTAACCAATATTCAAGTCTTTACCATGTAAAATCCAGACAGCACTCTTAGTGTAACAACAGAAGGTGGATGGAGCTGCAGCATCTCTTTATACTCTTGCAGTGGGCCCCAGTGACTGGGACCCAGGCTGACACAGCCAGTTCAAGTGTTCCCTCTTCTGGGAGGGCTCTCAAGTGGCCAGAATGCCAGCATATTGTGTTGTCCCAAATATGGATTCTTTCACCCAGTGTGCAGCAAGATGATGCACACAAAGAGTTGAGATGCTTGATTTTATTTTGTATCTGTGCAGGGTGCTGGGTGGTGAATCTGTAGAGTTAGCACACCTTCAGTATGTCAGGTGCTCATTTTTATACACTTTGAACAGTAAAAAATTGTCATTTCCCATATATGTAGTGACCTAAATCTGCAGTCCTTGGCTTTGCATTGTCTCATCTCCATGTAAAGATACAGTGCACACTAATTTTACCATGCATGCTCTGTGAGGAAGGGGTGATCTCAGTCCATGGGCAGGTGTTTTACTGTTAGTGAGCACAGCATTCAAGCAAAGTTGTTCTTGGCTTTGTAGTTTGATATGTTGTGTTCTCCTCTTCTTACTTCTTGAGTCATGGCTCTTGGTTCCTGCAAGTTTGGCTATTTTCTCATTTTTCATAGTTCTTTTATTTTGCTTGCACTTCAGTGAATTTTTAACCTTCTCATAGTCCTTTATTTCAACAATTATGCCTGCTTTCTCTCTCCCACTCTGCTCTCTGGATTAGCAGTGGTTTTGGTGGTAGCCTCTGATCCCTCTCACAGCCTTTCAAGCATTTGGCTTCTTTGGGACTTTAAAAACTGGGGTTAATTTTCTGAAGTCCCCAGACTTCTCTAGATAAAATTAATTACAATGTATTGTAGATCAATCTAGAGACTAAGAGAGATGAAAATAACTTCCTAATGTTGCATTATTCCTGCCTCTCAGGGCTATTTTGTATTTTTGCAGGTGAGACCAAAGTGTCGAATGTAGTAGTGGCATCTCTGGCAAAGATTGTTTAGTGCTTCCTTTTTTAAGTTACTGCTTTGCCAAACATCAGTTTGTCTTACTTGAGTTGTGTCTGCCTTTTGCTAAGACTGACCACTGCGAGGGAGGATAAAATCCAAACCAGAGTGAGGCGGAAGAAGCACATGGGAGACGTGTGTAAGGACAAAATTAAGAGCCATGTTAAGGAAGCACTGAGAGGGGGAAGAGGCAGACAAAAAAGTAAAAGACATGGGCTTGGGAAATCGTGAGGCCATGCAGACAGATGGGGAAGAGACTGGTTGAAAGAGTGCTAGAAAGGAGATGGTGTTGAGCTGAAGAACAGATGGAAATATTAGAAGTTACACTGGTGTTTGAGTTTTATCCCTGTTTCTGTTACAGCCTTCCTGTGTTGTTCTAGATGAGTAATTTCTATCACCATGTCAGTGGCTTCTGACATCTTTGTTTTCTGACTGTTCTGCTTGAAACTGATTTGAGCAACTGTAATTATAGTTTGAACACAGGAAGGAAAATTAAACATGTTGTTTGTTAGGTTTTATCTGTAAAACTGCATACAACTGATGTTTTATGTATGCTTATGTATGTGTGATATATTATGATGTGTTATAATGATGTATGTCTTGAGAGGGTTTAAAGTCTGGATGTATTGGTTGTTCATGCCTGTGTGACTTCATACCTTGTCAAGTGTTCAGTCTTCCTTTGGCAAAGATGAGGAGTGCACCATGATCCTTGTAAAAGGGTGGTTTTGTCCCTACAGGATATACAAGAACTACTCTTACATTTGTTTTGTATTTTTGATAATAGTTCCCTTTAAACTAGTAAGTTCATTGGACCGGGAATAGAAGGGGGCGTTTGTTCACTGTGTCAGTAATTTAGAGCAGATTACTTAGTATTGGGGTCTGTTATCTTCATGGCCAAGTGTGTAGGTTTTAATCCTGCAGAGGAATAATTCCCTTCAGTGATGTAGGTCATATTCATTCCAAGTGTGCAGCTTGTGAATGATCTAAGGAGGAACTGCAGAAAAGTGAAAAAAACCTACTCTGTAGTACAGTCCATGGTCTATGTTTGATTTACAAACCATTTATCAGAATTCTAGTTTCTTCACTTAAAACTCATAATATAATACTGTAGTCACTTGGATGGTGTTCCGTGGTCTCAAAATGAAAGGGACTTAACATCTTTGTTACCTACTCTCTGCCAGCATAGCTGTGTAGGTCAGGAGTCCTGTTGGAGAAGTTTTTGCCATATATCCAAGTTCTCTCTATTGACAAAGCAAACTAAACCAACGAAACACTTTCTGTAGTGGGAGCTCCACCTGTACTGTGGGTTTTGAAGGAATAGCAAGCTCAAGCAGAGGATGTGTTTCCAGCCATCTCCCATCCTTGGTGGCACAGCTCTGGCAGCAGAACTAATGTGGTGACCAAATCCAGTGTGTGTGGCAGGTGCCAGCAGTGTCATCAGTGACTGCCACCGCCTGCTAGAGACAGAGCTGGGCTTCAAAATCAGTTTGTCACTCAATTTTCTGTAGGGCTAAGTACCAGGAAGACTGAATCCCAAGGGATTCCTGTGTTTTTGCTGATTCAGACCTCTTTGCCAGTGACTGGCACTGTGATACCCATTACAGTGTTCTCAGTGGAAAAATTTTTGACATGAAACTTTCTAGTTTCATGGAACAAACAGCCTTGTTTGGTGCTGATGGTTTCTTAATAAGCACTTTGTTCTTCTTTTTCTTCTTGCTACACTGTCATGACAGCATGTTTTGGGGCAAAATCCACTGATGACATCCATGTCTGCAACTGTGACCTTTACTGTTCCAGCTGAGCTCAGAACATTCCTTCTGATAGGTGCAGTGCATCACTGTTTATTGATTCTGAAATCTTGTCTGCTGGCTCTGAAAATTTTAAAACCTTCTTTTTATCAAAAAAGTTTTCTGCTACATAGAAATGGCAGATGAAAGTCTTTGTGAAGTCTGCCACCAGAAAAATGGGTTTTGTGGAATGGATATATGTCTTTTCATGGGTTAGTAGGGAGAATAGAAGAGCTCTTCTAGTGTTTCATTGTATTTATTCTGACTCTATAATTGTAAAAACAAGTGATTCTATCTTGAAATTCACTTAGAGTATATTAAAGTGCACCATCAGCAGCAACAAGTCAATCTCCTGGTGAAAGATGTTGTACTGTGCCAGTGTCTTCTCTCCCATCAAATAGTAAGTAGATTTCTGGAGAACTTGCTTAATCTTTAAAGTTTTTGTTAATAATGGATGTCTCCTTGGCTGTTATTTTGGTACCTTGAATGCTAACTGGAATTACTCTTTTCAGCTTGTTTATTTGCTATCAACTAATGAAGCCACTGAAAGTTCACCTTACATTGGATCAAATCCTTATATGTGACTCTATAGTTATAGAGTCTCTCTCCATATATATATATATATATATATAGTGCCAAAGGGCTTACTGTAACTTTTAGAGGCAAACTTAATTCTGGCATTTACTAACTGTGGAGTTCTTTAACATTTTAAAGTTTCTCTGGTACAATTTCTTTAATATAATTTCTAATCAATACTATATTGCTAGCTGTGTCCTCTTGCCATCTCCAAACAGTAATTCAAACAATATTGGTCTGTTGTAGGCATGTACTCTGCTTCCTGTAGAAACTGGGACAAGGATGCATTTCAACCCATTTCTAATATCCACTTTATAATATTTACTTTACTTTTTTGGGGTCTGTCTCTATATGTGTCAGGCTAAGCATTTGATGGAAGACGCTTTTTATTTTCCCAGAATTAGTGATCTACTTGTATAGTTTGCTACAATAATATGTTAGAGTCTACATTTGATGAGCTGCAATTAAAATATTTTTTTAGTGAGCAGCATGTAAAGAAGTAGGAGTAGTGTTTTATTTTATGTGGGTTATGTAGCACCTCCTCAGTAGTGTGTCTTGGTGTCTCCTAGCAAGTATGAAAACGTGTCCTGCTTTTCAGAGACTAAACCCTGTAATATGAACATACGTTTGTTTGACTTCACTGGGGTCACTTACATTGGTCAAGCAAAACATTTTCCTAAATATTTGCAGTGTCAACACTGTAGTTGCTAAAATGGCCCTTGGCTTGTGTGGGTAGGAGTAGGGCAGCAGGGGCCACAGCTGGCTAGCAGTGAGGATTTGGGCAAAAAGAAACGTTCTGGACCTAGGATGATTGCATGGAACTAGTGGTAGCAAGGGTACTACTAAGAACAAATATGCCAAAGAAATCCTAAGAACCTCATCATAATCTGAAAACTGTTTTTGCTCTGTTGGGCAGCAGTGCTGCCCAGTAGGTAGCAAACCACCTTGGGATTAAGGAGGACTGGAGACTATTTTCAGATTTACCAGCAGCTTGTGTGGTTGACCTTGACAAATTGTTTCCTTCCATGCCTTGGGCTGTGGTCCCGAGTTCATTAATATCACTTTTGTGCAGTACCAAATCACCTGGTAGCACATTCTCATCAAATAAGCCAGATCAC
Source organism: Sclerurus mexicanus (assembly GCA_013396755.1). Classification (NCBI taxonomy): domain Eukaryota; kingdom Metazoa; phylum Chordata; class Aves; order Passeriformes; family Furnariidae; genus Sclerurus; species Sclerurus mexicanus. The sequence continues at coordinate 836,614 of VWZF01004536.1, read as the reverse complement.
ATGATACTGTGTTTGTGCTGGCTGTTTGCTGGCTGCAGAAGGACAGACACTACCTGACGGAGCATAACTCCGTGCAAAATTAGAATTGGCAGAGTGGGCTGCACTTAATCAGTGCGTCATGCAGCTGTGGTGGTTTTGATCTCATATGAGACATACTGAAACTGAATTTGCTTTCTAGTTCAACCACGATCTCCGTCATTTGGACAGCATCCCATATCTGTCTGTAAAGAGATTTATGTTTTCTTCTACCTGAAGATTTCAAACTGTAACAACCAAATTCAGCTTTTAATGATTTTATTTTGAGGATTTAAGGCTTGCAGTTGGCAGTCTGAAATGTTTCAGAAATTCCAGAAGGTCACAACAGAGAGCAACTGAAAGTCTCTGTGATTTGGATAGCTACTTTTCCAGGCAATGTCTGCATTTCAGAGTCAATGTGAGTTAACTTTGTCTGGTTTAGCTTAGCCTAGAGGAAGAAGATAAAATTATGAGCTGTAATGAAACTGGTAGGTGTTGAGGTAAAACAGACAGATGAAAAAGCCATCTTAATATCAAATCATGGATTATTTTTTACTGGAAATACTGGAGTTGCAGTTTCAGTTGCTCCGTGGTGAAAATAGTCTTTCAAATTAACCATCTCATCTAGAAAGCTCCTGCTGAGAGTCCAAGGATTTAAATGCTGGAGCCAGGAGGTGGAGAGTGAGTACTAAATGCTGGATGATTCTCAGCAACAGAGGTTTTCACTTGAAATTAGTTTCTCCTGTTAATTGAACACACCCAAGTTATCAGTGTCTTTAGGGAGGCAGTTTCTGGAATGCCTTCCATAAAATGTCTCTTTCCAAATGTTGAGTGTTGCTTTAATTACTGTAATTGTTTTCAGAAATCATATGTGTGTGCTGGATATTTTAATATTTCTTCTCTAAAATTTTAAATGTTAGGCCACTCGCTTAGAAACATTTACTTTTTCTCCTAATATGTTTTTAAACTGATCTTATCAATAAAAATACTGAGTTACACAGATTTTCCCTCTGCAAAACTCTTAGCAGCTTTCTAATGAATCACAGATAAAGTGGTGTTTACAGCATTAACTAAATCACACTTTTTTGTGGCTGCTTCTGCCAAGAATTTGTTTTTGTTAAGGAATTTCAGTTAAGAAGGAGTTGATAGAGGTTGTTGCTCTTATTCCTAGCTTCCTTATCAGTTATATTGTTTGGGACTTTCTCTTGTTGAGCTACCTGATTTTGGGTGTAAGCAGGACTCTGCGTGCAGCATGTTGCATGTCGTTCAGAACGTAGCAAATTCTTATGACTTCTTAGTATGGTTTCTTCTGAATGTCTTTACTTTTACAGAACTCTGTATTTAGGGCCTTTGTTAAAAAGGGAAGAACTGAAAGTTTGTGGAGCACTTCTTTGTTCTACTTTTTGATGTTGGGAGTTAAAAGCAACTTTGTGACATTTGTTTCATTTAATTAAATAATAAGTTTCTCATGATTTTTAACACATGCACTCAACCTATGCTGCAAATGTTTTTCTTTCTCACCTTTTACTTTGCTCCTGTTGATGGGAGGTAGTGCTTAGATTTAAAAGCAGCACCATCACTTCTTTGCACATGTTGCCATATGTAACTATGCCTATTTTAATGCCTATTATTTTTTTTTTAAAGAGTCTGCCTAGTATTACGTATGAATTTTATTATCTTTCCAACTTGACGAAAAGGTTTCAAAAAATACGTAAATCCTGCCAGAAATCAATACCAGATGTCATGGTATCTCCCAAATATGGCCCCATTGTTGATAACCTACTGTGAGTTACAAACACTGTGCTTGATAATAAGGGTTGGCAAGTTGAACTAACTGCTGGGCTCTCATCTTATTTAACTGAGCTAAGTGCATAGCCTGAGCAAGCTGATTTAACCAGCTGAAGTATTTCTTTTATCCTTAGACTTAGACAGTGTTAACACTGACCATGAATGAAAAATACTATAAAAGACTTAAGAAAATGTGTGCATCAGATGCACTCAAAACTTCCTTATAAAATGTAAAGTTCCCACATTAACATGCACTCACACATACCACACCTGATTAATTTCTCTGTGTTTGTAGAATTTAAAGCTCAGTGATGCTGCTTCTCTAACTCTTCTGGCACTCTTCAAATGTTGGTGCCTCACTACATTGCCCCTGCTTTTGTGTGAACGATTCACTGTGTTTATTCAACTAGATACTCATCCAGTGTTCAAAGATGTTATGATGCTATTTTTTTCCCCAGCAGTCTGTTGTGTGGGGGAAAGATTGGATAGCAAGGGCTTGGATGCAGTGGTGAGTTTACAAGAGTTGCTGGGAAGATGGCAACTCTGGTAGGGAAAACTTATGGGGTGTGGTTTTGTGGGGTGTGATAATTGTTGTAATATGAAGTGTGGGCTGCAGATGAAATGTTTCTCCATGGATATTTTTATGCTTAGTTGGAGGTGATCAAGGGATACACGTAAAGGCTGGGCTGCACTAGAGGCAGTTTGGTCCACTTCAGTAAAACTGTCTCTTGAAACAGGGCATTTCTGGAGTAGCTATTAACAACCCCACTGTGTACCCTTACTCCTTGCAAAACAACCCCACCTTTCCCCAGTGCTACCCCTTAAATTCCATAGCTCTCATCACCACCTCTGCTCCATGGAGTCATGTTGCTTATGTTCAGTTTGGTGGGCAGCTCCTCTGCCTCTCCCCTTGTTTCCCCTCTTACATCCTTCTTATGCTTTAGAATTCTTTCCTTGTCTTCTTTTGGCCAAACCCAGAGTTGGCTGCTGTTAGTTGGTTACATGCCTTTGGAGAAGACTTAGCAGTGTTGTCTTTTCTCTCACTGACAGCTGTGTATCATATCTTTTGGCAGATAAAATCTGACAGAACAATGGAAATCCTGTGGAACAGTTTTTTAGGGGAATCTGGCCCCTCAGTCGGATCTGCACAGAGCTGCCCCATCAATTATGAAAAAGTGTGTCTCTGCTAACCTTCTATGAGCTAATTAGACCTGAGTTTAGTGAGTCATCCTCCTTAATCTACCAGTTAGTTTGAAGATGCCTGGCCACTTTCATTACTCAGGCTTATAAACAAATGTCAGAGAAATCCCATCAACCAGGTTTATATGCACAGCACAGATCACTGCATTTCTAATGGTTGTTACAGGTCATTGTGAGCTTGCACTTGGCCATTTTCAAACCTCACAAAACTCAGACCTGAACTTCTTATATTAGTCCCTCTATACTAGTTCTTTTCAGCACTTCCTTGCCTATTACATTTTTAATAAAAGGAGAGTGTTTTATGGTAAGGAGACTATTCAGCTAAAGCGAGAAGCACCTGTAGAAGATCACAGGTGTGGCTTTACTTGTGCTCAAGAAGAAGCTACCAGTTAATTCAGATAAGGAGTGACTATAATAGCAGTGTGTAGTCATGGGTGGAACAGAAGTGTTTGTTCACAAGGTGTCACAGAAAGAGCCATTTAATGAAATTGTCCAGCAGCAAGGTTTTTTTTTAAAAAGGAACTAACTTTTTACACAGTGAATAATTACATTGTGAAATTAGTTGTCACTGGTTTTTACAGAGACCAGAAGCATTAATGGGTTCAAAAAGCTACTCAACAAATTAATGGAAGAAAAAATCCTTGACAGCTGTTAGATGCAAAGACTTGAACACAATCACTGTCTTGGTAAATCCCTAAGATGCAAGTTGCTAGTTGTAAGGAAAGAATATGGTGGGAAACAGGGAAAGGTCTTTCTGTGTGGTGCTTTTCTACTCCAGCTTTTTGCTTCTGCCACTGTTAAAGGGAAGAGAATATGCTGGATGGGTCTTTGGTCTGATGTACCATATCTTTATGCAGCAGAAAACAAACTGCATAGAAAATACAGAGTCCACAAGCATGACTGCATCCTGAAATTTCCATTGACTGACTATGTAGCTTTAGATAAATGACACTTATACTCTGTTTCAAACCTATTTTGGAACATTGTTCTATCTAAAAACTACCTTTCACTTCCATAATTTTAATACTTGGAAAGTCTTCAGGGTATCTAATAATTTATCTCTAGGTTCTTACTCATATATTTGATGATTTAAAAAATACGTAAATGAACAGCTCCTGCTCTGGGCATTGTTACATAATTGAAAAATTCTTAATCTGAAAGCTCACTTCAAATATGTATAAAATAAAACCACATAGACCATTTAATAATTAGATACTTGCAGATAAAATGCAGTTTGAAGTTAGCAGAGCTACACCCACTTGAACCAAAGAAGGGAGGAATTTTCAGGTAGATCCTTGTCTTGCAGCCAGTTTTCTCCCTTAATGCCAAAGAAAAACATATTAACTTCTTTTAAATAACAAATCTTTTTTGTAATAGTGATGGGAGGAGGTGAACTACAGCTCTGGATGAGTATCAGCTGGATCCCCTTCTTAAAAATTTGATGAAATTCCAACTTTAGTACTTGCTCTGATCTCAAGCACAACAAATGTTTCCCTGGATAGTTAGGTACCATACAATGTAGGGTTTTTACTTATTTTAATAGATAAGGATCTGAAAATTTTAAAGTCAGTCCTTGAGATTCCTGGGTTGGTGAACATAAAAATGCATTTTATATCCCCATCAACAGTGTGGTCCAATGGAGATGTATTTATGGTCAAGTAAGTTGTAACTATGGGCTTGTTATTACAGGAGTTACTGGATAAGAGACAAGGTATATCTTACTTTTAAAAAAGAGTTGACAGCACTGCCAGGTAAAAAGTCATTTTCTGTGTGCTTTCATTACTTGAGGAAAGCTTGGCTCCACCATTTTTGTAACTCTTCTTCCAAGCAGTTTTTGCCTCTCTTAGCCTCCTTTTTAGGAATTTAAAAAAAAAACCCAACTGCTTCAACTTGTCAGTCATGAGCCCATGGCTCCTCCTGAGACTGGTTTCTCCAGGTGCCTCTTGAACTGGGAGTTTAATATGGGAGGTAGTGTTTCAGCTATTGCCTAATCAGTGCTTCATATAGGGGAACAGTAACTTCCATTGTCCTGCTGGTCACACTGCTCTTAATGTAGCCAGTATCCAGTTGGCTTATCAGCAGTGAAAATGTTTCCTGACATTTCCCTTGGCATCTCCCATAACCCCTCTGTCCTTTTTAGCAGAGCTGCTACAAGGAACCACAAGTCAGTTCCTAGCATGCGCCGATGCACAGGGTTATCCTGCCCCTAAAAAAGCTGTAGAATTCTTGTTCTTGAACTTGACATTTCCAGTTTTGAATTTCCCCAAGGTCCTTCTTGATTAAAGCTCTGCTGCTTGATATGTCAAAGGCCACTGGATGAGTTATATCTAGAAGATTGCTGAAGGTGCATTGTGTTTCATCATCCAGGTCTTTGGTGAGGATGTTAAACATAGCCAGCTCTGCTGTTCACGACTACAACACTCTTCTTGGTACTGGCTGCCAGTTGAGAGCAATCTGGTGTTTACTGTGTTACTTCTGAGTCTGGCTGTCCTGGTAATTTTCAGTCTCTCCATCAGATCATTTAATTACATCCACCACTCTCACCACATCTGCATTTCAGGTCAGTTTATCACATAAGACAATCAGTTTGATCAAGCATTAACTGCCCTTTGTGAGTCCATGCTGATTGTGGCTGATTACCTTTTTGTTCTCTGCATGTTTGGAGGTGGATTCCAAGAGGATGTGGTATGTAATCTTTCCAGGGTTTGGGTGAGGCTAAGCAGCCTGTAGTCACCTGTCTTATGCCTTTTCTAAAGAGAGACACAGTGCTAGCCTTTTTCCAGTTTTCACAGGTGTGCCTTAATGATCATGTGTTTTTTTGGAGATGGTAGACATCTATTGAAGACACATCAGCCAACTCTTTCAGTACTTTCAGATTAGTCTTGTCTATCGTCATAGATTTGAACACATCAGCTGTTCTAATTCCTTCATAACTTGTCCTTAAACTGTTCCTTCTCAAACCATCCTGGTACACTGGGAAATCTAGGAGTGATCTTTGCCTGTGAAGACTGAGGCAAAAATGCATTCAATACTTCAGCCTTTTCCATCTGCACAACCACTAGGTTGTCTTTCCCATTCAGAAACATCCCCACGTTTCCTCTGAACTGACATGATTCTGTCTTGCAGCTATTTATATCTCCACTTGTTTTAATTCTAAATGCACTTTGGATTTCCCAGTTTTGTTCCTAAGTGCCAAAGTAGTACTTTTGTATTCCTTTTTAGTTTGCTGTGTGCTGTCTTTTTCCATTACAGTTCATTAAGTACCTCCTTGCTTAGACAGTGAGTCTTCCACTGAAGTGCCAGTCTCCTTGTACGATAGGATTATTATTAGTTCCTGAGCTATCAATAAGTTTCATACAAAAATTTACTAGCTAGGGTGGTACCTTTTGCTTCAATGTGCCAGGAGATTCTGCTGAGCTATCTCCTGTATAAGCCAAAGTCCACTTGCATAAAATCCTTCACCCTATTTCTTCTGCTTAGCTTCCCAGTCTCCTTCTGTATCCTGAATACAATCAGCTTGTGGTCACTTCATCCAAGCTACTATCTGTGACCATATTTGCCGCTTGTTCTTCCATGTTTGTGTACAGAGGTCACATAGAATATTGCCTTTGTTTGGTCTCTCTAGCATTAAAAAGTTATTATAAATGCAGTCTAGAAATATCCTGGATTGCTTTCATAATGCCTTGGTGCCCTAATGAGGACCAAGTCTGGTAATCAGGTTGCTTTTGGTAGTTGGTTGTATACAGCACTATCCACTTCACCCCCTTGAGCAGGTGGTGTGAAACAGGCCCACATTGCTGAATGGCCCACGTTTTTTTTGCTTTTGACCAGAAGTTTCCTGTCAGATGTGTCTTTGGTTTCACACTGGACCTCTGCAGAGACAAGGAGATTCTTTATAGGAAACTGCAGCTGCCATTCTCCATTGCTTGTTCTTCTTGAGCAGTTTTCATGGCACTGTTCCAGTCATGGATGCTATCCCATTTAATCTTTGTGATCCTGATGGCATCAAAACACTCTGGCTTTGCATAGACTTCCAGTTCATCTTGTTCGTTGGCCAAGCTCTGTGCATTAGTACCCAGACACCCAAGGTCAGCCTGTGCGTGCCCTCCCCCAAGTAGAAATGTCTAACTTCTTACACAAACTTTTTCTTCTCTTCCTCTACCAAGGCCCTGTTCCACGGTGAATTCACTAGAATAGCAAGTCTCTTTGCACGTCTGTTTTTGTCATGTTTTTGACGTCCATATCTTCATAGCAGTCCATCTTTATTAAATGAGGCAGTGTAATAAAAGAAACAAGTGTTGCTGATGGCAGCAGCTGTGCAGACAGGCATCAGTCTGCTGGTTGCATCAGCTAGCCAGGCCTCTCCATTGACTACAAGGATTGAAGAGAGCACCACTGGGATTTCTGCCTTCTCAGAAAAAATGTTTGCTCTCAGCTCTCTGTTCCATTTGAGCTACTCAAGGCTTTCTTTGGCTGTGTTACTTCTGTGCCACAAGGGATAGCAGCAAGAGGTAGAATTTGGAAGGCTGAGTGGCTGTTGGTAATTTCTCTGCAACTTCAGTGATCTATGTTCTGGGCAAGGAACAGACTCACATGATAATAGGGATGGATTCTTGTTTCACATGAGGAGCATCGTCAGCCACTAACACTAATGCTTTCTTTAGTACTGTTACTAATCCACTCAGAATTTTATCTCCAAACACTTCCTACTGTTGCTGAAACTGTTAGCTGGGCACAACTGGAAGAGGAAACAGCTGTATTCCTGAAGTCATAGGATTTCTGGTCCTTCATTCATACCTTTCTTCCTAGAACCATAGAATGGAATCATAAGATCATTAAGATTGGAAAACACCTTTAGAAGTATGGAGTCCAATCATAAACCTCACACTGCCAACTCCACCACTAAGTCATGTACCTAAGTGCCACTCCTGCACATCTTTTAAATACCTCCAGGGATGGTGACTCAACCACTTCCCTGGGCAGCCTGTTGCAATGCTTGATAACACTTTCGGTGAAGAAATTTTTTGCAATATTCAATCTAAACCTCCCCTGTAGCAACTTGAGGCCATTTTTTCTTGTCCTGTTGCTTATTACTTGAGAGAAGAGACCAACCCCCATCTCACTACAACTTCCTTTCAAGTAGTTGTAGAGAATGATAAAGGTCTGCCCTAAGCCTATTTTTCTCCAGGCTACATAACCCCAGCTCCACCAGCTTTGTTGCCCTTCTGTGGAGACACTCTAGCACCTCAATGTCAACACTCGCAACCAACTTAGTTTCATCTGCAAACTGAGTGAAGGTGCCCTCAATCTCCTCATCTAGATCATTGATAAAGGTATTAAATAGACCTTCCCCCCATACTGAGCCCTGGAGAACACGACTTGTGACTGTCCCCCAGCTGGATTTAACTGCACTCACCACCACTCTGGGCCCGGCTATCTGACCCGTTTTTTACCCAGTAAACTGTGCACCCATCCAAGCCATCAACAGCCAATTTCTTCAGGAGAATTCTGTGGGAGACACTGCCAAAGGCTTTACTAATGTCTAGGCAGACAACATTCACAGCCTTTCCCTCATCCACTAAGTGGATCATGTTGTCATAGAAAGAGATTAGGTTGGTCAAGCAAGACCTCACTTTCATAAACCTATGCTGGCTGGACCTGATCCCCTGGTTGTCCAGTATGTGCTGCAGGATGGCACTCCAGATGGTCTGGTCCATAACCTTCTCTGGCACCGACGTTAGGCTGACAAGCCTGTAGCTCCTCAGATCCTCCTTGCAGCTCTTCTTGTGGATGGGTATCAAATTTGCCAACTTCCAGTCAGCTGAGACCTCCCCAGTGAGCCAGGACTGCTGGTAATGATGGAAAGTGACATGGTGAGCACTTTCACCAGCTCCCCCAGTTCCCTTGGGTGGATCCCGTCTGACTCCATGGAGTTGTGTGTATCTAAGTGCTGTAGCTGGTCACTGGCCATTTCCCCTTGGATTGCTGGGGCTTTATTCTGCTCCCTGTCCTGTCCCTGTCTTTCAGCTCAGAGGGCTGGGTATCCTGAGAACAGCTGGTCATACTATTAAAAACTGAGGAAAGAAGGTATTAAATACCTCTGCTTTTTCCTTATCCTTTGTCACTATGTTTCCTCCCAAATCCAGAAAATGATGGAGGTTCTCCCTCACCCTTCTTTTGTTGCTAATGTATTTATAGAAACATTTTTAATGTCTTTTACAGTAGTAGACAGATTAAGTTCTAGTTGGGCTCTGGTCCTTCTGATTTTCTCCCTGCATAACTTCACAACATCCTTGTAGTCCTGAGTTCCCTGCTCCTTCTTCCAAATGTCATAAACTCTCCATTTTTTCCCCTGAGTTCCAGCTAAAACTCTCTGTTCACCACACTGATCATCTTCCCGGCCAGCTCACCTTTTGGCACATGAGGATGGACTGTTCCTGTGCCTTTCGAACTTCCTTCTTGAAGAATGTTCAGCCTTCCTGAGACTCCTTTGCCCTTCTGGATTGCTCCCAGGGGACTCTGTCAACCAGGCTCCTAAACAGGACAAGGTCAGGCCTTCGGAAGCCCAAGACAGCAGTTCTGCTGACCTCCCTCCTCTCTTCCAATGCCCAAGATGGCCTCCATCTGTTGTATCACCCACAAGTCCTTCTCTATTCACAAAAAGAAGGTCCAGCAGGTGCCTTCACTTGTTGGTTTCCTTACCAGTTGTGTCAGGAAGTTTTCTTCCACACACTCCATGAACCTCCTGGACTGTTTCCTCCCTCCTGTGTTGTATTTCCAGCAGACATCTGGTAAGTCTTACCCCAATGGGCCTGAAGTTTGTATCTTGGAGAAATTTTTTCCAAGATCCTACTGGCCTCCTTTGCAGCCCCTGTGATGCAGTGAAGCCTGGTGGCCTCTCGTGGCTGCTCCTCACTGAGCACAGCAGTGACCCTGGCTGCACCAGAGAGAAGCACTGGGCAGCTGAGCAGTCCAAGCTTCAGATGGCAGAATGTATTCTTAGCACTTCCGTGAAGGCTGAAGTTGCCAAAGTACCAGAAGGGCTGCAGTGGTGACCACTGCTGACCTGTGCTGTGTTCACCATCCTTTGGGAGCAGCTCCCTTTGGTGACGTCTCTGAGGTTTCATTATGCTCCCTGCAATCCATCTGCCATATTAATGGCTTTACTTCTGTTTTTGTGCCTTGATGGCAGGGTTCCTTGTTGCTGGTGTTTCTTCAGGAACACTGTCTCCTCTGTGGATGAGTAGGAAGCTGAGGGAAGTTGACACTGCCCCTAGTGAGACTCCCACCTGGCAGGGAGCTCCTCATGCTGCTTAATTAGTTCTTGCCCAGTTTGCTTGCCTTGGGATGACAACATACATTGCTTCCTCTTGCTCTGCTGTTCAACAGGAGCTGGAAAATGGATGTGAGTTAGCCATGCTGCTTCTAGAATTAGCAATCCTAGTTTCAGAGTAGACAAATTAGGGTGATTTACACAGGATTTGATTTTGTGTGTTTTCCACAACAACCATTCAGTACAGTAAATATATGTTGTTATTTTATGTAAAGTATTTTTAGTAAATCCTCAGTACCTCTTTTATTGAATGACTAATGCATTTTGGTACATCTGAATTGCATCTATACTGAGTCATTTCATTTTGTAATGACATATTTAAATGTTTAAATCTCTGCAGAAATTAAATATTGTAAAAGACTAACCTTTTGTTCTGGGGGTTGGTTTGTGCCTGTATTGTATCACCACAAGCCTCTGCAATGGAGAAGAACTGTGAGCTGAAAACTAACAAGATGCTGTATCACAAAAAACATTTTGGGAAACCATAAATGAGCCAGTATGTTTTTGCACAGCCGAAATTTTGGGTTACGTTTTTCAAATCAGTTCTTCCTCTGCTTGCTGTCTAATGTTATTACATTTAATGTTTCACAATACTGTTGTTGCACTCTTAGTTTTTCCTAAGCCACTGTTCACCCAACATTTCTAAAATTTCCCCTCATTTCAGACTATAGTTACTTCACATTATGAAATTCAGGCTTTGTTTATGGGAAAGGTTTTGCCACTAACAGAACCAAAATAGATATGTCAATTTTCTTTGCATTCTTGCTTTTCTTGTGTGTTTTTGTGGATTCTTTTTGGTAGGATTTTCCTTTGTTTTGTTTTATTTTGTGAAAGTCTTCTTTAGGACATGTAAGCTGAAATAAAAGAATTTGCAAGTTGTATACTGGTATAACTGTAAAGTAAATGTAAACATGTATTGCTTGTGTAGACCAGTAGAACAGCCTTCATTGAATTACTTTGTCACGTGCACTACTTCTTGAACTACTTCTTCCCTCGTTTGTTATCCTCTTATCAGCTCACAATGCCCTTACAGTCCTTGAACAAATACCTGTTTTACCAAGGTGTCCTTAATTTGAAACACCTTACAAGCTTTCACTTGTGCATCATTATTCTGGATTTGTAATCTATGTTTCTCCTGATGTGTGGTTGATATTGTGTCTTTGCTTGTGTGCCAGGTCCTTCATTTACTTTGTGAGCTTTTTAGGGCAGAGAGCTGTTCATCATGTGCTTGCTGAAGCACATACCATATTTTTAGAATCCAAAGAGCGATCATCAATCATTGTGAAAAACCAATATCCCTTTATTCTGCTATCTGAGAATACTGCTTGAGGCTTCTCACTGCCGTCTTCAAGCAAGGAATCAAAACTAAGAACCACAGAAACCGTTTGTTTTGTACTTGCACCAAGGAGTTGTATTGTGAGGAAGGGCTTGAAAAAGAACACCCACCACCACCAAACAAAAAAACACCTACCTCTCAGCACTGAGCAAGAGAGCTGGTACTATATAGGAGAAGAATGGGACATGTAGTGGTAATTTTGAAATGAATGTGACTTTCTGCTCTGTAAATATTTGTATGTAAAACACTGAGAACAGGATTTTCAAAAGTGCTTACATGATGTAAGAACCTTGCAAAAACAAAATGAGAAACTGAATCCACAGCTGAACGGTTAGGCAATAACCTGGGATGTGGGAGAGTCAGGTTCAAGTACTTGCTGCAATTATCTTTTAATTAGTTATACAAAGTGGAACAACTTCAAACAGGAGAGATCAAGATGTCTTACCCCTGAATACCGAATAGCCTATGGGCTAGGACAACTAATATGGGATGAGCAGAGATTTGAAAACGGGTCAACTCACCTTACTGATGACTGTTTTAACCACTGAGATATTAAATCTGAGAGTATGTGGATGTCTCTTACCATTGTTTATGAGGAAGGATTTGCCTGGCTTAAGCAACTGACTCAAGGAGTTTGTGGAGGAGGCACCCATTGCCATTAGAGGAATAGAACTCCCTGTCTCTTAGTCAGTCTGGCTTTGATAGCTGGCTTTTGTGATTCCTGTTTTTTGATGCTGGCTCTCTCCATCCATTTTGTACAAAGTCTGGCTGTCTAATTTAGGGAGGGGATTGCATTAGGTAGCATGATCTCAAAAGCGTTGGTGCTACAGTGTGTGTCTTCCCTGCAAGTCTCTTTGTGCATCTAGTTGTCTGTCACAAAACAGGGAGTTGCAATGGTGCTGACTGACCAAACAGGGATGCAGAGGACTTTTAGCAGGGCTGACATATTAAATAACAGACACAAGGACATTACATATTGCTAAAATGAATTTACTGCTAAAGGAGGAAACCATGCTAATATACTAATTAGCATTATCTTGAGAAACTGATAATTATCTCTACAGGATTTCATGAGTCTGCATCCATTTGATTTGTCCTAATTTAGAGCCTTATCCTTATCTGCAATCTCTTGCCCAGATGGAGCATGGAAATCGACAGAAGCGTTCCTAATATGCAAATAGAGATCTGCAGTTCTACTTCAAAGTGTCAGCTTCTGAAGTGGGAGTTTTAATTATTCCATTTTGAGTTAGTGACTTTGCAAAAGAGGTTTTCTTATTTCTGCCGGTGAGTTGGGTGTTCTTTTTTTTTGAGATTTGTTACCCAAAGATGCAGTAGGCATGTCTTATTCTGTCATGTGAACAATGAAATGTTTGACCAGTTAATGATCCGTTTGTTTACTGATTGTAATCCATAACTTCCTGAGGGAGTTGTTTGTCCTGTTCTTCTTGGATTCTTTTGCATGTAGTACTTTTTATAACAAGATGAGATCCCTCATTGCTCATCACCGGATTCTGTCATGAGCTTGACAAACAAGGTCATGTTTTAACTGCCCTATATTTTGTAGAGATGAACTGTGTCTCATGTCAAAACTAAAGCCCCTTGAATAAGAGAATCTGCTGGTGACACTGGGGGAGAAGAGAAACTCATGAAGCAAGAAACATTATCATGTGACTATATGCAGAAGTCAAAAACAAAGGGGAATGTGATTGTCCCCTCTACTTGGCACTGGTGAGGCCACACCTCAGGTACTCTGTTCAGTTCTGGGCTACTCAACTCTGGAAGGACATTAAGGTGCTGAAGCAAGTCCAGAGAAGTGCAACAGAACTGGTGAAGGGTCTGAAGAGTAAGTCCTATGATGAGCAGCTGAAGAAGCTGGAGTTATTCAGCCTGGAGAAGAGGAGGCTCAGGGTTGACATTATCACTCTGCAACTACCTGAAAGGCGATGGTAGCCGGGGGGGTTGGCCTCTTCTCCCAGGCAGCTGGCCACAGGACTAGATGGGAAGGGCTGGAGCTGTGCCAGGACAGGATCAGGTTGGATCTCACAGGAAGAATTTCTTCACTGAAGCGGAGGGTAAACGTCGGGACAGGCTACCCAAGGAAGTGATGGAGCCACTGTCCCTGGAGGTGTTCACGAAAGGACTGGATATAGCACTTAATATTGTGGTTTAGTTGACAAGGTCGTGTTTAGTCAAAGGTTGGACTTGATGATCTTGGAGGTCTTTCCCAACCTTAATTATTCTATGATGGGAATTGATAATAGTTAAACTGCAGGCACTGGCCAAAACCAAAAGTTATCAGCTGAGATGTAGCTGAAGTTTCATCTGACTGTGAATTACTACAGAGTAGAATCAAGTCAAATATTTTGCTGTGACATGTACTTATAGAGAAGATCCCTGTTGAAGTGTAAGATGCAATTACAAGATATAGTTACTTACATTGAGTTACGCTGTTCCACTTCTGATGATGTATTTTCACTTTATAATGAGGTGACCATAAGGAGGTCACAAACAGTGAGGAAGCTGTGCAGCAGTAGCACTCTTGGGGCAAAATATTCCTGTGTACCAGTGGGTGCACTTGGGAGAGAAAGCACTACAAGACCCTGTGAAGAGGTCAGTGTAACCTACCACTCCTGTGAGACTGCTGACCCTGCCTGGAGGGGAGGCAATCTGCATCTGCTCTCTAAATCCTTTGCCAGTGACTCAGCAGGTGTTTGGTCAGAATGTAATATATAAAAGGAAGAATGGAGGCATCCCATAATTAGGGATAGTAATAAGAGAGGAATCAGTTTAGCATGTGATACACAGTTCGATAGAGTTATAAGAAGGAAAGTGCAGTTCTACCAAATTGTGATGAATGTTGATGAGATGAGCTTCAAAAGGAGCTAAAAAAAGGGAAAGCAAAGTGATATGAGAAAGAAGAAGGACTAATTCAAAACCTAAATATAAGAGTTGGAGTTGATGATCCTTGTGAGCGCCTTCCAAGTCAGCATATTTTGTGATTCTGTGAAATTCAGGAAGATGTAGGGAGAAGTTTGAATGGCAGGGAAGGTGTGATCAAGAGAGTTGGCTGGCATAGGGTTTATGCTAGCAGCCTGAAAAAATTTGGGGAGACAAATGTGATGCAGGGAAGGTATGATCAAGAGAGTTGGCTGGCATAGGGTTTATGCTAGCAGCCTGAAAAAAATCTGGGGAGACAAATGTCATAGCATTGCAGAAACTGAGGAATAAGGAAAAAAAAATCTATCGAGTTTATAAATAACAGAAAGGAAATACTTGCAGGCATAGAGTGATAAGTTTAGAAGAATATGTCTTCTTTTTATGCTTTTAAATCTTACAGTAAATGACAGTTTCTAATCACCGACAACATAGAATTTCTGGGATTGTCAGCCAGCATAATGAGAATGTTTTTGATAGTCAAAGAAGTACTGATTTTTTTTTTCAGTATTACATCCAATCTCCTAATGGTTTGACTTCCTGTCTAAGTTCTTACAGAGACAAATCAGATTTCTACTCTTTTTTCTAATCTTTTCTTGTCAGTCAAATAAATATCATGAAAAGTGAATTTAAATTTGAGACTAAGCTTTTTGATTTATTTTGATTTTACAAAGAGTGTTTCAACAGTATATGTGAAGAGTACTCCATTTAGGAATTGTTCTGGTTCATGCTGTTGTGTTTGCTATTGCCATGCAGACTCTCAGGTAGAACTGTCTCCTTCAGCCTTATAGCTGTAGTTGAGGACTCTCTTTTTTCCTGTTTCTTCTTACGCTGCTGTCACATTTTGAAGACACGAGTAAATTAATACTGCAGCCGCACAGTCTCTTTTACAGAAATTCTTTTTTTAAATATGAACTATTTAAAAACTGGTTTAAATTAAAGTCATATTTTAATTACTTCCAACAACAAGGGCTTATGTGTAATGGGGGAGTCTATACAGACTGGAAAGTTGGAGCATGATTTAATTTTTAGTCATAGTTTTAAAAGTGGATTGATAATTTACGTTTAGTTTTTTTAAGAAGGCATTATGTATGAATTACAAGAGAGTTGCAAAACAAATATCTCTGAATTTTTGAAAACTCTTCTTATGTGCTTTCTATTCTAGAGTCAGCTACCAGATTGCATCCAGTGTCCACTTCACAGTTAGGTATTGCTATTGCTAGTGTTGTGTTTAATTACAGCTTACTGTATTCACAGTTTGTCAGGTTTTCTGTATTGTGGAGAGCATGAGGCAAGATAGTTTTGAGCTAAGATGTGGATGTTAATGTAATGACTTATAATAAAAAAGCTGTTCAGGTTTTGTCCAAGTTCTGAGGACCCAGTTTTGTGAGGCTCTGCATAAAAGGGAGACACTGGAATCAGGAATTTGGGCTCAGTCATGCAAGACTCACAGCTGGCACAGAAACAGTCAAACAGTTGGCAAAGCATTTATGAGCATCATAATAAAGGAAAATGGTTTAAAACGAGTATTTTAAAGAAGGATTTAAAGATAACATTCAAAAATGTTTATGGGGAGCTTTCCCACAGCAGAAGGACCAGGAGAGAGAAAGTGCAAATGCATTTGTTTTGAAAATCAAACAGGTAGAGTGACAGAGACTGGCATCATCAGTTATCTGATGGCAAGAACCAACCTCTTGATGCTGTGATAGATAACAGGAAAGGTGTGGACAGACTCCAAGGATTTTGGAAGGTCAATGGGAAGGATGCGTAGGTGGTAATGTAAACAAGGCTAAACCAAGTTGTTACACAGCACATGTTGTCTTTGCAAAAATTGCTAACTATAGAGGAACAGCAACTTAATCTAGTATAGTAGTAGCAAAGGCTGAGTTAAAATGCTACTTCTCTGATCCGCTTCTTTTTCTGAGGCTGCACTGAAACTGCATTACTAGCAAAGATGGGACCTGTAAGCAAAGAGGAGGAAAAGAACTGCAGTTAAAAATATCCTTCTCTGTCAGATGACATACTGCCTATATATATAATAATATATCAATCTATATTTTATGAATATATGATATATTAATATATAATGTGCCTCTCTGTATTTTAATGCATACATATATGTGACATCTATATAGCAAAAGGGGTATGTTATCATTCCAAAGTATGCTGTGCAACAGAAAATAATCACTTGTGCATGTGCTAAGAAAGCACATAGTGTTTGCCAAGACAAGGGAAGAGGTGCAAGCTGTCAGCCAGAACTGGTAAATCAAGAAGGATAAGACTGGAAGTAAGACCTGGGATTTAGTCTGCTAATAACTCTATTGAGGGCTGTCCCAGTAGGAAGCTGGATAAGTAAACATCACTGATAATGATTGAAGAGTGTGATATGTAGAAAGACTCAAGGGAGAAACTTGTCCCCATGGCACTTGCAGTAAAGTGCAAAATAAAAGGCATTTCTGCCACAGGGCACAGACTGGGGCTGTCACACAGGTGAGGTGTTTTGTACCCACTGCAGTGTAGGTAAGGTAGGTATTCCCAGTTTATAAGGAAAATGAGGGGCTTACTGCAGTTGCACTGGTTTGGTTTTTTGTTTTGCAGCTCTGCATTATCACAGAATTCACTGTTCCGTGTTAAAGGTGGAGCTGACCCTGATGGCAGTATTGCCGTCTTGATCTATATTTTAATACAGATACATTAATTTGGTGAGTCTAGGCTGCCAGTGTCATTCAGGATTTATGTTTTTCAACTAATGTCAATTCAAATGAAGCATAAGTCTGTACTTAAGATATCTTATTGCTGTTTCCCAAAAGTGTAAAGGTTACATTTACTCTTAATGAGAAATGATGATATGACTCACATTGCTGTTTTGGAGAGTATGAAGAAGAAATGCTGTCAGTGCTGAAGAACTTTTTGAGGACAAGAATTTCATCAGATAAGTGAAAAAAAAACCCAAGAGGAGTGAAAATTGAAAAAGCCTGCTTGACTTTTACTGCAGGTATACCCAAGGAAAATGGAAAACATTCCTGTGGAAAATCAGCTGATTGTAATAATAATTGCTGGATGCAGGTCTTGAAAGGATAAGTCACACTTTGTAGAGGAACCAGCTTCACAGCTGGCATAAATTATCACTGTTCTGTAGGAGCTGGTGAAGATAACACTGAATTGTACTTGTTTTAGGATTTAGCCCTTTTTTTCAGACTGTAAAAAATATGGGCTTTAATGATGTCAGTCAAACAAGCAGAGCCATACAAGAGTAAACAGGTTGTTAATCTGAAATCTCCTTAGGGCCTTCTTCTGCTCCCAGTGAAATCAATGTCTAAATTCCCATCAGTTTGAGTAGGATATTAAAGAAAGAAAAAAAATCTCTAATATCCATGTTAATGTATTTGCTAAATATGTGAATTAATCAGCAGCTTGGTAAACTGGTTGAACAACCTGATGCATTTGCTGAATCAACCTTGCTAAAAGATGCACCATCTGCCTCACAGTTTCTAACATGCTGTTGAAACAAAGCAACATTTTTATAAGAATAAAGTTATAAGTTATTTTTGCTGTTACAGGCCTTCATCTGTGCTCAGGCAAAACTGTTTAGAGCAAGATGCTGTGTAACTCCAGTGCACAAAAATTAACTTTCATATAAACTATGTTTGTGGCAGAACTTTTAAGTACAAGGAGAAGATATGCTTGTTCTTCACCGTGTCTTGAACCATATTTTTTAGGTGTTTTCATAAATGTCTCCCAAATACTCTAGAATTTTTTGCATTGTCATATTCATACTTCATATGTTGAATAAAACTAAGAAAAACAAAATGAAGACAGAGTTCTGTTTGGTTGAAATCATTAACAAAATTCAGTCCAACCCTTACAAGCAAACCATAGGCTTTCAGAAATGCTAAGGGATTAATGTTCTAAATATCCATGAACTTTCTTCACTTTGGTATCTTGGGAAAAGCTCACCATTAATCCTCCCATTTACTGCTGTTTTTGTGAGCCAGTTTTACATTATTGATAGCAGGTAGTTTTAATACTGGTATTTAATTAAGATCCTCTTTCACTGCTTGTTTTTACCACTTTGCAAAGCACTGCACGAGGGGTCTTGAAGAGAAACAAAAAGACCGTAGTAACTGGAGAAAATACAAACAGGTTTTGGTTTTTTTCTGTCAAAATATGTGCAGAACAAAGCATTTTGCTTGAGGTGAAACTTCTAATATATGGGAATCCCAAGAAATGCTGTTCAGGCTGTAAACTTTGCATTTGCACCCAGGCAATTTTGGTTCTTCACCTGGTGCTCATTTACGTTAATCCCACTACGGTTCCTTGCTAAGCAGGAGAAAGAAAGGGTGGGCCAAAGCCCATTTCTAGTCTTACTGAAATGACTGTCGTGTGCCCGGAGTTGTGAGTTTGTTTGGATATATCCCAGTATACCTGGAAGCGGTGTGTGTCCCTCTGCTTACTTTCTTTATAAACATTGAATGTGTCCAGCTGTGTTTAAAGTAGGGAAAGGAAGCAATTTTTATTTTGGGGGGCACCCCAGCTACAACCACCATATTGACGTGCTGTTTTGGAACCACGGCAACCCTACCTCGCCTTCAGACTGTTACTCTGGCAGAGTTTTAGGATATTTGAAATGTGCTGACAGTGATTTTCTGTTGCGGTGGTGGCCCAGTTTAATAGGCAGTATGTGTCATAAGTGTGGGTCAGCCCTTATAACTCTGCCTCTCTTGGTATTTCACAATTGTCTGCGAAGGTGTTGCTCAACCCGAGTCCCAGCCCTGCAGCCACGATGTGCAGAGGTGTTGACTCTCCTGAATCAGATGTGGGCCCTTAGGCAATCCCGGCTGCAGCAGAGCTGTGTTCCGACTGCTGCAGCTCCTGCTGCTGAATGGTGATATCCTTTTTGACTGCCCTTGCAGATGTTTCCAAGAGCAGTGTTTTATTTGCGCATCAACAAATGATCTGATATTTGCTAAGGGTTTGAATCCAGCCATTGAAGAATAATAAATGACCGTTTAGGTTGAGCTGAAATTTTGCAGCCTGATTCAGTTACAGTGGTGACTCACTTCGAGTTGGTTCTCACATGATTCACAAAGTGTATGGGTGACTCAACCCACAAATTTACTTAGCTCCCATGTTATTTTCCCTCTCAGTGAAAAAAAAAAATTGGTTATAATAAATAATCACAGCAAACTTTGACTTACCCTGAGGTAAAATAAATATGTCTGTTGAAAGGCTGTGTATTTGTAATAATAAATTATTTAGTGAGGTAAGGGTGAAATAATAGGATGTAGGAATTGTTAAACAAGAAAGAAATGTGACGTGCATTTTTGTTTGCTTTTGTTCCATAGCAGATATAAATAAAGGAAGAATAGTCATTTTATCTATGATAGAGATGCTCAGAGCAGCTGTTTTGACAGTGTCCTTGCTTATTGTTGTGGCCAGCCAATTTTTGGCATTTATTCTCTGAAATAAGCAGTTTTAGATATGTCCATGTTTGGGTTAGGCATTTTAAAGTGAAATGAATTTAGAAAATGTGAGATTCCTAAATTCTGAACACTGTCTTTGTAGGATGCCTTAGGCTGACCACCCTTGTCTGAAAAATCTTGTCTGAGCTCCTTTAAAATATCAAATTCACAGAGGTAAGAAATTCTGTCCCAACAGGAGCTCTAAGATAGTTTTTTCCTCAAAAGCTGCAGCTGCTGTCAGTGTTCCATAACCACATGCACAGACACATGGCTGTAGTGTAGACACAGTCTAAATTACCAAGAGTTTAGGTCAGGTGGAAACATCAGCGTATCCTTTTCTGGGTTGTCCCAAAAGGATATAAATATCTAGGTAACTACATACCTCTGAACTTCTTAGCACTGAGTGACTAATCACCCTCCCTTTCATAAATGAAACAACAAAATATCTGGAAAATGAAGAAATTCTGCTCTGTCAGCTGACTTTGTCTTTTTAAAGTTCATTAGCAAGCAGGAATGTTTCTTTACCTCACAAATACCAAATGTCAATAACATCCATAAATTAAACTTTAGAAGTCCATATTTTGTAGGGGTTAAGTTACAGGAAACAAATAATGCATGGTTTCAAAGACTAAGGTTTCTTTGAAAAGATAGTTCTTTTGCAGAATGTATCACTGGTTGGTGGAAACCTCAACATGATTCAGGTACGGCAAGAAATCTCTGAAAAATTTCTTTTGGATGGCACTGGCAAACTCCCAAATACCAGGCAACATAAACAATAGCCCTGAGAAGGGGTACCTAAAAACAGTGACAGGATTAAAAATATGCAGCTAAAGGGCTTCTGTGCTAGAGATTGAAGAACAAAAAGGCTAAAAAATAACCATGGAGTGTCACATGCTGAACCACTGCAATGCAAAGGCCAGTGGAGCATTTCTGTGGCAGGCAGAACACCGCTCTTTTATCACAAAGTTTGCCAAGCAGCCACAAGCTGTTTCAGGCCTCTTTGTAGAGGGTGAACCAGATGTACATATTAATTTGAACTTTCCCTCAGCTGAAGGAGAAGGTAAAATGATGGCTTTGTGCTCAAAGCACAGAACTGGGATTTATTTATTTTTGGTTCTGCTGCAGTCTCCTTGGGCAACCTTAGGCCAAGTTATTCATCTCTTAGTGCCACAGTCTCTCCATTTGTAAAATACATGCTACATGTCACAATGGGTGTTTGAGGCAAAATTCTTTAATGTCTGTGAAATGTTTTGGGACTGGGCAGGACAATTATTAGATGCTGCAGTGCTCAATACAGAGTTATGCTAATTAGTGCCTTTTTAGACACTGGTCCCTTATTGTATGTAGACTTATACCACAAACTGGTCCAGGTTTAGTCTGTGGTACCTTTGACCTTACTGGTTATAGATTTGTCTGGGACAGAATAATTTATTTCTGATTTAGCGGTTGTGGTAATTGACGAAATAAAAATTCCCTGAGTTTACTGTTCCCTTAGGCTGTGCAAGCTGGCCTTTCAAAATGCCTGATTTTTGGAGGCATAGTCTTAACAGTTTATGCATGGAATAGACGCACTCCCAGTGGAAGAATCGACAAGAAGGTGAATTATCCCTACAGACAGATACTGGCAGAAGCCAAAGACCTGCCACAAAGTGGCTTATTTCATAAGCATTGCCCATCAAACACAGAAACCCCTTTGCACATAATTGCTGTGACCAGGTGGTGTGGTGTGTGGCTGTGAGCAAATACATCTCTTGATAGGTAAACCACAGCCACATTTTTCTAAACAACTTTTTTTAGTGTTTCTAAGTGTGTTTTCCTATCAGGACTGCTGGTAGATCATGTATGGAGTATCATTAATTATCATGTATAACATGTCTGTTCTCTTATTGCTGAGCTCCCATGTAAATACCCTTGTGGCTCTGGTATGTCACAGCAGATGCTTTTGCTTTTTCTATTGCTATAAACAAGCTGTTGTGACTGATACTTCTTTCCACCATATGTCCTGAACACTCCCAGTTCATCGTTACATGTAATTTCCAGGATGCCTCGTAGGGTGTGTATGCCTCCACCCCATTTCAAAATCAATGTAGCTCTCAATGGATTGACTAATGACTGCAAGGTGTTACTTAGCATGCTGGTTTTGGCTGACAGTACTACTAAATGAACAGTTGTTTGCTTAACATGTCTTTCATGATTCCCATGTGAAGTAACTTTTTCTGAGAAATTGAACATGCCAATGCCTTCAAGTCTGTTGGTAAGTATTTATCTGGCATGCTGTTGAGACCAAAAAGGAGCACGACCCCAACTTGTTACCCTGAATACTGTTAATTTTGCTCTGTCCCTTAACCATATCCTATATTTGTATTGTCCTCATACATTTTGTCATGCTGATCTCGTAATTCCTACATCCATCGAGAATCTGTAGAGTAGGAGTGGGTGGATGGCGAGAACTAAAGAAAACGGTAATGTACCTGTAAGGGTGTTGTGCTGATGCAGTGTATAAGATGTTGTAATTCTGCCCCACTGTGAGGATCTAGGACTCATGGCATATTTTCTTTCATTTGTTTTGATTTATGTTGTTGTGCTAGGTCATTCTCAACCCTCTACATGGAATAGGATATGCAGAACCAAAGAGGAATTGCTTGTTCACAGCAAACATATTTACTTGTTATTATAGTGGGTGGACATGCCTTATTATTCACCTGTGATGTGTTGACCTTCCAGAAGGTCTACCTGGCATTTCAGTAATAGCATACGTGATGGTACAGTATTGAGTGTGGTCAGGAATGGTGTCTCTACTAATCATTTTAATGAAAGCAATCATGTGGAGGTGAACAGAAACTGAATTTAAATTGTAAACATGAGAGAAGTTAAACTCCAGGAAAGTGCATTCTTTGAACATCTCTCTCATTTGACTGTTTAGGTTTCCGTATTAGATGATTGTCTGAGCCTTTGTCACATGTGCTGCATTGCTGGACTGTCCTCATAATATAACGTATTACTATTGGGACTATAGCTGGTGGGAAAGACTTTTTTCCTCTTGATAGCTGGTGAAATTGTTCATGTTGCCTTTAGCAAATAGCATGCTATCTCTTACTTCAATAGATCTATGGCAGCAAGCTGTGTCATTATAGTTACGTAGCTAAGGGAGGGTTTTATATAAGTGTTATCTTGGAGCTGGTACAGATGTCTGCATGCAAATTTTTGTAGCTTCACAGTGGAACAGACAAAGCTTACTCATGTGCGTATCATAGAACCATGGAATCATAGAGTATCCTGAGCTAGAAGGGATCCACAAGGGTCATCAAGTCCAGCTCCTGTTCCTGCACAAGACAACCCCAAGAATCACACCATGTGCCTGAGAGCGTTGTCCAAACATTTCTTTAATTCAGACCAGCTTGGTGCTGTGGGGACCCTGTTCTTGTGCCCAGCCAGCCTCTGCATGGAGAACCTCTTCATGATATCCAACCTAAATCTCTCCTGACACAGCTTCATGCCATTCCCTCAGGTCTTACAGCTGGTCATCAGAGAGCAGAGATTGGTGCCTGCCTTCTGCTTCCCCTCGTGAGGAAGTTGCAGACTGCAGTGAAGTCTTCCCTCAGTCTCCTCTGTGCTGAATAAACCAAGCGACCTCAGCCACTCCTCATACGGCTTCTCTAGGATGTTCGCCATCTCTGTGGCCCTCCTTCGGGTGCTTTCTAAGAGATTTATATCTTTCTTACATTGTAGTACCTGAAACTGCACACAGACCTCAAGGTGAGGCTGCACCAGCACAGAGTAGCTTGGTGTAATGCAGCTTCTCAAACATATGTCCTTTTTGCTTGTGTAACACTATAAGTTGCAGTTCCTGCCTTTTTTTCTGCTCATGTATGTAAAGTCTTAGCTCTGGAAGTTGGAGTTGAGAGCGCCACTGTTTGAACTAACCTTGTCTGTGCCCTTCTTTTGACCTCTCACTCTGAGGGTATGATTGAAGATGCTATGTTGATGCATATCTGTACTCAAATCTTCCATGAGTCAAGAAAAAGATAAAAAGAGCCTGATGTAACTATATCAATGTGTAACATGGTCCCTGTGGAGAGCAAAAGATTATTGACATTGTCTTTGCTACCGATGAATGCCTGTGATGAATGTCCACATAATTTCTTCTACTCTTCCTGTCAGCATCAGCAATGTAGAAGCCCTTCAGCGTCGTTTTTAGTGTACACAGCTGGATCTTCTATATTGGATCTGGCCATAGTGCTCTCATTCATGATAAGGGCAGATCCTAGAGGTGGATTGTTATTTGGGCTATGCTTTTGAATGTGTCTACATGTTATTTTTACATTAAAGACAGAAAGCAGTATGTTTGCACTGCATGTGGTCCAGATCAAATCATTCTTTTATAATGTCTTGGATTTTAAATGTATTTTGATTTAGTGATTGTTTTCTTGTGCTTGCTTACCCCTGAAGACCAAGTATCTCCTCCAGCTGAGTACTGAACAGTACTGGTTGTGCTTATGAAGGCCCCTCTGTTGGAATAGTCTGCTGTGATGCTGACACAGTCACCTCATTTCAGTGTGTACAATTGTCCTCGCTGCACTGGGCAGAGGATGTTCCATTGTCCTTTGCTCATTTTGTCAAGTTTCATAGGATAAGGACTCTACGCTACTGCTTGGTTTTCTGCAGCAATCGGAGCATCTCTGGTGACATGCTGTTGGTATTTCACAGTCACCGTGCTCCTTTGGTACCAAGGTATTCCTGAGTGTTTCCCACTCACAGTTGGATGTTGTGGTAGGTGATCTTTGATGTCTAGGTGCCTTTGAAAACTGCATGCTATCACCTGGCAGTGCATGTTATTTTGTTATTTTTCTTCTTGCCATAACTTGTGTCTGCCTAAAGTAAATGTGCCAAAT
This sequence comes from Sclerurus mexicanus, assembly GCA_013396755.1. NCBI lineage: Eukaryota > Metazoa > Chordata > Aves > Passeriformes > Furnariidae > Sclerurus > Sclerurus mexicanus. The sequence goes on along the minus strand of VWZF01004536.1, from coordinate 811,654 downwards.
GGGCTCTAATCCTGGAAGAAGTAATAGTTATATGGGTTGCTTTGTTTTGGTTAAGGGAAAGTAAGTTTTCTTGTAGCATTTTGTATATCTGCAGAGGCCATTTTTGTGTGAACATTTATTATTTCTTCGGCTCCTGAAATAAAATATATTCTGTAGGATTTTCAAGGTCTCTGTAAACTCAAACTTTTAAACAATTCCATGGACTGTTTTTTTCTCAGTAGGCTCTTTGCCTGTCTTTCACAATGAATAGTAGCATGGTCTGATGAGGGGCAGAATTTAATGTGTGTGGTAAGGGGAGAGTGGCTCAGCAGAAATGATACTTACCTCCTTTTTTCAGTTTGTCCTGTTTTGTCATAATTTTGGGATAGAAATAGCCTTTGTCTGATTCAGAAGACGCTTAGCATTAAGGCTTTGACAGATGTCTACCTTCTTTCTGACTTTGTGCTGTTGCTGATCATCACTGCAGCACAGTCCACACCACCTGTAATCCATTTCTTTTGAAGACATGTCAAAAGTACAGTTCCCTAGAATGTAATGTTGGCTTGAGAAACAGAAGGGAAAACCCCAATTACTGTTTTTAGGGGGTTCCCAAAGTGCTTCTTGCATTCTTAGAATATCTTAATATTGCCTATGTGATGACTGCCCTTTTATTTCTTAGGTATTTATTCAGATCAATCCAGATGTAATGGCTGTAACTAAGTACTTTTGAAGAAACTGTATTTTTGCCTGCCTGTGTGGCATAATGCTTCTTGTTGACACAGCACAAATAAGTTGGGGTGGTTTCCTTTCACGTGAGCTGTACTGCTTTTGCTGGTGTTATCACAATAATCATGCATGTAGGTTATAAGCTTCCAGAATGGTGAGAGAGTGGAGGTTTTTAGAAAACTATTAAAGTTATTTCTGCTTTTTTATCATCTCACTTTCTGGACAGAGCTGTATTCTTTGTTTCCATTTCTGTTGTATTATGCTGATTGCTGTTAACATGTTTATTTTCTCCATTCAAAGAAGTAAATTTGACTGCAAGGTTAATTTTTTCCCTATTGTTAGTGTGAGAAATACCCAGAAACTGAGTTAAATGATACTGAGAAGTTAATCTCTACATTTCATAGTTCCTTTTACTGAAATGAATAATTACCTGGAGGTTATGGCTTCAGAGTAGCAAGCCTAACTGTAGTCAAAAGAAACTGAGATTATGCTAATGAACTTCTGCTTGATGTCTTTTCCTTTGTATTAAAATGTGTCATAATGAATAACATTCTATTTCTTGTTCCTTACAGGTAAAACGAGAAAAATCAGAAAATATACCAGATTTAGAAAACTTGGTGCAAGAAAAATTAACTGCAATTGAGAGCAAGAACAGTGACTCAGATTTGCAAAGGAATGAGAAATATATGTATTTTATGGATCAACTTAAAGAGATGAAAAAACAATGTAAGTCTGATTTTAAAAAAATGATTCTTTGAATGCTAAATGGTAAGATGTGACTAACTGCCCTAAAATATAGAACTGCCAGTTATGGCTCAAACTGGTGTGAGTGATCCTACTTAAAAACTTACTTAAACTGATATATGTACAGAAAAGAGGTCAGTGTAATTACTTTGGTAGTTTTATTTAGACTCCTACAGTTCCTGCTGTATTTGAATACAAATATCATGAAAATCACTTTTTTTTTTTTGGTAAGGTGGGCTTTTTCATTTGAAGACCTTTTGCATTTATTTTCTTAATTGATAGGATCTTCTAAAAGGATTAGGTAAGCTGTTTTCATTTGTCACTTAAACAAATTGCTTCTGTTTCACAACTTAGGATGTGTTGCAATTCTAAGAAGACCTTTGCTTTAATCGTAGAACTATATTGTTGGAAAATGCTTACTGTATGTGTTTTCAAGTTTACAGCTTCCGTGCACGCACCATGTAACCCTGCAACTTGGTAAAATCTGTTTCTCTTAATTCACATAATTTTTCAAGTGTTGAAATTTCAAGTTATTTGTGCTTGAATTACCAGAAAAGCTGGAGAGTGAACAGTTCTCTCATTTATGCAACAGAACAAAATTGTATGCTTTTATTGCCCCACATGTATATCAGCCATTAAAATATCACTCTGATTACTGGTTCTAGGAAAGTTCATGGGCTCTGACACTATTTGTGTTGCTCTTCCCCAATCATGATTATGTTTTGAAATCATATTATTCTGCTTGCTGTCCCTTGACCCCTGTACCTATTCCCTCCCACTCTGCATTTTGATTTCAACATAAACTGGTATCTCAGGAACTTCAGGAGTCATAGATTAATGATTTATACCACTGGAAAAGGATATTCTGGATGTTCTCCTGTAGTTCTCCTTCAGTTTTAGGGTTTTTTGGAGCCCTATCCAAACCTCAGTGAAGCTAACAGAAAGAATTTACCCGCTGATTTCTCTGGACTTTGGATTACTTCCCTATAGAGATTTATGGAATGTGAGGACATGCTTGACAAGGTGAATTTTAGATTTGGTATCTCAAGACTCCCTAGGATTAGAGCTTGAGGTCTTAATTTATGTTTCTCACCTTTATGCATTTTAAAATTTTGGATTTGAGCATTAGCACTGATCTCTAAGTTTAATAGAGCTTGGCAATACTCTAAGAATGACAACATCACGTTGCAGACCACAGAACAGTGTAATTTTCACCCCCTATATAACCATAAAACTATTACTGCCCCACCATTATGTTGTAATTCCTAATTTCCAGGTGTTTGTAACCAAGAGATAAAAATCTTGATAACTGACTTTGGATTTACTTTCCACCCTATAATTGCCCGAGGAAGGGGTGTATGCCCTAGGAATACATTCAGTTCAAGCTATAGGACTAAGTTCTAACTGGCAGACCTGTTAAAAAAACAAAACCAAAACAAATTAAACAAAGACAAAAAAATTATTATTAAAAAAATATGAGGCTGTAATTCTGCTACTGCTGCCTGATATCCAGATTTGTATTATTAGCCACTTGACTTTTGTTTTGGTTGTGCATAGAGGTCAGACTGTGCCCAAAATGAAATGTGTAACAATGAACTGCTGTGTTCTGTACAAGGCCTGTTGATCAGCTGGGTCACCTTGGGGTTTGTAGAATTCATGTTGATTTTGATCAAGTACATCCATCACATTTACTCCTCTTGCCATATTTAATGCAATTTAAAAGGTCTTGGATTCAATATAATGAACATGTGTACAAGTGAACAGTCTGGTGCAGCCAGACTTCTTTGGCAACGAAGTGTCACTTCAGGACTGCAGACAGGTGGAAAATACAAAGTTAAATTTTTGAAAGCAAGCACAGTTCTGCTGCCTTAAATGTGCAGTAGTATTGTGTCTTCTGCTTACATAATCTGTTGATCCAATATGCAGTTATTTTCCTACTTTCCTTTCCTCTTCAAAAGGCTCTTTTACCAGGAAGGCTTCTAGAAGTTGTTGAGTAATGAGTGACTGAAGATCAGTGGAGTCTGGCTGTATTCACATACTTAAATTTGCTTCTATATGATACCGTGACCTGGAGCCTTTACGATTAGTTTCTCTATTTATGGTAGTTATGTCTTATTCTTGCCGTTACCCTTATCCTCCCTCTCTCCCTTTTTTAAGGGCTAGGACACTCATACCTAGCCCTTAAAAGACCCATGGAACTGAATACCAAAAATATATTCACAAGCTTAAAAATGACAGATACCCACATCTTAGAGGAATTCTTGTGGGGCATCTGGTCTTAACATCTTTGTAAGAGACTAAGCACGTGTACTACTCCATCTAGTACAAAAAGCCTCTTCTCATTGTTGAGTTCTACGAAGTAAATTATTATGCTGAGATGTATAATTGAGCACTGTCAGTATTATCTGAAGTACTACACACAGTCTTAAGCTGCCCCAGGCGAGGCTTAGGTTGGACATTAGAAGGAATTTCTTCACAGAAAAGGTGATTAAACATTGGAATGGACTGCCCAGGGAGGTGATGGAGTCACTGTCCCTGGAGGTGTTTAAAGAAAGACTGGACATGGCACTTGGGAGCATGATCTGGTTGACATGATGGTGTTCAGTCATAGATTGGACTTGATGATCTTGGAGGTCTTTTCCAACCTGATTCTGTGATTCTGTGATATGCCATATTGAAGATAGTATTACTGTGAAGAAAGATTGGACTCAGAGGTAGGAATTTCAGAGTTCCAGTATCAGCTGAGCTGAAGACTCATAAAATCAGTAAAAGACAATAGTTGCTTCCATAAACAGGTGATTTACCTTACAGCACACTTTGTGTGGCGTTGTTTTGTTGGGTGGTTGGTTTTCTGTAAAGAGAACATTAAGGTCATCCTGTTAAATATTCAGCATCCCTGCTTAAATTGAGTCACCTATGTGACTTAGCTTCTCCTGTATGAGTTGTGATTTCAAAAGCATGAGTCCTACAATTCTGGTCCCATCTTACAGCTTATTACAATGCATCTGCAAATTTTGGGACACGCTTTAAAGCTGCCTGATGTGTAAGTTACATGTCTCAATAACTTCAGCAACAACTACCTGGTTAATATTTTGTCTTCAACCATTAGTTTTGCTAGGTTTGTGCACAACTCAAAATTTCTGGCTTGTTTCAAGAATACATATACAGTTGTGTTCCAATTTTTATCTCTTTTCTGGGACTTGGTTTTATTGCTAAATAAGGTAAAATATAAAAACTCCAGCCAAGTTTTCTCAGAGGGGCTTTCCTGGGGTTTTCTTTTGTCCTAATCTTTTCAATCTCAAAGGAGAAGATGGGGTAGACACTAAAATGATTTGCCTTCCAGGATGAGTTACCATTTATCATATGTATCTTTTATGCAGAGTTTGGCATTTGTATTCTAGACTAGCTGAACAAGGAAATATTATATTCTCACATTGTCTTGCTACTTAATAATTAACTAAGATTTGAAGGAGATAAACTTCCTCAATACAGTTTTTAGCTATGGTGGAGAGTGTGAAGCAGTTAAATACAACCTTATTCAAAGAGAAAATTAGGAAAGCTAATATGTTTTCTCTCTTGATATTTGCTGCCAAAGTGATGAAAGGGAGCTGCATGGTTGTTCCCTGCCCCCTGACAGGTGACAGTACTGTAGGTAGCTCTAATTCTCAGGGAGAGAACCGTGCTGTATCACTTTCAGCTTGTTTTCTTCTCTTGGCACTTCTGTGGAAAGGAGGCTTTCTTAGCTTTGAACTTTAGCAGAAGTTAAGGTGCAGAAATGAAGTCAGACAAGTGCATCTCTGTGGCAGTAAGGTGGATATCATGCCTCAGAGCAGTTTCTGTTCTGCTCATCTTTCAGACAGTTTTCAGGCATTTTCTCGCAATCTGTGAGCCTTTATTATGCAGCTACTTCAGCTGGAGTTTGTGCAAAATGATGCAAAATCTCCACCTCTGATGATATGTGTCAAAACACTGTCAGACAGATTTTATGCGAACAGCAAGTGATTTTCTGAAGTCTGTATTCAGAACTATCTTAGTTTCCTAAATTCCCACTTCTTTTAATGGAAAACATTTTAATTTTTTCCACCAAACCTTCTTAGAATGTAAGCAGTAGAAAATAGTGTTGATTAATTCTTCTTTTCTTTCTTTTAACCATTCCTTGTTCCCCCAAGTGGCCACATTATCTTTTCCAAATAACTGAACACTTGGAGGGATCTTCACTAAAGCTGGTAACACCAGAACGTTATAAATGATTGTGCGTGTGGTATATAAGGAAAATTTTTTGTGACCTTAACACTACCTGAGTGATGGTCTTCTTACACATAAAGGCCCTGGTTCTGCAAAGTGCTTAGTGATCTCCTTTTGACTGAGTGAGATGCTTAAGCAAGTTGCTTAAATTAAATTGCATGAGTAGATCCTTTGAAATGAGTGAGATTGCTAGCATGTTTCACTTCCTTATTGGAGCATAACCACAGCACAGAACCTTGCAGGAGTGAGCCCATAGGAACTAAGGCATGATTACTGCAGAAATTGTAACTTTGCATTTTGTACCTTGTGCAAGTTTAAAATCCCACCTCCTGTTTGAAGTTGTATTACTGAGTCTTTTTATTTCATGCCAGTATATATCTATCTACCAAAGGCATCTTCTGGCACAGAGAATGAGAATTTTGCTTTCACAGAATGAAACCAAGATCTGTCTTTAATCTCTGTGTAACAGTTTAAATTTCTGATACTCTGTGAAGGCAGCTAATCAGAAGGTATAATCTCTACTCCTGTGACCCTAGCTGCCACTGCTGTATTTGCTGAAGGTTGTGGAGCGTCACATTTGGTGCACAAAGGATGGCAGGTTTCAGAGCTTTTTTGTAGCAGCTGACAACATGCACTTTGGAATCCTTGATAAATATGGGCTCTATGTAAACACAACAGATGCACACTTCTGTAGTGATTTTGTGGAAAGTGCTAGGATTTGAGTGAATGACAGTATTGCTGGTTATGCCAAACAGTTTAAGGAGTGAATCTGGCAAATGTAGGAAAGATAGTATTTTTTTATGGAGGACAAATAATTATCAGACTTGGTAGTAGTTTAGGTAACTTGTCACAGAAAAGCAGTCATTTAATGTAGTTTGAAAAGAAACAACACTACAGTTGTAAAGATCTTCCTTGCTTTCTCCACTGAAGAAAAAAAAAGTCTTTGAGGCTTTGAGTAGAAAAAGCATGTATCAAGATTTAACATTTTGTGAGAACGGATTTATAGTTGTTATCAATAAGCAAATATTTTGAAAGGAGAAGATTTTAAATTTAATGTTCAAATAGATGCCATATGCCCTGTTGATACATGTATTTTAAGCCATGCATATGCGGAGAAATAATTATGTAAAAAAGTGTTATTTTAGATATAGTTTGGGGTAGAAAAAATAACACTGTGAAAGGAATTCTCTTTAAATTCATAAAATAGTCTATCTGGAGATTCCAGGAAAGACTAAAGTATTTGATTTGCTTTTAGCAGGATAAGAAAACAAGCTGCAGTGAGACACTATATAGTATAATTCTTGACAAGTTTTATCCCATTAATCCTCACAACATCACACTGAGGTAGGCAAGTTAATTTTACTTCTCACCATATAACAGTGGTGAAACTTGAGGAAATAGTTGAAGTTCCTTGTGTGGAGTCACATGAGTGATTTGCAGATCTGTATTTCTCTTCAGTTGTACCTGACTTCTTAGTTGGCCTATTTTTGTCTTTATACCTAGTAGTGCTGGCAAAGAATCAGCTGAAAAATAATATTTTTCTTTAAATTTTTAATGCAAAAGAATAATTCAAAATCCCCTTACTGACTAATTATGGGAAAACAACTTCAGCACAGAAGTTGAAATTTCCATCTGAAAGTGGGATTGGTGTTATGACAGCTCAGTGGTGTGTGTGGGATATGCATTTTTCATTTATGTAAAATTCCTTATAGACAGGCCTTTGACTAGTAAAGAAACGAAAGAGGATCCAGCACTTAGGAAGGTCATTTGAAGTTCAAGAGACCTCGGGTTAGTTCTTTGCTTTGTTATCCTCTTCTTGTGTTAGATTAAGTCATTTAGTTTCAGAACAGGTCACTGGAAGTAAGGTACCTAAAAGCTTTGTGGGTCTGGACATTACACCTATGTCAGTAATTCAGTTATGTGTGTATGGTGTTTGTGAACCGTGCAGGAAGAGACTAAGGAACGTGCACTGGCTCACATCGATGCTGCTCCGGGCTGGTACCCTATGGAGCAAAGCAGCCATGTCAGCTTGAGTGCAAAGCACTCAACTGCCCTGCTTCACTTGTGGCACTAAACCAACATTATTATCTTTTTGTGATTTTTTCAGTTCAAAGAGCTGTAAATAATAACCAGTGTTTTAGACTGCCAGAGTAATGTTTTCATGGCATGATGCTGAGGGAGCAAATGCAGCCTCAGAGTAGTGACGTGAATATGTTGATGCATTTATGTCAAGGAGAGCTGACTTTTGGGTAGGGTTAAAGAACTATTCTGATAAGAGAAACTTGGCACGGCCTTGTCCTTTTGGGATTGTCCTGTCTGGATATTTTTTGGAAGGAACTAGTTGACTTGCTCAGGAGTGAGCTAGCCCACTTGCAGTTTTGATGAATTAGGAGTTGAGGGCCTGAGAATGCAATGAATTACTCTATATCACAGAGTTTTTGGAAAGATAAACAAGCTAGAGAAACAAAGTAGATAAATGGGATGCTCACATACTATAGCAGTGGGAGCTGTATGGTACCCAAGATCAACCTCCAAATTGTAAAATTACCATCACAGCTAGTATCCTTGCTAGTTTGTAAAGAAGGACCAACTCCAGAATGTATGAAACCATCAGAACTTCTCTTCTCCAATCTGCAATGACTTTTCCAGGTCTAAAATTAGCTATGTTGTAAATGCAGAAGCTTGCATTAACAATAATTCTGTTAGTGGATTAATGAAGAACATCAATTGCCAATAGATCCGGTGAGAGTTTCTTTGATGAAATAGTTGCCTTTCTAATGTGATTGATCAGAACAAGAAGTTTCTTGCTTTGGCATTTAGAGCTCTGACATGGAATTCATAGTTAAAATGAAAGAGGAATCGACTCACCCCCTCAAGCAACCTTTCTCCATTGTGAGTAACCTGGAGTAGAAGAGACCTGAGTTTCAGTCTTGGTGATTTAAAGTCAGATTTTGACTGACTCTTGACCTATTAAGTGATGGACCTGTAGCTCTGGAATCAGTCTGCCTCTCTCTCTCTGCCAGTGTGTATTTAACTATGTACAAAAATGGCAACAACTGCAGAAGGAAATACTGAGAAACACTGTCCCTTTAGCCCTATAGTAAAGCACTCAGCTGAGGGAGGAGGTATCTAAATCAGAAAGAGCGCCAGATGTAGATCTTTCCTGTTATAAATATCTGCCCTTCTAATCAGCAAATACTTGATCTTTTTATCTCTTTCTTTGTCATCTGATCTATACATACATTTTAAAAAGATCTACATGTTATTCCATTGTGAAAGTCTTTGCAGGATGTATTTCTTGCTTTTATATCAGCCTGGCTTTCAGGTCAGCACCGAGTCTATAAAATCTGGAAAGGAAATGGAGTGTTATACTGAAATAATCTTTTATTATTATTATTATACACTTAGGGGTAATACGCAGGGTAATTTATTGTTACTGCCATGGAATAATTCTCCCTTAAGAAAGCACATTGATGGCTGTCAGCATGGCATTTTTACTGTCTGTGTGAACATATAGGTCAGGGAGGGAGCTTTTAGATGCTTCTTCCATTCCATTCCATTGATGTTGCATTCAATCACATTAACTAATAAAATGCCATCTTAAAATATATTAATTTTTCCCCCTTTGCTTCGATTGGAAGAATGATGAATAATCTTAGAACTTTTCTCAGATGGTAAGAACTTTTCAGACAAAATAAGTCTGTGTCTACGTTTTCGCTCGTTGTTCCTGTTCCAGAACTGCACCTAAGCTTATAGAGATATTCTCCCTCAATGGCATTTGGTTAATTCAGTCAGTTCCTGTATTTCTTGACTCCATGGTAATCCAGTTGTGCAACATGGAAACTTATAAAATCTCATGTCTCGTGATCATATTTGAACTCATCAGAAATGTTTGATAATTTTCAGATTAGTAAGAAGCATAGAGATAGATGACAAATCTTGCCTGTATCTGAAATTCTGAAATGTTCAACAGATGGATTATACCCTATGGAAAATTTGCTGTCTGGTAATAAAATACCAGTGATTTCACTTAGAGTTTTCATTCACCTCTTTCATGGTGTCATAATACATACTATTTCACTTGCACAAATCTGAGCAGTGAAAATACAAGGACTGCCTCTGCCAGCTTAGTACTATTTTACTTGCCACTATATCTGTTGAGTACTATTCAGAAAAACAAGTCAGAGAATACAGGAATTCCATCCTTGTGCCATGAGCTTACAGCTCAAATTTCAAGTGTGATCACAAGAAAACAGGTGAAGAACAGTCCAAGGAGAAGAAATCAAAGAAAGAGGAAAGAGAGAGCATCTCAGGGTTAAAATTTTTCAATGTGATGCTCTCACTTTGAACTTAGGGTATCGAGGAGGAAGGAGGGAAATAAAGCTCAAGGGAGCTTTAAACTTAGGGAACTTTGTTTTAAATTTGTTTTATTTACTCATTTTTTCTGTTACTTGAATATTTATCTAGAGGAACACTAGGTTTTTTTACTCTTTCTATATGTTTATTTCAATTAGTTATATGTGGAACTTTATGCTATCAGTATGCACAAGGATCAGAGGAAACACTCCTTCAGGTAGAATCTACTTCAAGTAATGCACTTGTACTGAGTGTCAGTACAAAGAGCATTTGAGGAAGAGCAGAGAAGTAGTTCTGAGTTAATGCTGACTAAATAATAGTCCATCAATGCATATCATGCTGCATGGTAACTTTGGAATACTACAGTTTAGAGAAAGGAAAACCCTTGATGTTTTATGGGTCCTGAAACTATTTGCAATGTATCTCTTTTGTGTGCCCTTCAGAAGAGTCGCAGGTTGACCTAGTTCTTCTTTTAGTGACTTTCAGTGTTAAGTTCTGAAATCGATGGAATTTCCCTGACTTACACTTGCAACATTTAATAACATGCAAACTAGTAATATACTGTAAAGTTAATAAACATTCTCTAATTTCATATCAGAAGTTCACGTGCATTGGCTGCTTACCGTAATTTTTGTTATCCATTATTTCATTTCCCTCTTGGAAGCTGTAGGCACCCCACAACCTCACAGTAGAGCATGGTTTCTTTCAAACTTCAATTTTATGCCATTAATATACTGGAGGTTTTCTTCACATTACCCCAAACCTGTTAAATGTTGAGCTGAAATGGAGGAAGAAAACTAGACAGGCTCTAAAGGCCTGCAACACCCAACCTTCAGGTCTGTAGACCTCAGACTAGATGTCAGAGCCTAGAGCTAAGAGCCTTGTCTCCCAGGAGGAAGGTTATGGCATACTTGCTTGAACAGCTTTGTTCAGTGACATGTCTATTCAGTCAGCACAGAGTGCTTTACATCTGTACGTCAATCACGATATTGCATAAGGTGACTAAAAACATGCCAACTAAAAAGTAATGCAAAGGGAATGAATCACTTTTACTGTGAGATGGAGCACCCATGCTTGTATTATGTAGCTGGACAGGAAATGGACTGCGGCTCTAATCTGTATATTTAGGAATTTCAGACTCTCAAACAATTACTGATGCTACTGTGGACCTGAAGTGGTAATTCTATGTACTGTCTCTCAGGGGTAACCGAAGAGATGTTGCTCTCAGTGACCATTAGCAGAAGTCAAAGAAGTCAAACACCTTTGTTGGCATTTACACTTACTCTAAAACAGGCTTGCAGCATTCAAATGTTCTGTCACAACTCAGAAGTGCTTTAAGTTGTCACCTCTCAGCAGTTATTAGCTCTGATTTCAGATGCAGCATCTGACTTAAGAAGTGTGGATAGGTTTATCGTGTCTTATCATCTCAAATGTGGATGTAGATTTGTGTTACCAGACTTGCAGTGAATGATTTTAGGATTAAAGTCAAGTTGCTTAACAGGTGGTTCCAGAAGGCACTAAAAATACCTGGTGAGGGAGAGAAGCAGTCTCTGGAGTGATCGTGAGAGTGCTTTTATTTTATATCGTAGCATTGTGACTACAGCAGTTGCCCAGGAAGTGATGCCAATACACCTGAAAAAAAGGGAAGATGGCATGTTTGGCTCCTCTCTGGATCCTTCAAATGCCCGTGACCACATTACTGGAGGCTGGACAATACCAGGAAAACATTGCTGTTGGCATTCCCTGCCTCGTGACCTCTGTAGTGATTTGCTATTATTCATCATCAGAGTAAGGCTGCTGGATGGGTGGAATTCACATTTGACATCACACTGTTGCTCACAGGCTTTTCAGCACCCCCTGGGCTGCAGGCTGGTCTGCAGAGGGCACTCCACAGCCCTTCAGTTGAATGTGCACCGTGTGCAGGTGGAAGTGGAAGGGTACTGGGAAGGATTCGAAGAGAGTGTGTGACTGTGTACTCCAGTAGTTAACTCTCGCAATAAGAAATGGAAAACTGCATTTTGTGTATCTCCATCACTACCTTCTCTTCGTCCACTTGGATGGAGCTGTGCCTCAAGAGCCAAAGAGGTTGCAAGACAAGCAAAGTATTCTTAGTTACTCTGGCTGGGGCAGCTCTGGGCAAGTACAGAAGTCAGATCTTCAGATCACTGGAGAACCTGGGAGAGGCTTACCTGGAGATAGATGCCTTCAGGGTTAGGAGGCCACTGAACAGGATTTTTCATAATTTTAGACTTTAGTAGTTTGCTTCAGTTCTTTGCCCAGCCTTAAGTATTCTTTCTCACTCCCTATTTGAAAGTTTAAGGGTCAAGCCAGGACTTAATGAAATCAAAAGAAGTTTTTGCAGAAAGGCAGCATGTTGATCAGGATCTATCTATAAACTTTGAGTATAAACTAGGTGGCTAGTTTATAATCAGATAGGAAAACATGGGAAAAATCCCTGCTTATTGCAGCATGGAAGACTTGATGCAGAAAAACTAGTTTCCTTCAAGGAGAAAAATGTAAAAGCTTTCTAACAAGCAATCATAAGTAATAATTTGGCAGCTCTGTTATTAGTGTGGGCAAAGTATGCTATTCACCTAACTTTTGCTTTGGTTTTTTTGTGGGTCTTTTTTTTCCTACAACCCAGATTAAATTCCTGTTTCCTGATTTCCGGCAGAGTTTTGTGATGCCATATCAGATGGCTACATTAGTTGGGCTCTTATTCCACAATTCCACAAATACTCGTTCACCTAAGAAAACAGTGCTCTGTAGATAGCTGCACTGAAGTCATGCTGGCATATGGGTTTTGTCATATCACAGCTATGTCATGGAAAAGTATTTTCCAGCTCTGTTGTACTCTCTTTGCCACTTCTCTCATTTTATCCAACTGCTCCCCAGCCTCAGTCATCATCCTTCCTCCTTTTTCTGGAGCTGCTTTCCCTTTTCACATGGTGCCACAACCTCCTTCCTCCCTTCAGCCCTCCTCTCTGGCTTTGCTCCCTGCCAGCTCCTCCTTAGAAGTGTCATGTAACATGTTACCCATGATGGATGTACTCAGTTTCACTAGTGAGGCCTTCAGGTCAGTCTTGTTTTGTCCTGAAAAAAGTATGCATAACTTCATTATCATGCTTCCAGCTCAGTCATGTACACAGCACAAGCTGTAATTTAGAGGAAAGTGGTGGCTATTGACCACTAACAGTACAGTGGTGTGCTAGCTATGGCTTTACATTTTTGTTAAAGTTGGAAAAAGTAGTAGCTGAGTGAGTCATGAAACCCAATGTAGCAAAATTCAGTTGTAAATGAAAGAGGAACATTTCCATATTCTTCATTTGGCTTAATTCCTGTCCCTAATGGCTGTGTATATACCATAAACATTGGGAAGGAGCAACCATGGAAACACTTGTTTTCTTGCATTGCTAAATTTACTCGGGGTTGAATATTAACACAGCGCCTGGCATTACTTTAAAAGCAAAAATAGCTAAAGCGTGACTCACTATGAGTCATTTACTGCTAGTCCTGCTATACTGCCTAGAGCTTGACATTGAACAAGCTGGCAGCCTGCATTGCTGCATTTTTTTCTAGGAACTTTGAACACATTTCATTCTTGTGAATTCTCTTGTGCAACAATATTGAACACAGCAATGTGTTTATTTTGCTTCCAAAGTCGAATGAATCAGAAAATGGTGAAACAAAGAGTATTTTTCTTGGAGATTATGGAAGAGATGGATTCTGAGAATTATTTTTTTAGCTGCAATAATGAAATGATTGCATGGATGTTAAAAGTTAATTACGTTTTATCCAGACTATGTAATATATATTTTAAATATATTAAAATACCTTTATTACTATTATTGATTTTCATTTTTGACAAAGGCATATGTGGAATCAGAAAGCCTATAGGCTGAGAACTTTTTCTGTTTGATTGGAAATGTTTTATGATGGGAAGGCGGTGAGCTCTGAAGGGACAGACAAAATGAGGCAACTGTATTCCTATTGGCCTCTGTATTTAAAAGACACACCCTAAATATGGTGCCTGGTGTCTGACAGCAAGTAGTTTGCTGGCTGACTGTGGGAATGCCTGAAAAGATCAGCTGATCTCAGTCAGATGGGAAGGGGTAATGAGAGAGGGCTGAAACCAAAAGCAGCTTGCTGAGGCAACCATGTGATGAGATCCTGAAATACACTGCTTGGCCAAATATCACTCTTCAGTGTGCTAAAATTTTGGTTCCACCTAAATGTCATTTCTAACTAAAAGCCCCTTCTTCAAAAAATAGATAATGAAATTCTTTAATATTTTCCATAATTTTTTCCTACTTAAAATAATATGCTATCAGCATACAACCTTCTGCATGTGTTTAAAGGAGGTGCCATAAATCAAATTAAAATACTAATAATATAAGCTCAAAACAGCTACAAAAGTAAAATCCCATATACCTTGGTATGGATTAAAAGCTTGCTATGTATCTCTTCCTTTAACTACAGATGATGGCAATAGAAATGGTAAGGTACCTTCATCTGTACATTTAATAATACATGCTGTGCAGGATCTTTATAAGCTAAAGTATTTTCTCTGTCTAATCTGCTACAACATCAACTTCAAAAATTTCTCTTGATTTCCCTATTAAAAAATCTCATTGTGATGACTCAAGAGAGAAATAAGAATGATTAATTAAGATTAACAGTGGCATTGTAAGCCCTGTCCTGATATGCACTATTCTGTCTCATTTCAACATGAATTTGTGATCACTGAAGAGACTTCTGTTTAAAGTTTTTCAGTAAACTTAACTAAAAAAGTCTAAAGTAATTATTCTTTATGTTTTCCTGACTAACAGTCATACTAAAAAATGATACTGTGTTATTTTCTTAAACCTAGAATAAAGAAATGATCATGTTATATTGAACAGTATAAAGTGGGAAAGGATTTTGATTTTTTTCTGTGTTACCTCTTTGACAGTGACCCCCCAAATCACTGTTAATTAAATGGTTTCAGTAGTTACTCATGGTATATGCTCTTTAGCAATCTCTTCGTAGCTACTGAATGGGCTGTGCCTCAGCCACACCTCCAGGCATGTTAGGCAGAGTATAGACATGAGAATTTATGTTAGGAGTAAGACTCTGCCTTTTAAAAGACAGCTCTGTGTAGGAGGTTTTTGTGCTCTGAGGATCATCAGAAAGATTGGAGCTGCCTAAGGCATGATATCTCTTGGGCATCTCTATACATGTTGTGTAAGTAATGTCTCTATTAAGCTATGGCAAATTGTTCCCCTCACGTATGTGTGTGTTTCCCTGTACACACTCACACATTGACACAGAGAATGGGCAGGGCACTGACGTGGAGTCTTTTAGGACATATCAGAAGACCATGTGCTGAGCTCTAGATTTAGCACACGGAAGCATGACAGTCTAGCACTTAGTGTGAACTTCATTACCAAGTATTAACTTTTTTTCCATAAACACAAATGAAATACTCTGTTGAAGTGAAACCAGCATCCTGTTACGTGTGCATCCTAAAATGACAGATGAAAACTCTCAGTTCTCAAATCATTTTCTGTTCCAGCTATGAATCCAAATTATTCTCTTTAATATTTTCACAGGACAGACAAACAGAATGTTATGGAAAGCTGTAAGTCATGCAGAGTGCTGAGACAATTCATACCCACTTAAGCCACCGCAGGCTCTGACAATGTCCATCTTGTTGCATTCTTCTCCTGGGTCTTGAAGTGTGCTTGAGGTGCAGTATGGGCACCACTATGTCTGTGAGTTGTCAGCAGAAAAGTGATAGGAATTGTAGACTAATTACTTACGTTCTATGGATATATCCAAGTCTAGCACGGCTTTCAGCAGCAGAATGGAGGCTTTTTTTCCCCACCCTTCAAATTGATTTTATCAGATACATCTAACCTGAAGAACTCTTTCATATATAATGAATGGATGAGCTGCTTAGGTTGTCATTCCTTACTCCTTTGGAGTTCTGAATAATACAGTTATTACTAAAGAAATTTTCCATTCAATTACTTGCATAGCATGAGCTACAGATAGCCAGGAAAAAACTGTTCTTGTTATCTTGCACTATTTTTATCTGACTGTGCCCTATTAGAACCAACCTTACTGACTAAGGTTGTCCCATGAGCTTTTACTCTTAAAAATAGCCCTTTTTTGCTACAGATTGTCTTAGGTTGATTCACAAGCATAGTCATACAAGATCCAGTGGCATCACTGAACTGACTGTTAATCACTGTCACCTTTGGAAAGAGACTGTTAAATGTCTCATTTCTAAACAGCTGCCAAGTGTTTTTCAAAAGCCATGAGCCTAGCAGGTTTCACTGCCTCTGGTTTTTGTTTCTTACATTTATGGCAAGCCTTTTACACTTATGGTTGCAGGTGTATTTGTGAAGTATTAGTGGGCAAATTTGCCCCGAGATTAACTGTAGACCAGAAAACTGTAAACAGATATTTACAATTGAAAAGATCTTTCAAGTCCTGAGAGTCCTTAGTCTTGGGGCAGTCAAGTCACCAAAGACAATGGGAGTGAAGACACATGCTTTCCACTAAGCAAGTTAGAAACTCCTCCTTTAGGGCATAACTACTACTACTACTACTACTGTGTATTTCAGATCAACTGTACTGTTTGAGAAAATTAAGGTACTGAAGGTTAACTTGCTGCATCAACACTGCACATTGCAAAGTTAATTTCCTAAATCCATATTTAGGAATCTAAGTCTGGAGCCATATTTTTAGTTTATATATAAACTTGGAGTATCTGTTTAGCTCCCTATTGAGAAATCTGATTATCATCTTTATTATGTTGCCCTCTGTATGATGGGGAAAGTCTGCACCTCAGGATGAGTGTCTAGAAACATGTGCAGACATTGAGTTCCTCTGTCTGCATTGTCTCTACATCTAGTCAGTTCAGTGCCATGCAAATGTGGCTGTACAAATTCTGAATCAGCACTAGTCTCCATTAGTTCACCCAAGGGAACGGGCAAAGGAGCTCTGTCTACACCCACCTATGTAGATGTGCCCGCAGATTCTCCAGAATTCCAGAGAATGGAAACTGTAATTAGAACAATGTGCTCATACTTCTGCTTATATAGATGTCTGTACGTGTGGCTTAATTTGCTTTTAATGCTTGTTCCTCCTGAGCAGAGGTCAAGCCTGCTTGAGACATCAGCATGATTAATATTCCACTGAATATCTAGCTCAGCATCATTACTGTATTTTTTTAAGTAGGTAAAAATAGGTAGCAAGAATGGAGAAGCTTTTAATAGGCTGTGAACCTGTTGACATACCTTCTCTTTAAAGAGGAACACAAAAAAAGGGAAAACACTCTCTATGTGGGGTGTATGAAGATGATTCTAAAACTGCTTGAATAGAGGTGTTTAGAGGAAAAGATCATGTTTGCTGTTCAGTTATTGTTTTAGACCTTAGTAAAATACTACAGAATGTGAATCAGTCGATAGTTATCTGTGATGAGCAGGTAAACAAAAGATACATTTCCCAATGGGGTTTTCATATGATGGTGACAAACTCCATTGCACAACAATGGTCACATTCCAAAGCTGCAACCAGGTTCTGGAGGGCTTAATTTCACAACTGCTTACTGTGTCCTATTGCATTACAGTGACCTTTCAATAAAGAAGGGAGATTGCTGGCTTGTTTTTTAACTTAAAAACTCAATGACTATATAGTGCACTGCCCTACTTCTACATAGCAGATTTTGTCCTTGACATCTTTAAACTATGTCCTCTAGTAAAATATTCAGAAGCTTTTGTGTTTTCTACCTTTTTATTAATCTTCTACCTTTTTATTAATCTTCTAATGTGTAGATCTATTTACGGTTTGCATTTATGTTGGCAATGCATTTAATTATAAAAAAATAATTCTGATATTGAGCGACTGACATTAAAAATATGTTTTCCTGATCTAGCAATTTACATATAATCCTTCTGACATAGCAACTCAACAAAATTATTTATTGTTTAGTTTATATGTGGTTCTTTTTTTTTTCCAAGATGAACTCATGAAGCCCTGATTTCTAAAAATTGTTCAGTTGAATGAGTAGCTACAAAGCAAAAATAAAATCATGTTAACATGATATGATGTGAGAAGGATATAAAAAGTCATCTAAATATTATTTAGTTCTTGGCTGCTACAATTTATTTTGTGCTTATGACATTGCCTATATACTGACTCTGCTACAAGTTCATTCGTACTTCCTAGTGTGAAACAGTCATGTAATCTTAAATATAACTTCAGTAAAAAATTATTCTGCAGCTGGTAAATGAAGACAATATTCATATATCTGAAAGAGCAAGATGACAAGGCCAGACCTACAATGAAAATTATTTTACCATTGGTAAAAAAGAAGGAAGCCCAGCAGACACTGGTCATAGATGGGAAAAAGCATCTGGTTGGATAGTTGTTTACAGCAGCTGGGTCTTAGATCATCTGGGCTAGTTATGGGGAACATCACTTTTAGACTGAGCAGGCATCAAGTGAATAGTGCATAGATTCTGCAGTTTGAGTAAATGGCTGTTCAAGACAACAGTAGTACCTGTTAAGCCCACTCTCAGCTACAGACTTGCCCATCATCCACCTTGTATATGTTGGGTGTGTGCCCAGGTGCACACTTGGGTCTGGCTATGGGAGATGCTCCAGATGAGGAAAGCTTGAGCCTGCTATCCTGACCCCAAGCTGCCAGTCATGTGGTCTGATCTGATCAGTTGCAAGTAGATTTGTGCATCTAACAACCACAGCTCACCAGCAGATCATACAAGCTCTGCTGTTTGTAATCATGATTTGGGTACTTTGAGCCTGAGCTACAGCTCTGCAAGCAGCTGGCAGTGTGGTGCCAGCTGTGACACCTGGAATATTTTGCTTTCAGACAGCTCTTGACCTTCCAGTAGAGACAAAGACCAGGAAGGACCCCTGAAAGTCAGTGAGAATGAAATTGAATATACCTTCAAAGTGGTCTGTATTGTTAGTATGAATAGATGTCTTCAGAAGAGTCTGTGGCTCCAGTGAGAATCCTAGCAGAGAGAAAAGGTCACTTCCATAGTAAAAAGTTGCCCCCCCGCCCCAATTTCCACAGGAGAAGGAAGCTTTCTGTGGTGCCAGAGAGTCTGAAAGCAGTGTAAGCAATTAGCAAGAAGAGTTTGAAAATTCCATTGCAAGAATCAGGACTGCTCAGGAGTGGAGACGCTTGGGATTTTTCAGCCTGATTAGCTGCACTGACAGCGAGGTGATGTATGCTAATTACAGCTCCTTAACCTCCTTAGATGCTGTTGCATAAAAGCAACCTCCATGTTGAAACGTAAGGCACTGCAAGCTTCTCCACCTCGGTATTCTCAGACCATCTGTAGAAACCATTGGCCTGCCTGGATGATGCATAAAAAGGCGTGTCTGTGAGCCAACCTGTCAGTGGTTGTGGGTACAGGAATGGGAAAGTTTCTCCTTAGGATGTGTGGCTGAGTAATAGAACCTCTGATGCTATCTCTGCAGGTCAGTCAACCTTTGAGAATGGATCATTAAAGCTGCAGTGCAGTATTGAGCCAGTGCTTTGTAGTGCAAGTCTGACCCAAGTATAAAGAATAGAAAAAAGATTTTTGTGTAAAATGACATTTCAGTTTTACCAGCTGTATTTTCTCTTCTGGCGTGTTTTTTGTGCTGTCTTCATTATAACAAGAAATAACAGCATTTGATCTATAATAGGCAACGTAATGAATTCTGATTGTTCAGCACTGCTTGGAGAGGGAAGGAGAGATCAGTGTGATATTTAAATTAACTCTTTGTAAATACAAAAGTCTCATCATAGATAATGAGTGTCACATTTTTTCCAGGAATTATAATGAAAGGATGTTTTCAACTATTTTTCAACACATTTTTTCCAGGTGGTTCATGGAACAGATTGTTTAAGGTTTAAAATAGAACAGCAGTCATTAGGCAGAAAGTTGTTTTAAGATACTGTCTTTAAAATAAACAACCAAAGTCTTGAACAAAAAATCTAACCTGAAATAATACTTTCTGTTCCACTCTTTTTCTAGACAGTTCTCTTTAAATTCATGGTAGCGTTGTAATACCAAAACATAATTCCCTTATAGAAACAAATTCATAAACAATAATTAAAACAATAATTAATTAATAAGGGATGTTTCATATATGTAGCACTAGGGTTTAATCTGGAAAACCTTGCATATTGCACGGACTGAGGTTATGACACACTACAGCAAGCACTTCCCACCATCATAATGTATGCCAAGATTTTATGCTGATCAGCACTGAAGCAAATGTCATCTCTGCTCTATAGTGAACTTCTTCCAAAAGTTCCACACACCTTTGGTTTGATGTTTGGTTTCAACATTGTTTCAGGTGAAAAGTAATATTTAAGTTATACCTGATGACCTAAACTTGGCGAAGAGATGTTAGTGCACTTTTTTTTTTTAAAGAAGGAATTGCATCTTTCAACTGGTTAGACATTGTGTGTGGGAGTCCTTTTGTAACCATTGACAATGTAATTTCCCCAGATCCTGTTGTAACTCTTGACAGTGACAGTCTTTTTACTTCTCAGCTTTTCTTCAAGAGCTGAACTGGAAGCTATTTGACTGCTCTTCCTCCAAAATCTAGCAAAAGTACATTATTCTGCTGAGATTTGAGAGTAAATATAGAAATGGCTTGCTTTTCTTGGATGAGATGTATGAATTTTACATTCAGAAATAAGTATTTTAAGCACATATCAAAGGAAATATTGAGGTACTTGAAATGCTGTTAAAAGTGTTAGGAGTGCATGTATTGAGTACACTATCAACTATTTCAAAATCTGTCCAGAAACCCTGAAGAATGCAAAATACATGAGCTAGGCATGTACCCACATCTACTGCAGCACTTGACCCAGCACCATTATTCTTTAAACCTGCATTTATTGTCTTTTATAATTATCAGTAAGGGTTAGTTTAAGCAAGAATGTTCTCTCTTTGCTACTGTTTTTAAGATGCCATTTATATGTTACGTGCTGTGTGTACGTTCACTTCCGTAGCTGTGCGCACTCCCTGCTCCTGTCGAGCGCTGTGCCAGTGGTGGGGCATTCACTGCTTTGAGCACTGTCCCACACTCCTTCCTTCCTTTGCCTGTATCCCACTTCCTTGCTTTACAGCCCTCTGGTCTTTCCTCTTCTCGTCAATGGCTGATGCATGTGTTCTCAAGTTTTGGTCTCTCAGTGGCAGTGCCTTCTATCCAGATCCCAACTTGAGAAGATCTTCTAGAAGACCCTTTCCTTGATGGTCAGCCTGGCACCAGAGCCCTTTTTAGGAGTTCAATTTGGCTTGTCTTTGCCAAGAACCTCAATATCCACTGTCCCTGTGATGCGTCACTGGGTCCAGGGATGCTCATGCCTCAGCCTTGAGTTCTACTGATAATCCAGCAAGGCTTTCTAACTCTTCTGTACAAAACCTACAGTAAAAGCTGTTCAATATGCAGTCTAGTTTGTGTAATAGTAAATAAACCTAACTGCTTTGACTGTGTATTGTGACTGCAGTGGTTTAGGGAAAAAGCCAGAATGGATTCAAAATACCTGCTTTAGAATTTAGGAAAATAAAACACAAAAATAATGCCTTTGGTGATTTTTAATTAATTTTATATTGGTTTATTTCTGTGAACTAATTTTCCAGAAAGTAGATTTTGCATTAAATCTTCTTGCTCACCACTGCTTATGATTCTTTTAACTTGTTTTGATTGAACCGTATTCTGATGAGTATTATCATGGTAAGGCTGCCTAGCACAAGGCACATGTATTAGCACAGTTCCTTTTGTTTCTCAAGGCCTCAGACATTCTTAGTTTCCCTTCATTTTCATTTCCTTCATTTTTATGATTTTTCAAGAGTTGTCTTTATTTTTTTGCTTTTGGTTTTGCTCAGCTATTTTTCATCCTTGATCAGTATTTATGTTTTGGGATGCTAAAAATGCAGGTACACAGCTGTGAATTTCCCCCCGATTTTGTCTTAAATACAGCAGATGTGCAGCTGTCAGTACCTACTGTAAAGCTGTGGTTATCTGTTGCTTGCTACAGGGTAATGGTTTCAGTCATATTTTGCAGCCGCTCAGGGTATCCACCCACAATGTGAACAAGTAGTCTGACTTTTTTAAGAGCTGCCTTATCCGTACAGAATTTTGCAATACTGAGGCCACAAGTTCAGTGAGCTGTTTTTCCTGTCCTAGTAGAAACTGAAAATAACTTACATTTCCAGAAAGAAGGGAGCATGTAATTGTATAAAAGACTGTATTTACAGAAAATTTACAGGACGTGGACAGTACTGTTTTTGCATTTTATATTCAGTAGGTATGTTGCAATGCTATAATAACAGTTTTTGCTAAACTGGAATTTCATGACTGTTTAATCCACAGTCCCTGCTCACATCATAGAGTGATTTATTTATCGGAATGAATTGAAAATTAAATCCCAAGTTCTTCACTTCAGAATTGAAGGGCACCAATCTGGGTACATTTCTGACTACAGATCTAGAAGGTTAGAAGGTGAATTGTGTATGACCATTTTATTTCAACTGTTTAAAATAGCAATTGCTAGAGTAGATGAAAGCAGCAATTGATAAAAGCAAGTCATGTATTCTGGTTTCCTGTCCTGAGAGAGAAAGACATGCTGTTTTGGAAGGAAAAATAGAAACCCAAGCAGGGATCATTAAGTCTAAGGAAGAAAGACATTCTCGACTTCCTCATTTTGAGACATTCACGTATAACCCTGAAGAAACACGTTTTCAGTTCTTTTAAATCACTCCTTTGGTGTTCACACTTCCAATAAAGGCATCTTCATTTATCTGCAATGATCTCAGTGCGTTCTAAAAGTACAAAGCAACTGTTCAGTGCGAACAAGTTGAGGTTTACCCTTTCAACTAAGATAGTGTAACTGGAAATAGCAGTTCCCAGCCCATTATAAATGAGAAGTAAAAACGGTTAGCTTAAACCACCATGAAGGTGAATTTTAAAGGATGTTCTGACTGTGTGAGCAAAACCTTAAAAAAACAAGCAGACTATACCTTGTTGACCATTTAGCCCTTTCTGTCTGTGACCTGTTATCTCACTAGGTCCTTGATGCCTGGGCATCTTGTTGGGCATCTTTATCCTTCCTCTCATGGCACTCTACTAAGCACAGGAAAAACTTCAAGACATAGGACAAGCTCCTGATCTCCTCCAAGTGTCTCTTCAAAAGTGCTCTTCTGCACTTCATACAGAGGACTCTGAACTAATTATGAGTAGGCAGATGGCTTGTTGTGATTGTTCTTCCTCACTGGCTGCAGATCCTGTTCATCCTATTATTTGTTACCCCGTCTTTGCTACCACCGCCACACTAGCCACTTGTTTATCTCCTCCACCTGGGTTGTTATGCCTTTTAGGTTGTGTGCTTTGGAGCAAAGATTGTCATTTTATCTAATATAGTGCTTTTCTGACCAGGCTGGCATTCAGGTGTTACTGCAATATAAATACTATATAACTGTAATATTTCCGCAGAGATGGAACAAGTGTTATATATAAAAAGAGCCTCATTCACTTCCAAGATGCACCACATGCAAATATTTTGTGGGTTTAACTATGAGCAGAAGCTTATATACATCTAAATACAGCTCCTTTGGCAGACTCCCTGTGACAAGAGCCAGCATTCTATGAATGTACTTTAATCAATGAACTGTATGTAAACCAATGAAATCTATTCAGTCTAAACAAATCCAGACTCTTTCATGACAAACATTTAATCCTTCAAGATTGCATAGCTGGGGGATTTAGGGATTAGTTAGCTTTGAAAATAGGTCAAGGAAAACATCTTCATTTGGTTAAAAGCTAATCAGGGGAGGAAATAAGTAAAATAGTATAAAAGTTATAGAAAAAGTCTTTTGCAAAATGAGTTTTATGTAATGGTACAAAGAATGGTTTCTATTTGTCTCAGAGATGCAGAGCCTTGTCCCTCGTTCCATTTACACTGATAGAATTCAAGGGAAACTCTACTAAAGAAGTGATGCAAGTGTGTGCAGGGTTGTGTATTTTGTTTCTCTTGTGTTGAATGCTTTGGAAACACTTCAAATAATTTTATAAAAACTTCAACATTATGATTAAGAGACGTGATTTGGAAGTATGGACACTATGAAAAAGTTGCAGTGAAAATTGGGTTGTAGTCCTAGAAGTGAGGTTGTGAAAGAAAAGTTTAGGAATCACTCCAGTGAGGCAGTTGACCTAAATCTAGTAATCTCCCCAGCCACTGAAGTCTGAATTCCTTATTTGAACTACTATTCAACTTTTCTTCTTCACTTCACCTCTTTTGCTCACTGAACAGGCCGTCTGCTTTCTAGGGCTGTCTGGCATCCTGATATGGCTCATATAGTCAGAGATTATCCAGTCCTGTCATCCGGGTTCATAAGGGTTTTGTTCTGTCAAGTTATTGGAGAAATAAGTTCCAATATGACCTACAAGCTGGTGCTCAAAGATTAATCGAGGTCTTTGTCATGCATGGAGAAAGAGATGCTGTCTCTGAGAGGCACTGTTTAAGTCTGTGTAACTTCGTGTGTTTAATTGTTGTAAGAAGCAAAAAGAACCAAAATATCTTCAGAACTGCAGCACAGCTCACAGCACAAAACTTGCTCCCATGAACAGGTAGTGCAGACTGAATTTTTTCACTCTGTGAAATTTCTGTGTAATACACTGAATACTTTGCAGTTAAACATCAACAAAGCTAGAATCTCTCACAGCACTAGGTCTGCACAGTCTTGTAGTCAAATGAACAAGTTGATGAATATTAAAAGTAAAAACAAAAACTTTTGTTGGCTGCAGTAAGTATCTCAATCTCCAGCATACCCCAGATTAAAACAATGAATGTTCTCAACCACTATATAGAATTACTGTCAAGAAAGCTGATATTGTAATTCCTATGAATGCAACTCTTGCAACCTTATCCTTTCTCTAACAAAAAACACATTTGCCCTGAGCAAGGACTGTGAGGATTTACTTAGGCTACAAACAGTGTGTATTATTGGTTATTGCTCAAGATTATTTAGCTTTCTAAGATTTCATTGTTTCAAGATGACGTGAATGTAACTAACCCATTTGCCTCTTTAAACAGTTAACCTTGCAACACATGTAGTGTTTTATTTTCTACCTGAGAAAGAGTTTTAGTCAGTGAGGGTGCAGGCACGTGATACTGAGATGGCAGCTTTGTTACAAAAACACTGAAAAACATGCTCAAGGTTAGTTTAAGTTGAGCATTTGAACTTAGGTAAATTAATAATGAAGCTTCTTACTATGCTGGAAAAATGAGAAAGGAAGAAAAAAATACCCAGCAATGCATGAATCATTGACTTGTGATCCAAAATTCAGAGTTAAAGAGTCCCTTGTAGCCCTATAAAAAAATCTTCTCTACTGTAGTTCTGTAGAACTGATTTCCTCTTCATTCTTCACTGTTTTCAAATTTTATTTTATAAGTGATTATTTTCTGTGCTATGTTTTCTCAGTTACCTGATCCCTCTATTAGCCATCTGATCAGATGCTTTTTTATACATCTAGTTTGTTGCCTAGACTCTGATGCAGTTGAGAAGCAGGAACATAAATGGCACAGGGCTTTGATTCCCAGTTCTAGGCTCAGTGCCACTCTACGAGCCTGCTGACGTCTCAGAGAAACAGTGGTGTTTTGAGCTTTAGTAGCTGACCTACAAAGTTTAAAAAACATTGTGCAGTCTGTACAGAGCTAAGCTTGATAGAAACCCATGTAACTTTTGGTAGAGCTTATTTTAGAACTGAAATTTCTTGGGTAAATCCCATCTTTTTTTTTTTTTTGTCCTTGTGCTTGACAGATGTGGCAAAAATAGCCAAAAATATGATTTTTGTTTGTTGAACTGATTAACATTTCTCATGTATTGAAAATTATGAAAAAACTTGCTGGTCAAAAATGGACAAGTTGCTCTGAAATGCTACACAGTGAGTCAGTGTTGACTGGAACTGTAGTGTCCTTGTTTGTGTAACCACTATGAAACTGTCAGGAATGGCACTTCGAGCTTCAAGAATCCTAAGACTGCTCTAATGCAACCTCTCCTTTTAAGACCTACCTCCTGCCTCTCTGGCCTGCAGTATTCCCAGTCTTGAACACCTACAGTCCCTTGTGGGGCAGTCAGACAAACTGTGAAGACAACAGAGCCTCTCCTGTGAAACATGGCTTTGAATCTTGTGGGCCTTGCAGTGGCCAGATTTCCTGAGTCTGCAGCAGGAAATTTGGGACACCTTGTACAATGAGAGTCTTTTGTGTTTGGAGAAGTTTCTTTTTCCCTCAGGAACTCAGAAAATCAGAAACACTCTGGTGACACGAAAAAGGGTGTATGAATACACAGTGGGGCTTTTTAAACATATGAAACTGGCCAGCTTTATGTTTTTCATTGTAGAATTTGTGACTAGCTTTAGTCGATAATCAGTTGCTCATGAATTTAAGACAGAAGCATATTTGGAGCCACATGTCGTTTATGGGACTTTCTGCAGCATCCTGCATAAGCTGGCAGGATCTGCATGAAATTGCAGGGTGTCAGAGAGACAGAGATCTGTCATTTAGTACAAATGTCTAAAAGACACTTAAGTTCTACTATTGGGGATTTCAATGTCTGTGGTCAAATGCTGAATTTAGAAAATTCCACTGAGAGGCTGAGATATCCTATTCTATGGTATCCCTGCTTGTCTTTATTTTCTGGAGTTCACCAGTCAAAACTATTATTTTCTCAAGACCTTACAAATTGCAATTAATTCCAAGCATTAAATGTAGTCATTAATCCCCTGGTATAAGTGTCTACTTAAAAATGTAGGAAACATAAAACATTTCTTAGTTTAGGATGCTTTTTGCAGAAGCCAGCTGTGGAGTCCATCGCACCATACAGACTGGGCTCCTTACAGAGGCATTCGGTCAGAGCAGCAGGGTTTGTTTCATTCTGCAGTGGTATATGCTTTTGGTGTTGGCTTTCATATTCGCTTTTTTAGGACCCAAATTTTGGTTTTAGCTTTCTGTTACTGTAGGGTCCACTGCGTTGCCTAATGTGAACCAACGTAATACACTACTGGGGGAAAAAGAGAGAACAACACTGCCTTCTAGATACTTTAGTCTAAAGGCAAGTCAACACAAATGTGTTTGATATACGAAAAAAAAAGTCTTAGTCTAAAATTCAACACCTGAACTGCAGTCCTCAGGCCAAGCTATGGCTATAATTGTTTCTCTGTTAAATTGAGCAAATACCAGTCTTTTGTTGTCCTGACAAACATGGGAACACAAGCACAATGACAGATCACTCATAACTAAATGCTGTTCAAAACTTAATAGTCATTTTACAGTCAACTTTTTATATTTGTTGCGTCACAAAGATTTATTTAAGAGATAAAAGTGATTATGGAAAACACTGTCCAGTAACTATGGCAACAGTTACTTGATCTCACAATAATTAGCTTAGCATTGGTTGCACAATACTTTCACAATACCTCCTTGGTTAGTTCATTAAACAAAATTAGCTTTTGTTTGAACTTTCATCATTTGTTGTTTTAAGATTAGTCTAAGTTCAAAAGAATTGAAAAATATATTTTCAAGCTGCTATTATACATGAATAATTTAAGCTGCAAATGAATTTGTTAACGTCATTATGTAGTAACACTGGATACATTAGCTCTAGATGTGTTTTATTAGTTTAACTGAAAATTGCTTAATATATAGATACAGGTGTACACACAGTGTCAGCATGGAAGATTTGTGAGTGCCTGAATGAATGTCAATATATGCACACACATAATGTGGACTTAAAAGGCAATTATGAAGACTGCAAGGGTAGCCTTATAAACTGTCTGAATTAAATTTATTATTTTATGCCCTCCTCCTCTCCCACATAAGCAATCAGGTAGCATTTAAGTTACACAGTCAAAGTTTACTTTTTTCTCTTAGTTCTGATTCAGTATTTCGTATTCTCTACCTTCTTGGCTATATGGACAGTGCCTTTTTCTTACTGCTCTTTCAGTCTATGAGTTATTCAATACCAAGACTTCATTCTGTTAAGATGGAAACATAGAGAACAAAAGGCCCATTCATTGTTTACTACAGACTAATCAAACCAAGTTCCTGAAGCAGAGTTGCTATTTCTGTTGTGCCTTTTTTTTTATGATACTCATTACTACAGTATCTGCAAGCATTAATGAATTTGTTTTTACATTATCCACATGAGAGGATTATTATTATTTCCACCTGACAGATGGGAAACTGAAATTCAGAGAGATTAACATAAATGTTTTGGGTGGCTTTTGAGAAGCCTAGGATGTGGTTTATCAGAGTTCTTACATGGCACACAGTTCCCACTGACCTCAGCGTTTATGCAAAGCAGACTTCAGTCTTACATCGCATTTCATAGGTCATCTCAAATCACTCTTTTTCTAAATTTGGAATAAGGAAACTCTCTTCCCAATTTCCCTTTTCCTTACCCTACCGTGCTTCTATTTGTTCTACTCCCCCTCAGCTGCAATTCCCAACCTTCCATCTTATCCTGTTTAGATCAGAAAGCCTCTTCCTTCACTTAGTCCATTTAGTTTAGTCAGGGGAATGATAATCTTCCTTTTCTTCTTTCTGGACTCATGTCCAATCTAGATGAAATCTCAATATTACTAAGCCCAGAAGCAAATGTGCAGATTTTGGCTTTTCAGAAAGTTAATGTTGGGTAAAATGGACAGATCTTATAGGAAAGACAGAAACTTATTCCCAACACAGAGATGACTTTGGCTCAACTTCAGGTCTCTGCTTCAGCACAAAGGGATGCTGGGGCTGCCCGAAGAACCAGTTGTCAGAATTATGGAGGTAAAATTGCACGAATTTCCTTAGCTTTGTGATTTTGGATGTACTTTTCTGATTGAAATTCAGTCATTTTCAGTCCAAGTCAGTACCTTTTAGCAAAATTATAAGCCCTATATTACTAAAACTGCTATGTCTAATAAAACTGCTGAATGTGATCTGTTTATGTATATAATTGAGGACAAAATGCCATTAATTTATTTGATACGAGCTTTGTCAGATTGCTTTACATTGGGACATGAAATAAAGTTATGTGTCTCTTTTTCTTTAGTCATTAATCTTTTTTATTAAATCGCATTCTATACAGCAGCGTTTTAGTTTCTTATTCCCAGGTGCAACAGAAATGTGGCAGTAAAACCTGAGTATCTGCAGGAAAGGCAAAGTCTTGGGGCTGGTCCAGAATACAGTTATCCTCTGTGATGGTGTGTTCCAGGGTTGGTCCTCGTCTAGCACTAGCAAGAGCCTAGCAGCAAACTTTGAAAAGACTACAGGTCAGAAGTTCATCCATATTAGGGGAAATCCAGGATATCTGGCATCTTGTAAACAACTTTTTGTTTGTGCGAGAGCTGATCTGTAGATCCCCTTCCTGCTAATATTGATGTGATTTGTCCCTTGCTAATGCAGTAGTTACCAATTTCATAATGCAGGCTTCACGTATTGTAGGTGTTGGCCCTTCAAAAAGAAGCCTATGTCTCGTGAAGAATAGTTTGCTTCTCTTAAACCCTACAGCCTCACAGACCATGAACCGAAAACCATTGACCTACAGCCTGTCAGTGAATGGAACCTTACCTTGCAAATCCTTGAAGAAAGAAATGTTAGTTTAAAAATATTTTTAAGTGGCATTGGCAAAGCACCACAGTAGCAAATAGCATTTCAGGACTGGTATTATAAATGGTACTAAACTACAAAGGGAAGTTTCAGTACTGAAAAAATTCACCAGTGCTTGACACAGCATAATCATATATATTCACATAAAAGGCCATTATATTTAATTTTAATTGTCCAGATTGGTATTTCAATATTTTTAAGGGAACATTCTGTACTTGCTAATTGCCTACAGTTTGGCTGTCAACCTCCCAGGTGTGCAGATGTCTATTGTTCAAAATACTTGCTTTTGCAGTAGCTCTGCATTAGCTGCAGCAAAATACACTCAAAGTTAAGCTGAATCTTAAAATATGCTTTTGCTCATGATAGTCGTGGATTCATAACTATCTATATCCCTAGGAATTAAGGTATTTGGCTCCCTTGGGGAGTGTTTGAGTTTGAATCTTGAGTGCTGCAGTTCTGGCAAACGAGTGGAACCAGAGGAGAGATGAAGGCTGGAATGGCTTAAGAAGGGATGCATTGGAAAGTATAAAGGGAGTGTTTAAAGCTACAGGAGCAGGTACCCCTTTTAATCATAAATTAGAACAGAGTTGTATTTGCTGCCACTACATCCATATGGAAACTAAATTTACAGAAGACACTGATTTCACAAGATAAGCAATCACTTGTACATCAAATAAGTTTGCATTTGGTACATGCTATTTTATCCTCTTACCAATCTCAGAAGAAGCTATCTGAGCAAAGGGACAGCACAGTTGGACCATTTTGGGTTTTCTGTTCTGGATATGGAAGTAACTCGCTTGAAAGCTATTAAACAACAAATTTTGATTCAAAAATCTACATGTGAGGTCAGACTTTTTTTGAAACGTGTACTCAGTTTGGTTCTTTTTTTTTTTAAATTGCATTTCAGAAAGTTTTTCCTTTTGGATTGGCTCCTTTTGAGTTGCATATTGAAAGAGACAGTGTGGTCAGTAGGATAGGAGAAACAGTAAAGGTATAATGTATTTGTACTAATGATTTTTATTATTCTCAGGAAGTGTTCTCAAAAATTGCTTTTAAACTTAGTTATGAATTTGGCACCTAAAAGATTATAACTTCCACTTCTTGACTTTTAAGGAAGTTTGTACTTACGTTGTCTTCTCTTTCTAAGGAAAAATAAAATATAGCTCAAAGTTCAACAAAATGTGGTGTTCCAGTAATTGTTGTTTCTGGAGTCCCCAACCAAGTGTTTGATTCAACAAGATCTTTTTCTCTAAGAGATGTTTTTGCCCCTTAATGACTGTAGAAATTGTGAAGGTGAGCTATAGCTCAGGATGTCTCCTGACCACGTGATTCTGAATGTTCTTCCAGATATTATGCAGGTGGGATACCTGGAAGACACTGGAGATTTTTATGTGTGAACACCTCTTTAAAAATTAAATCCAAACCCCAAAAATTGTTGTTCTATAATTTAAATTAATATAAATCACAAATAAACTTAAAAAAATCATTTAAACAAAATCCAAGTAATCAGTTACCTTATTTAAAATTTCCCATTATATAAAATGGGACTTTGTTTTCTGTTCCTTAGCTTCTAATTTGTAGAAAAACTGTAAAATCCAATCTGTTCTTTGGAACTTTGAAAAGAGGAAAAAGCCTTAAATGTGGTCCCTAATGTACATAGTTCTTATGCGCTAATTAACGGTGACAGGTTGCTGCTCCAAGCAGCTTACAGTACAAATACTTTATGGAATGTGATGTGCAAGAGAAAATGTACATTGTTTGTTCATTCTGGAATTTTCACTTTGGTGCATTTATATAGGATTAGCTATGGATTCTGTATCCACACAGTATAGTGTGCATTTTCAGTCTCTTCTTACAGCACTGTGAATAAGCCTCTTATTTGAAGCAAAAGTGCTTAATTGAATTTTCTATAAGCTGGATCTTTCTTCTATTGTGTTTCCTTTGATGAGGAACTATTCTGGGAGAACACAAGCAAAAATTCCAGGTAAAACACTGTGCACAGTTGGGTGCTACCTGAATACAAATAAACCTGGAAAGTAACAAATAATAAACTCACTTGTTCTCTTCCAGCCACACAAAATGATCAGGAAATACTTGATCTCATAAAATATGCTTGTGAGAAATGGTACCTGTCTGTAATCAAACTCGATCTGAAGTGTAGACTCTGGCTGGCAAGATAACAGAGTGTTCAACATCAAAAACCTTGTGTTCTCTACACTTTGGCTTGTGAGACTCATAGTTGTTAGCGCAATAGAAACTGAAGCGTAAGCATATTCCTGATGTAAGCAACAAAACTAAATGTCCACCTATTGTGTAATCAAGGAAATATTTTTATTGCCCTGTAAAAAGTGGAGTTTGGTAGGTGAAACAAGGCACTAAATCTGCATAGCTGGCTGTGCCACGGGCCTAGGTTGTTGGTAGCCTTACCTCATTCCCTGCCTTGGTCTGTTAAGTCTCGTTTTGCCTCTACACTTGATGCCTATTGAAAGGGAGTGTGGACTTGTAGAGCTAAACAGAATTGAGATATGCACCCATATCTGGAAGGGCATGCTGAGCATCAAAACACAGTTCAGCAGTGCCCGTTGCTTACGCTTGATTTCATCATCATTTTTTCCTAAGCCTACTTTTTTTCTGTGGTGAAATTACATGTTTATTCCAGCTACTGCCAGCTGAAAATGGCTTCACATGAAGCCAAGTGCATCTGTGAAATAATCTCTTGACAGCTGCCTTGTCTGTTCCTAGAATCATGTTTCTTAAGCAGAAAGTGGTAAAATACTCAAACGATCCAAAGCAGCTTCTCACTTCCTAACAGCTGCAGATAAGGAAACACAAAGAGCTCAGACTGCAAAAAGGCCCTGATAGAGGAAGTAGAAGGATTGTTATTCAATTATTAAAAATGTAAATAAATGCAGCAACATAGAAGCTGCTGCAATATTTATCTACCAAGATGAAAACTAAACAGAAATGCTGGGATCCTGCTACATAGTTGATGAATGTTTGTTCCAAGTATTACCCAAGAGGAGAAATGCTTGAAAGCCTGGCAGTTAATTTCCTGCAGATGAATTACAGGCACTGTTAAATGGAGAGTTTTGCTTTAGACTTCAGTAATACCAAGATTTGTTCCATTTAGAAAAAAAAAAAGGAGTAAATAACAGTTTGTATTTGCCTGTCAATGGCATTTGAAAAGGGTCTGGGCCAAGTTTGGTTTCCTGTGTGTTTTGTACTAGGTGTGTTGGCTGTGCATTAATTTCTTCACTCTCAGATCTAGGTTGCTTCATCATCACATTTCTGCTGAATGGCTAAAAGAACGTTTGATTGTGGTTTATTGCTTTGGTGACTGAGGGACATTGCTGATATGTTGGAGGTTATTCTACTTGCTCTTTGCCGCACTTCTGAGAAAGGGCTTAACAGGTGCTGGCAGAAAACTGTATGTCATCATCAACAGTTTTGAAATGCAGCAGCCCCAAGGCCATATTCTGCTTCTCAGGTAGTTTATTATGATGCTTTGTAGAGCCACCACTTCAGAATTTAGGAAGGAGGCTCATCAGTATGCTGGTGAAATACAGACATGTCTCTCTTTACTCAGAAGAACCTGAAAGTTCAGCATCTCCTGTGAAGTAATGCTGGCGGGATATTGCCAGCTGGCTGCGTTAAAGCTGCCTTATTTTCAACCCTGGAAAAACTGAAGTGCTGCTGCTGAGTGAAGGTCATTGATAGAGGGAAGTTTGTTCTTTGTTTATCCAGGCTGTGTGTTCACAAGTAACAAAGCCAAGCCAAAGATCTCAAAATCGTTTAGGACCTTGCCCTATTCACAGAAAATCTTCTGTGTTGGATTGTTGGGATGTATTTTTTCCCACGCCCCGGTCCGTACTCTCTGTGGTTTATTTTGCTTGTATCAGAATAGAAGTGTATCCCTTATGCATCAGTGCTCACAGGTGGACTTTCTTATTGCCTGTAATTCGTTGATTCACCAACACAGCTGCTCGCCAGTTTGAAAGTACCTTTACAGAGGTGACTTTAGTTGGGATTCTTTATACGAACTGTTACCAGAGGAACAGGTAATATGTAGAGTTGCACCATCTCTGTTTAATGAAGTGGATTCTGGCAGCCTGTTTCTGTTGAGCTCTTCGTGCTGGTATCCATTACCCTCACATCAGGGTATCTAATACATGAAACCTTCATTAGCTTCATCTGTGGGCATATGTACTCATGCTGCCTACCACTTTGGCAGTCAGTTGTGTTGTCTCCTTAAATCATCAGCTTGACTACAATTTTAGTTTATTTGAGATAGCCTGAAAAAATTCAGTTGACAATTTGATCATGAAACGAGAGGCCTGAAATGCCCAAATATAAGGGGGTTTGGCACTGTCACAAGTTTGCTGTATTAATGTTGCTGTGAAAAATTGCTTCAGTGCTCTTTAACCTGCTGTCTCGCAGCCTTAAATCTCCATCTGTTCAGCAGACTATTGAACACTGTACACGGTGGTTTCCATTGTATGTTACTGAACTTTTTAACGTGTACATTTCACTTTTGAGCAGGACGTGGAATTCCCAAACTCTCGGAACTTCAGAATATGTCTTATCAAAAACTTTCATCAAACCTAAGACCCATTTTACACTACTTATTTAAATAGATTCCAAATAAATTGAGCAAATGACAACTGCTCTCACCAGGGTGAAAGTTCATAAAGAGAAAACTTTTTTCATACCTAATGAGATAACTTGATGCAGCAAAAATGTCTTTTTAGCTTCACATCTCTGTGACATGCTAGGATGCAACTACACTGTAGATTCATAGTGAGGCAATGTGAAATAGGTGCTAAAAATCAACAAAATGTGACTCAAATCTGCCTTGAACTTCAGATCCTGTAGTGAAGTGTTGATCCAACTGAATTTGATCAGTACTTTCCAAATAATTGCCATTACTTTATTTTTCTCTTAAAATTTCTATCAGTAATTATTTACTATAAATAGCCATGACAAGCAAGCTGTTGGAACACTTAATATGATTTTGATTACATGCCTGCTGGAAAGGAGAGTTTAAATAGGAACAGCAGGAAGCAGCAATAAATCAAATGAATAAAACTTAATGACAGCAATATTTTGGCAGAAAATCTTTGATTCTGTTTCAAATGTAGAAATGTTTCCTCTTTCTCTTAATTTTTTGAAAGGAAAGGTAGGTTTTTATACCCTTGCTGGTTATCTTTCTTTTCTCCATCCTAATAAAGTCACTAGGGCTTTTTGCTCTTCTGGAATCTTCCTAGTGCTGCACTGTGTGTCAGAGACACTGTGACTGCTGAGACACTGGGGCTGTTTATTTTAAAGGCAAGTACAGCTTTGGGACTGAAATGTATTTATCTAGGTGTCCTTTCCTCCTCTCTATTTGAGTTATCCCACACAGCCAGTACTATCTTTAAATTATTCCACACTATGGATACTCATGGGAATAGGTGAGCTGCTTCAGAAGAAATGCTGTTTTGCAGAAGTATCTGTTTTGTGGATGGATACTGTCGACCCAGAAAACCAAGACATACTTCCAGAAAAAATATTTTTTTGGGCTTAACTGTCAGGGGTTTCTATGGAAGTTAGGCATATCATTCTCTTTGTGGATCTAAGCTGAGGTGATTTGTACAGGAGCTTTCAGAAAGTGTGTCAGAACAGCATCAGAATCCACTTCTCTTTTTCCAGATCATCCTTTCTCAACCATAATCCTTCCTTATTTCCTCTGTCAGTCTCTCTGTATACAAACCTTAAAGCAGAACATACACCTGTAGAGTACTTGCTGCACAGCATCTTTGGCCTCAAGGAGCTCTAGAAAAATGCCAGTTCACCAGAAGTAAAGCTTTGCAAATGAAACTTACTCCTAATGAACAGAGACATAATTTTCAGAATTAGAGTGCCAGAACCCATAAAGCTTTCAGAAAGCCTTAAAAGTATTTCTGTTCAGGTGGTGAACAAGTTAACATTGTTGAGTTTATTAAGCATGAGAATAATTTCAATAGAGTACTATTGAACTACGGAATTAGTCTGGTCTCCTGACCCGTGGCACAAAATCTGAAATTGTTGAGATTAATAAAGTCTTTATCAGATTTGGAAAAATTAAGTCCCTTTCTATGCTACACCAGAAGCCTTTTATTTCAAAAAGCAATTAAATATGGACCAGGAGTGGATAAAATAAAGAACAGGAATGAGTAACACGTTTTGTTGTTTAAGAGAGTCAGTTTAGGTGAGTCAATGAGGTGATTTAGGGGTCCTTTCAGAAAATAGGTTATAACTTATTTTATTGAGTAAATTCAAGAAAAATAATTCCCTTAGACCAGAGTAGAAAAACTATGTGAACTGTAGTAAAAATTACCATAGATCAGTTCAAGCTAGCACGGATAAGTTTAGCAGTAATGCCTACAGAAAAGAGAACTTCAAGTCTGCAGAGGTGTGATTAAATTCAAATCCTCCTGCCTGCCCACAGAACGGCTGGGAAATGTCAGCAGGGTCCCACAGCCTGGCACAAGCCCAAGAAGTGGAAGGAGGGAATTCTGCTTGGCAGCCAGCAGTCTCCTCTTTCAACACACTTGATACAGAAAATCAATAACTTAAGAGGGAGAAATTAAATTCTTTTCCACAAGAAATTTTCAAACTTAAGTCAGTATAAAATACACTTCAAGCCAGACTCAGCTCATGAGGTCAAGTAGGTGTTACAGTCAGATGGGTTTGTTGTTCTGCACTTGTGTTCTTTATAATAACTCTGTGGAGGAGAGCTCTGACCTTCCCAAGCACTGGTCCCAGCAACACACTAGCTCCTTGTATAAAGCTGTCTTGATCACAGGCTTTTTCTCCCAAGCTCTTTAGAAGCAGAAATAATTTCAGCCTAAACCTCTCCAGAAAGATGTTTTGTTGCTAACAAAGGGACAAGAAGGGCCCAAGACAATGAGGGCTTTCTTTTCTGGGTCGCCAAAATCAGGCCCATCAGAGTACAGCAAGAGGAAAAGGATCATATTAAAAATGAATAGAGAAAGCTGAGAAATTATACACAAATTATGTATCCTCACAATGAATGCTGTATTCATCTGCAGGGATCTTATCATCAAAGAGAAGGTAGGTAGAGTTCAGGAGAAACTATTAAAAGCAAAAAAATACTTTCCCTTATGAAGAAATCTAGACTGAAAAAGAAATGACAGAAGAGAGGCCCATAAGGTGATAAATTGTGCCAAGAAAACAAATTAGAGAGTACAATTTACTTCTTATTTTGGACAGAGATATGCTCTACAGTATTCAAGTAGGTTCTGTTCAAGCCTGCAGAGTGAAGCACTCTTCATGCTAAATGCAGAAGCTTAAGGTAATTGAATATTAAAATCAAAAATCAAAGTATGTTTTTTTGATTACCTTCTCAAATAAACCCCAAAAAACTTTATGAGTAGCTTCCAGAAACCAGTGTATTTACATTAGGAAACAAAAGATACTCTGAAAACCCAGAAGCCAAATCTTTCTAGAAATTCAAAGAGCAAATAGGGGAGAAGTCATGTGAGAAAGGTTCATTTAAGGGCATAATGATTTTAGTCCTAAGTCTATGATGCTATATAGCAATCAGACAGAGAGATGAAATGAAAAGGAAAGCCTTATAAATATCTCTATAGTCATATACTCAAAAGTTAACAACGGAATCGTTCTGAGTTGCATTTGAAAAGAAAGCAACAAAGCAACATTTTTAAAAGTAGAGCTCATTCAGAAAGAATTACTGGAGGACAGTGATGCAAGGGGATTACTCAAGACTGCAGTGAACATCAGAACTACTGTAAGGAAAAAAAGCATTCTTCTATAGTGATTAGAGAAAAAGCAGTTGTATCTATAGTGAATAAAGATGACCAATAGTTCCAGCAAAAGTAGCAAGGAGCATGTGCCTGCATTCACACATGCAGGGCTGAATTTAGTCACAGGATAATGATCAGCCCAAGTTCAGCGATGACTTCTACATTGCTCACAGAAAAAGGAGGTGGAAAGCGTGCAGCTGGAGCTGGTTGCAAAAGTGTTCGATGTCCCCTCAGTACACAGAGTAACAGGTTCAGATGACATGCTGAGTCACAAGTTTTACAGGAAATCAGCAAGGAAATAAATGAACCTTTAACTGGCATTTGTAGATGTTTGCAGCAATAAGAGAACTGTTGGAGGGTTGCAGAGAGAAACAGTGTGTTATACTTTTAGAGAAATGAATGTAACTTTAAAAGCAAGGGAAACAATTCAATATCTTGATTTCTACTGTGAAATCTGCAAATAGTGCATGCATTTGTGCTGTTGAAATGCTGCCAGCAATGCCAATAGCACTGAGTACTGCACTCTTTGTATTTCCAAGTTGTAGAAACCAAGGCCCCCTACCTGTATTTTGCTGTCGGCATAGTTATTAGGCAAATCTTCAGTATTGTTTGGAGGGTTTTCTCGAGTGATTACTTTGTTGTTTCTATTGCATCTGTTTTCAAGTTTCTCCCCACCCACCAATCTGTTCCCATAGCTGCACTATTCATCTTTATCTATGTATTCATGATTTTCACAGGAATAAATTCTATTCATCTCAATTAAGATGAGTGTCCCATCAGACTGGGTGCTACACATACGCAGAGTAAGAAACAATTCCTGCTCAGAGTAAATTATAGTCTAGATGCAGAACAGACGGTGAGAAATTCAGTTCTCTTCCTGTTGCCTGTAAAGGTTTCATTTGATAATACCCAGATCTTATGAGTCCTGACCTATTCTTTTGCAACAAGACTGATGCCTGCTTTGGGACTTTGATTTCTCCTTGGGAGAAATCTTGACAGCCTCTACTAATTTTTGTTCGGGTTGGTTTTTCTTTTTTCATTATTATTACTTTGTAATGGTTGAAAGTGTGATATTAAGTGGTTTTGTAAGCAATTGGTATTACTCACTTGGGGTCCTATTTTGAAGTCATATTCTGAAAGCAAGGTGGAAAATGTTGGAGGGAATGTCCAAAACCAAATTAACCAAGCAAAAGTGTTGTGTAAGATATTGTAAGGCAGAACACTAAGCGTCACAGAAATCATTTCTCAATTGAAGTCAACTCGTTAGATTGAAGAGTTTTTATTAAAATAGAGAAGCAAAGCGTAATCATGTGATATTTACTCATTTTCAACAGAAGTTTCATTAAGCATGCTTTATTTCATAAGTACTTGGAAATGACGTTTCACATCCTTTCTTTGTCTTTTGTAATACGATCTCTCTTTGATATGCTTAAATAATCCAGCAATCCTTTTTTCTACCAGCAATTTTATAATTTTACAGTTCAGAAAGTATTAGCATTATAGAATATATTTTAATGCAGAAGGATGCATAAGGATGTAGTGGAGGGCATCTGTAAGATCTTCCGTGGGTGCAACAGTGCATATTACTGCTCCTCTCTTCTCTCTTGCATCTTTGTCCATCACTGTTCCCACTCTGAAATTTCATACACTAGTGGGCTTTTTAGAATAAGAACCAGCAATAAACCCCATTATTTGGTTATTTTCTTTTACTGTTACTGTTCATATTTTTTCCTTTAGACTGTACATAAACCCCCTTTAAATATATTGAATATATTTTGGAGTTTCTTTAAACGCTGGAAACCGGAAAAAAAACTAATAAATTAGTTCCCTGTCAGCAGGTTCATTGAGAGCACATAGCAGAGGATGAATGGACTTTCAGGAGTCCATTGCTTTTATTGTCCTTGACCTCATATTGAATGTTCTCATTCTAATCTAGTATTTGTCAGAATCTATACAGAAAATAACTTCTTTGGTAGTCACGCAATAACAAAGACAGTAGTCATTGTCACGGGTACTGCTGTGCCCAGACTGGTGGGTGTGCTCATGGCTTTACAGGCCTGTGCACCATAAGTACAAGATAACTGGCTTTTATTTAAATACTACTGCATACATACCTTGCTTTTAATCAGTGGTCTTGGTGTGTTTTACCAAAAAAGGCATCTCAAATGAGGAAATTCAGATACTGGAAGGGAAAGTGATATTCTGAAGGTCACCAGTCAGTGCTGCAGCGGGAATACAGGCTCATGGCATGGGAAAGCCTAGGAGGAAACGGGTCCTTCTGTAATTCTGGTTTGGATGGCTCTAGTGAACGAGCCATTGAACCCCACACTGAGTCATGGTGATAGAATGAAATGTTAAAGACTGATCTGTTTATTGCTCTGCACCTATCTTGTGCTGACAATAACACAGATCTCATGTTGTATTTTTTTAAAAGTAGGAAATAGTGTAATTAAAGGACTATTTCGTAATGCATGTGACAGGTTATCTTCAGGAAGGAGTGATGTTTTTAAAATATTCATGTGCTCCACTGTGATCCTTCAGAAGTGGCAAGGAAAGCAATTCAATATTTGTAAAACAAATATTAAAATTTAATTTAGCTTCAAGTACAAAAGTCAAATTCACTAGTTTTTTAAAAGGAAAACAAGTTATGTATATTAGAGATTCGTTATATACATTTTCATAACTTTCTGGTAAATTTATGGGCAAGTACTAAATTCCCAAATTTAGATTCTGCAAATAAAAATGGTAAAATCACTGAGTTTCTTTAAAAATAAACAGTGTTAAAGTAGTCTAATGTAATTGTGTTTTATTTTTTAAAAAATGTCAGTGCAGGAAATAGAGAAAAATACAAGATCGTTAAAAAAGAACAACACAAACATATTTTTTTGAAATGATAAATAAGAAATGTAAAATAAGGCTAACATAAGAAGAATAAGCTAAAGTAAGGCAGAAAATACATCTAAAAGTTAAATTATTGACTATATAAAAATAATTAAGCTCACATAGAAGCTTATAATATGAAAAAAGCCAAAACAAAACCAAACCTTAGAGGATAGTTATGAAACAACTGACACATGAAGTTATGTTTCAGGCATTTAGAACATCAAAACTATTAAAGAGATGTTAAGCCATCCTCATAGGAGATGATAGCCTTGTCAAAATTAGATAGCTCTTCCCATTCATCTGTTCAAAATGATTGTGAAATACTTGGACAGTAATGGGAATGGAGGACCAGAGGACTCTCATGCAGTGAATACAGTGCAGCTGCTATTAGGATTTATTTGATGTTTTCCATCACTGAATTTTAGATGAGTAGTCATTAGAGTCACGGGAAGAAGTTGAGTTTGTAGTTCTCCTTATAGCAACTGAATAGATTTCTGCTGCCTAAGAGTCCTGTGATACATAGAAATACCACTAACAAAGAAATTACATACTTTAGAAAGTTATCCTGTTAACAAATATTCTTCATATGACATCTTCTACTCTCTTCTTTATAGTTCAAGTCTTATAAAAATGTAACACAAAATATAGATAGTATAATGAATATTAATTTGGGAAGAAATATATACAGAAAGTAGTTTGTGTTGGTACTTGGGGTAGATAATGTCTTTCTAAGTGAATATAAGGGGAACTTAAGACTGGCAGCAGATTTAGATGAATATTTTTTTAATTGCATGGTTTTAAAACAAAGGACATGACACAAGTGGTGTCAAGGAGTATTCTAGCAAGATGTTTCAGAGGAATATTGCACAATTGCAGCGCTTCAAGGTGGAAGTATTTAATCACACTTGTTATGAAATATTTCGTTATTCAAGTCAAAACTACAGATATGAATAAATATGAATGGAATTATATTTGGATGTGGATAATCAACTTAGAAGATTTTTAGTTTGACAATATCTTGAATAAGGACATTTATTTACTTAGACATGAGGTCAAAAGGGTACATTTTAAATGCGTAGAGAAACTACAAATATTTTTACATAGCTCAGCATTTTTAATTTACTTGCTTTTTTGAATTTGCTTTCAGTAAAATTATCAGCCATGTATGTTATAGCAAAGTGTTATTTTCTATTCATGAATATTTTTTTTAAGGAGTATGTAAGCAGCTCATAGAACTAGACTTGTCACAGTCTTCATCAGCATAAATCTGTTTTCTGATTTTCTCATGAGAAAAAAAAAGTGATTGATTCTGTTATGTTCTGCCTGGTGGTTTGTATTTTATATTTACACGTGGTGTTCTGTCTCTTTTTCAATACCTATTTCTTTTCATGTGAATGCTAAAATTACCTGTCGATATCAGGTGCTGTAGGGACTCTGTTGCCTCCTGACACCAGTTAAATGCACTGATTTAACTGAAGTCTTGTCTTTGTGTTTAATATGGTCATAAGAAGCCAAAATAAAAACATACCCTTATGTCATAACTTTATACTTTGTAATTGGTACAGCTTGTGCAATTTCTTCAGTGGGGATTTCCCTTTCTTTCCTGTAAGCTGAAATCTTTCATGTAAGCAGCGTTTAGACATCCTCTTTTGTAAAGCCGATCTTATCAGGATTATGCAGAGCTCCCCACTTTTCTATAGGGGTTAAGGAGTGCTCACCACAAATGGTATGAGTATTTCAACCAGGAAAATGAGATATTTTCAAAACCGGGTTTTTTTTAAAAGTCTTAATATTTGATATTTTTTAGAAATGGAACAAAAGCTATTGTGTTTCCATGAAGACCGTACACTGAGTAGCATATGTGGAATTAGCCAACTCCCTCCTAGGGATGTAAGGAAGCCCTTGTTAGTTTATTATCCATTATTGCAATGGCTAATAAACAGGCTTGAGTATTTTGTAAGTTTTATTGATGTTGGAAAATGATTCATTGAAATGTCACAGAAATAGCCTTATAAAACTTCAGAAATATGTCTCATTGTTATGCCTTACTCCTCCCTTCTTTTCCACCTACCAACCTTCTGCTAGCCCACTACCCCACTTCATATGTATTGCCGTGCCAGAACAAGACAAAACTCATACAAGACTTACAAGAGGAAAATTTTAACACTCATACTTAAGAAATACAAGAAATGGCAAGAAATACAAGAAATACAAGAAATGGCATTCCTTTTTATGTAGTGGTTATTGTTGTTGTGTTGTTTTCTTGTTTTCTGTGGGATTTTTATGAGTTTTGATCTCATATCAGATAGATTAGAATTGATTGAGAAAAAAAATCCAACTTTTTATTCTGACTCAGAATGAAAACTAGCAAATTTGTCTTATTTTCATGGTGGGGGGGTGTGTGTGTGGGAGTGGTATGTGTGTGTGGAAAGAAATGCCAGAAATGTTTGAAGAATTGCATTCCATTCTAAGCAATAAAGCAGATTCGTACACAGGGCCTTCCTCATCTCTTGAGATGGTACCCGCAAACCCCTTGAGGGTTTCGGGGGTCAAGAGCTGTCAAATTTCCTTTCAATGTGTTCCTACAGACAATTTAATTCATATGGATCCATACAGAAAATATTGAAAAGTTAAAATTATATTGAGCCTGCATGTTATCAGCTGATTTGGAACATTTGGGTATATGGTGTTCCCTGCCACTAAAACAAAGAAATAGCAGAAGCAACAATTTATGGTTCTGTTTTCAGATCAGCCACTAGTGAGAGATTTTCCCAGTGCTGAGGTGCTGGAATTTCAAGTTTCATTTCAGACTCAAGTAAAAAATGTTGTGTTTGTAGAAAATCTCCTGTTGCAGCCCTATACATTTCTCTCTAGATTTTCCTGACATTCTTCAGCCTAGTCCCTGCTTTTGCCTGTCACTCCCACCTCTTTCTCTGCAACCCAACTGCTACTATATTTTTCATCTTACCATCCTAATTCTTGCCCAGATAATCTGCCTTGTGCATTCCTGCCACTTCACTTGTTACCCAAATCTGTCTCCCTTCCCCTTTCTTTTCCAATGCCTGGTTTCCTGTTTTCATTCACTCACAGTCTCTCTAGACTCAATTCTTGGCTACAAGTTTCAGCATTTTTCATCTTTTCATGGAAAGCACTTTGTCCCTTTGCTTGATCATTCTAGTTGCCCTTTTCTTTACCTTTTGTAACTCCACTTCGTCCTTGAGCTGCAAACACCAGAACTGCACATAGTACCCTAAAGAGGGGACACCATAAGTTGATGCACAGGCAGGAAGGCACTCCATGCCATATTCCCAGTGCCATTCCCAGTGATGCCCATCAGCTTCTTGGCTTCCTTGACTTGTCCTGTGCCTTGAGTTGCTTCAGGCTTGGTAGTGGCAGCTCCAGGATATCTTTCCTGATTTGTAACTACAGGGTCTGAGATCAGAACTCTGCAGACATGGTTTAGATTATTTTTCCCTAGATTAATTTGGGACTAGACTTTACATTTGTCTACGTTGAAGTTCTTCTGTCAGCTTTTTTATCACTATCTTCTGTAAAGTCTTAATGTAGTTCCTCATTATCAGGACAGCACTTGGATACCTGAAAGACTTTAATAGCATCCTCACATTTGGAGATGTCACCACCGTCTCATTTCTCTGGGTCATTGGTGAAAATGTTGAATAAAACTGGTTCCAGACAGGATCCCTAGGAGGGATCATGGATCCTACTGTACATAAAAGCATCTTTCCTTAGTCCTGCAGAAATATAATTTTTTAATA
Source organism: Sclerurus mexicanus (assembly GCA_013396755.1). NCBI lineage: Eukaryota > Metazoa > Chordata > Aves > Passeriformes > Furnariidae > Sclerurus > Sclerurus mexicanus. The sequence continues at coordinate 767,468 of VWZF01004536.1, read as the reverse complement.
ATCTTTGAAGTGGAACCTAGTACACCTCACCTCTGTCTTGTGAAGAAATCCTTAGAAATGTTAACTTCCTAAGTAGTAATAATTTATTAAGAGCAAATTCTAATCTTTTTTTTGTATTCTTGCTAAGCATTTAACATCCCCAGTTTTGTGTGGGGATGCCAAGTGTCAAAACCATGACATGATGGTGTCCCTTTTGCCAAATATCTGATACTGGATATTTTTTAAATTATCATTTGCAACATAATTTTGCTAATCTTTGTAATTCTTACTGTGTATCTTGGTCTAATTTAATCTCAGAACAGACTTGTATCAGATTTCTGGATTAGGTATCAAAACATACATATCAGTCAGGCAGCTAGCTCAGAAAATTCCTGTCTGAATCCCTACAATTTCACAGTATTGTATCTTCTGAAAATTGAAATAATTCTTCCTGTAATCTCTTTGAGTAACTTCATGTTTATGAGTCTCCTGGGAAGTGATGTAAAGGACTAAAGGTGTGAAATTTTGAAAACATAATTTGGGAAGTAAGGGAGCTAATTTACAGTGATAGTGTGAGGTTTAAGTAATTCAGATGACGCATTATTCTTGAAAATTATTCTGGTCTAAGGGAGGTCCAGGAATCCTTACGAAGTCATATATTACTTGTATAGTTTTAGAAGGGCAGAGAGTTTAGAGAGGCAGAGAGTATTAGAGGGTCTTTGTATTTACTGGAATTGTAGAAAAGTGACCTTTCACCATCTGAACAGCACAAATTGATTCACTTCTTTGTCCTGCACTTAAAATTGTTCTTCATGTATCTACCAGGTAAAATACATAGTGATCCTTCCCCCCCCCCC